>CM073770.1:105149042-105308871 GCA_037158775.1 Hetaerina titia | reverse complement strand
GTAGATACCCACACTAAAAGAGTACTAAATTACTTAAAGTTGATTCTGTTATAATTTCAGCTATGGATAATACATGCTTTGCCCATAGATAGATAGAGGTCTTTATTTGAGGGAAATTGAGACTTAATGGTCCCTTCTTCCATTTAACCCATCGTCTTATACATATTATATTAGGCATAACATTTTTAATTACATGCATATATACACACAAAAATACATATAGACAGGTATAAATAAATGCAGACAAACATATATATATATACTATACGTTATATATCGGATGTAAATAATAATGTATATGAAGTTAGCACTAGTGGACTAAGACAAAAACACCGAAACACGCAAAAAAGGAAAGAAACTCACTAGGTTTCGAATTTGCAGTGGTCCAAGCCACCTTTCTTAAGAAAGACAAGGGCGGAACTTCCTCCAAGGGTCCCTTCCTTCTCTTCCTTGAGAAAGGTGGCTTGTATCACCGAAAATTCGAAACCTAGTGAGTTTCTTTTCTTTTTTGTGTTTCTGTTTTCGTCTTTGTTCACTAGTGCTAAATTAATACACATTATATATATATATATATATATATATATATATATATATATATATATATATATATATATATATATATATATATCCATATCTGCATAAATATATAAAGTAAATATTATAATTAAATTATTATATACACATTTTCAAAGTAAATGAGAGTGAAGGAAGAGAACAATAAATAAGGAAAGTCTAAGCAAAGAATGAGGTTTGTGGGAAAAGCTAGGGAGAGCGCTTATCAATGAACATAAGAGGCTGTTAAGCACGTTTCATTCTCATCTGCTTGGTGGTCACTTGGAAAAGTTCAACCTTTTGTTTCTTATACGCATCTAAATATCTCACCAGTGAATGTAGGAGGCTGATAATAAGGGGAATCGACTAAGACATTTTTGATGCATCGAAAACTCTCAAGCTAACCCTACTAAAAATATTTTTTAAAACCAGCCGCGCTCTGCCGAGTGTGCGTCATTCCCTCGAGGAATGAATCCCTGATTGCTGCCATCCAAGCAGAAGGCGAAGGAAACCGTCGCGGGCGATTTGAGCTCGTTGCGTCATCCAGGGGCGTCTGTCTCAGCAGGAAAAGGAAGAATATAGCGAGTGCGAGCTGTGCCTGCACCGGCTCAAGACGGGAGTCGGCGGAGAGGAGGCTGATAAGGGAATCGACGAAGACACGGGGCGAAGAAGAGAGCGGTGGCAAAGGTTGGCGAATTGGGGCGATGGGGGAGTGCCGCGAGAGAAAACGGGGGTTGAGAGGCGAGTCCACGGCTGTGACGGAAGTGGATGGCGGGGAGAGGAGGTAGGGTTACGCAGGAGGGGCCAGAAAGGGGGTGAAGTGTGTCTCTCCCTCCCTCCCCGTGTGCACCACTGTGTGATTGCGTGGGGGGGTGGGTGTGTCTGTGTGTGTGTGAAGCTTGTCATCCAAAGGAGTAATTTCGAGGGCTACCGCGCACGTGAGTTTGCTGTGAGAAGGGAACGGTGAGCATGTTTGCGTAAGGGCAATTGAGGTGACGGGTTAGGGAAAAGGGCTCGAGGGGTCGGAAGATAGGAGTTAAGAAGGGTGGGGGAGAGTGGGTGGGCGGGATGTGGCCAGGATGAAGGGAAGGAGGAGGGGGAGAGGTGTGTGGGGAAGGATTTGGAGACAGGAGGGAGTGGGAGAGAGTGAAGGATCGCGTTTGCGGTGTTATGCGGGAGGTCGGTTATGTCAAGAAAGTGAGTACAGCAATAAGTTATTACCCAAGGATATCGTATGCTATATATACAACTAGACGGAAAATTTTCTGCGAAATTTTGTTGAGAATGTTGAGCTTAAATAAAAATTTTCAACAATGCGTGTGTACCACATTGTATTAATTCGTATAGTTTCGCGCATTTTTCATTTGCATTTAAAAAATAATGCTTCAAAAAATAAAATTCTATTTTTTCAACCGTTATAGATGAAATATTTTCTGACTCCAATGTTCCAAACGCATCAAAGGTTTGGCTATTAAAAAAGTTTAAAATGCTGTGACCTACATGAGATTATTGAATTAAAAGATGCATAAATCCTTTGATAGAAACAATTAGATAAAAAAAGTTTACTCGTCTCTTGGAATTGCTTCCGTGGCATTTTAGTACAGTTTCTCTTATTTTTATATCAAATTAAGTTTATTAAATTACTACACCATCTACAAATCTTTTCCCGCGTTAATTATATGTGAAACTAAATCTATGTACGAATTTTTGCTCATTGTCCTAAACATTTCCTCCTCCTTGTTGAAACAGGTTAATCGACTGTATGTAACCGGTCATTAGTCCTGATATTTTGAGCTGGATCGCCAGCTATCTTTCCATCTTTTGTTGGCTTTCCTATCAGCTTTCTACCATAGGGGATGTTATCTTTGGCCAACCAGGGGTTTATCTTCCGTCATAATGCCAACATGCGCCTCCAAAGACCTTTCACCGCTCTATTTTCATTTTGATGATGTCATTTATGCTCGTCTGCTGCCTTAACTCAATGTTTCTTTTCCAAATCAACAGTGCGCTGCCCATTCTGATCGTCCGCATTCATGTTGTTCTCAATAGCACTCCGTGTTGGCGTCCATTTTTTCAGCTCTCATCCCAGTTCTTTACACGTCGTATGGCATGACGATTCTAAAACACATTTTGCATAAAGAACTGTCATCATGCGAATTTTAACGAAAGTTAAAATAATTTATTTCCTAATCAGCATATCAACTCCACAGACGAAGTAATTCGAAGTGTGTTCGATAAACAGCGGAAATTTGAGTTATTTGGAATGATTTTTTTTATCCATCTACACGTATTTTATCCCCTTCGAAGTGATCCCCATTAAATATTATATGATACACTTATGCCAACGCTTTTTTCACTCCTCGAAACACTTCTGGAACTCAATCTTTGGTATAGCTTTTAGCTCTCTCAGCGATGTGTTTTTAATCTCATATATGCCGGTAAAACGACGGCGTTTTAAGGTTTTCTTTATTTTTGGAAACAGAAAAAAGTCACACTATGGTGCCATGATGTCTGGCGAATATTGAGGCTGGGATATAATTACTTCTATGCTGTTTTTGCCCACAAATTCACGAATAAAAAGCAGTGTGATTGGCAAATATATTATCGTTGTGGTGATGCAAAAGCCGTGAATTGTTTCACCACAGACACGGGCGTTTCTTTCTCATATTACTTCACGCAAACGGCGTTCAACTTGTAAGTAGTACTCTTTATTGATCTTTTGATCTTGTTGTGAGAACTCATATTTGCACCATGCCCTGAAATATGTGGTGTAGGAAATTATAAAATTCCCGTACCTTTTTGAACACACCTTGTACTTATCTCGTTGAATTGGTAATAAGGTACGTCATTATTAATACAATACAATTAAGCTAGTATGCTGAAATTTCGCATGAATGTCTTCGAGTTCACAAACGAAGAGAATTCAATGTAGATTGGCTGGGTTTGGATCCAAAAATGGAACTTTTTTTCCATGCCCTTTTGCTCACAAAACGTATGAAAGTGTGAAGAGATAAGAATTTTCGTCAAAACCATTTTATTTCAATAATAATACATCTAAAGGTTAAGCTTCAAGTCGGATTGTTAACCAAAATGTTTAATATTTTCAGTCTGCCAAGATTTCAAACAAATTTTGAATGCCTATTCGTTCCTATTTTATTGGCGACTCGGAGCACCATGGCAATTCCTTTGTTGATTCTAGCGAAAAAATCCGTTTACAATCGGGAAGAGGATTTATTGTGTTTCATGGTAATTTGTCTCCGTTAATATTGAATGTATTTTTTCAATGCGTACTTGATTCTGGGGTAAGCAATGTTTATTGCGCAAAATGAAATGGTTTGAATTCATTGGCATAACTTTTTTAAGCTCATAACTTTAATAAGCTCATTAATTTTATTACTTAAAACTTCTTTGAATACGTTTTTTTTGCATCGCCAAATAAACTCACATTTCTGTTATTGCATTGGTTTGATAAATTTCCGATGTTCATTAAGCATTTTCGTAATTAATAGCCAGGACATCATTAAAGTGCTGTTTTTTGGCCAAAAATTCACGAACTAGCTGTGAAAAGTGTAAGCAGGTGCAGTATCTCGTGGGGGTGCAGTTTTAATAGTTTCCCAATGATCATGATAAATTTTCATAATTAATAACCGGACAGTCAGAAAATCGAACGGTATTATAATCTTGATGTTAAAGATACTGCTGTTTACTGACATGATTTGAATTTTTCCCGTGTTTTTGATTGTGACTTAGGACTATTGTTGGTTAAACCGAAGATTGAATTAATGAAATTTTCATCATTAAATTGAACCGCGTGCGGATGATGTGCTGCGGGAGAAAGGTCAAAAGGCAGCAGAGAAAGCCATCCGCAAGGATCGGCTGTCCGCAACAACTCGAGCCTGGGGCCGGATACGAAAGATTTTATCTTTCCCCAACTGTAGCACCATCAAAACTAAAACATTTCTCATAGTTATTCCACAAAAAAAAATGGTTGGTTACCCGGCTTTCGTTCAAATAAAGGTTTGAATACCTACAGGGTGCGTCCCGAAAGTAATGCTATTATTTTTTAAAAGTAACTTATTGAACAGATTCGCACAATTACTTGAAATTCTTTTTTTTTGTCCTGTCCTTGGACCCCTACTTGGGATTTCCAGCAACTAAGCCATGAGCGGTACGTGCCCTGGAAGACGTCTTCGGGGACCTCTCGCAAGGTCTTCGTCACGGCTGATTGGATCTCTTCTATGGACAAAAAACTGGTTCCTTTCAGGGCTGTCTTAATTTGAGGGAACAAAAATAAGTCTGCTGGGGCAAAGTCAGGACTGTAAGGGGTGGGACAGCGTTGGCACCTGGTGTTTGGCCAGGAAATCACGGGCTCGTAGCGCGTTGCGGAAACCATCTTTGGCACGAGCTTGGCGCACACTTTCCTCATCGCAAAATATTCAGTAACAATGCGAAAAATAACAGTAAACGGCAAGTTCAGTTCATTAGCAAACATCTTGATACTCGATACTACGACGGTCAGAGTCCAACAATTATCGAACACGAGCCACATTGTCGTCGGCTTTGCTGGTTGACGGCCGCCCAGTGCGTTGTCCGTCGTCAACCTCTTCACGGCCCTCCTTAAATGCCTTTAACTACCTCGAAACATGTGAGTAGGATAGAGCTGAGTCCCCGTAAGGCTCACGAATGATTTTGCTAGGCTCTTAAAGAGATTTTTTTTCAGTTTATCAGAAAACTTAGAAATCGCGTAACGTTGCTCGATCGTTGATTCTATATTTTTCGTGACAGAGGTTTACACTAACTGACTTCCTGCCGCTTTTGCAGGTTGAAGAGCACTGAGAGAGTATTCATGCCAAATGCGTTCTGCCCAGCTATTCAAAGTCGTTTTATCTCGCTATGACCAATAGGAGAGTCACGGAAAATTTAATTTCATTACTTTCGGAATGCACCCTGCATACTTAATAGGAGGCAGTGAAAAGAAGCAACACGGGGGATAAGAGAAGAAAAGGTCCGACGAAATCTCCCAGAGAGGGCAAGAGGAAGTGCGAGAGAGTGAGATGGGCGGCGGGAATGAGTGGGAATGTAAGCGAGGGTGGGTGGGAGGGCCGACCAAGATGGACTTGCGCCCCGCGACAGTGTGTTTGTGTGAGCGAGCGCTCGTGTGTGTCTAGGCGGAGTGCTTCCGGCGTTGGGTGAAGTAGAAAGGGAGGGGTAGACAAGGGGTCGGGAGTGTGGGAAGACGCGTGGTGGTATAGTTTCGGTGGTTGTTACCCGCTTGATGGCTCTTGAGGCAAGGGCCACAAAGCACGAGAGGATCTGGCGCCGAGAGAAAACCGGCTTCAGGGTTGGAAGGGCTCGGACGGGGAGGGAGGAGGCGGCGGTGGGGCAGGGACGTAGGTGGGGAAGGGGGTGAGGACGAAGGAAAGGAACCTCGCAGCGAGGCCGTTGAGGGTGGGAGCGAAGGAATTAAATGACACGCAATGAAGTCAAGGTGAACTCCCATGCGTGAAGATGGTGGTATTGATTCAATCCTTGATTTGATATTCTCATCTTAGAGAAGCTGCCTTTCTGCACGGTGAGCAAATGGCCGAATCTTAAAAAGATTTTTTTTTTAAATTTTGCCGAGGTAAACGAATAAGGGACCTCTAATTGGAAGTTTACGAGCGAAAATTTTCATTAGTAGCTACGATAGAGATTTCGCAAGACCGAAGTCCCCTGGCAGTCTTCAGCATCGATAAAGTTTTTCCAATTTTTTTCGGAATCATATGCCTCTCTCGGTGCAATTGAAACATTAGGAATTTTTTTAATCGCAGGTTTAGGTACTCATTTACTCATAGACTTATATGAAACTTAAAGACTTATCATGAACGTGTTGAAACATGTAGCTTGGTTTTTGTAAAAATGCATAATGATTCGACGTACATAAACATTGTTAACCATCTTTTTAAGTTAATTTGGGTCATATTCAACAATTATACTATGTTTTTACACCATACACAGGGTGCATGTCATTTTTTATAATTAATTTAATTTTAACAGACATACCGTGAGCATTGGTTTCACTTTTGATTTGCTCACTCTTGCCTTTTTGGACTTGAACCGGGGACTGGTCGGTGCGCCACTCAGAGCTTTGGCGTTGTGTTTCTTGGTCGTTTCAAAAACCCAGGTTCCATCATTAGTGATGACTTTGTCCAAATAATCAGGTTCATTTTCAAAACTTTGCAAAAGGTCACTTGAAATTTCCGCTCGGTTGGTCTTTCGTGACACGGTCGGCACGTGGTGGTTTACAATAACTGACGTCCTTCCGCTTCCACTGCTTGGATAGCACTGAGATTGATTTATCGGAAAAGATCCCCCCCCCCCAAACCTACTTCAAGTAGTTTGATCAAACTCCGATCAATGGGAGCGGCGCAGGATTCAATTGCATTACATTTGGAACGCACCCTATATAACAAGATCCGCCGGGTAGCGTCTGTAGTATGCATGGTCGCGCTAATCAGTTTGAGGATAGCTCACGTGTAATATGCCATTTTTCTGATTTCGGGAGAACTCAAATCATTAGTCTTTGGTTTTTTTTGTTTGCTGATAACCTTGTAAATATAAAAAAATAAGGTATTATTTTGCCATTCCACGACTGATTTGGTAGGTCAAACTATATCTAAATGCAATGTGAATGAATATGAATTATTTAATTTATGCGTTTGTGAAAATTCAAATTCGATAAATTTTTAATTTCAGTAGACATATTAATGCTTTTAAAAAATAGACTACTTTCATTTTTGAACAAAAATTCCATATGCAGGGTATGAATACCTACGTGGTTTCATTTAGAATTGAAACTTGAGGCGTTCCACGTATTGTTCTCACTGAGCATTGCCTCCTTAAAAGATCAGAAGGTGAGTAAAACTTCGTTCATATACTTAATTATAACGAGTTTATTTGCTATTAGGTTGATGAAATATTTATTTGAGAACACCGCCATACAGTATTCCCCCACCCTTCCCATTTACCCCCAAATCCTTTCTTTCCCTAACGCAGGCTTTCATATTTACCGTCTTTCCACCCCTTCTCTTCTTTTATTCCGATCCTCATTTATGCCAGCCCTTCTCTTTCCTTCAATCGGCCCAGAAGGCCCTCCTTTCCGCCGCCACCCCTCCCCTTATCCTCCCCATCCCTTGCCTTCATCTCTTCCCCTAATATCCACCCTCGGTGTCTTCCTTTTCCTCCCTCCGGCAAAACGGTTAAGCACCCTCCTTCCCCTCCCCCGCCCTCTCCGCAAGTTGGGTATGAACTTAGCATTTTTTGAAGCGCCGATTTCCCAAACTCCCATGCATAAGTGATTGCTCAGCCTCAACTTTTTACTCGATATAACTTCGTTTTCGGAACTTTGATTTTCCTTTGCTGTCACATCCTTTCCTCCCCTCCTCCCCCCGTTTCATTCGCACCACTGCACCCGTCCCTGATCTTCTTTCGCTTCACCGGCTCTCTCTCATCTGCAAATCGTCAGTCTGATACTTCCAGTCTGCGCAGACAGTTCCAATGACGTAATCGCGTGCAAAAAGGAATCAAAAGGAAATGCATTCAGGAATGTTTTAGTGAAGTAGTTGCTCACTTTTTTATAAATTAATGTATTCGCTCTTCTTTGCATTCATGTTGTTAACCCAAAGATGATAAAGACAGTTTTGACGAAAAAACATTTCGTTAAAATTTTGACTTTTTCAACTCCGCTCTCGATTGCATTATATATGCATCTTTTCATTGCTAAAGAGAGAACTGCCAACCGATTACATTTGCAAAGCTGAAATAGTTTATGAAATTTTAGAGCATAGTTGATGTGTTGAAATGCATTTCTAAATCGTGTGTTGTTGCTTTAAAATTATGATTAGCGTAAATATAACATCAAAGAAATTTTGAAACAATATATTGCAATATGATCACGTAAAAGATGGTGTGGGAGGGAGGGTGCGCATCGCATTCCTGGGGCGCTCTTAGATGGCGTTCCGATTTATTTTTCTTAAGTGGCGTACGGTTGTTTTTGGTACTGTTTCGTTTACGCGCTTTCCAATAGGTAGCGCTGAAATAGAACGCGGTGCATGCCGCTCGAAAGTCGTCTGTAGGGCTATTGTTTCAGAGACGATAAAGATGAATTTTTTTGATCCTGTCATTGTGCGCTTTGCTAATTGAAATTAGTGGCGACACACAAAAAAAGAATGAATTTTACTTTCACAACATGTTTTGTATCTGTGTGCTGCATAGGTTGCAAGCAAGTTCCAAAACTGCTGTAACATATTGAAAATGCCGTCCCTGAAACACGCCATCTTGTTCATTTGGAATTCTGTATTTGTTGACATCGTTGCGTTGGATGCATAAATGAGAGCAATCAAGATAAATACAATTACGTGGTAATTATTTCCAAAGAATTGATCTCTTGCGATAATGATCAGTTTTAATTTAGCATGATAATTTATTTTCCCTAACTTTTGAGCATTTTAGTCATTTGAAATTATGAAAGTCGTCCTCATAATAGGATCTACGAGTCTACGGATTGTTAACTTTTAGCGTCAATAACATATTGGCAACTAAATATACTCATTGTATAAGTGTTGCTGACGTTACAAAACGTGTAGTGGCTCCTCAAATCTATTCTGAATCTTAAAAATTAATAGTCTCTGCAAATTTTTGAAATTGGAAATGGGCTCCCGCTTCTGTCAAAAATCTTAATGGAATTCTCTGAATCAGAATTGTTTTGTGAAATATCCAAACTCTCCCGAATATTATTTCCCCGTAATTTTATGTCGAGTGTCAATTGAAACGAATTATATTTTTTACCACCATTTACAATTATAAATAATAAAGTATTGATTCTGAGTAAATTGACAGACAACTCTTTCGAATTATATTGATGATTCCACATCCAAATCAAATTCAAAGTGCATTTCAACCCTTGGTGTAGTATGCGTTCTCAACATAGAGATGCGTATTACGTAATTTTTTCAAATTTAGAATAATAAACATTAAACAACGTTTTATAGATATGATTTACAGACTGATTTAACATTCCTGATATTATGTCCTCTTAACTCTTGATTCATTGGCTCTAACTATTCCTTAGAACCCTTGGAATAACTGGAAATACAAAATTTTAGAATAATTAAAATCTCTATTTTCCTTCAATAATTTAATTTTCCAGCAATTCAGCTACACCCGATATGAATGAATTTTTAGTCTTAATCCTTTGTTTCCGTGAATACAATATTATTCCCATTAATTGACATTTGTGATGAATAAATATAGTAAATATTTATGGTTTTATGCATTACAATAACCCGATTACGCGATACCATCTCGTGAAAATGAATCTTGATTTGACTTCAAAATGGGACCAAAAGACTTATCGCATTTCACATTTGTCAAATTGTTTTGTTTCTCAAATATTTGTGCAACATTAAATGGCCGGTACATAGTTTTTAATCCGAGAATTTATCATTTATTCGTTCAATGAGCAACTCCTCTGAGAATGTCAGGATAACAAATGGTCCTCCTGCGAATTCGTGGCTGTTTATTAATCCGGAAGATATATTAATGCGTTATTAAATCAAAGGGGTATCACGTATGCGGTGTGCAATCATGCCGACGATAATTCGCTGTCACAAATAACCACAACTTGAATATATTAATGGACGAAATAATGCTAATAAATACAAATAGGCACCAGGGAATGTCGAATCAATCATGGGAGTTTAGGTGGAATTGAGAGACAAGCTGAATGGATGGAATTCACATCCAATCCATGTCGCACAAACTTTTGGCACCGTGAATTATGCATGAGAATTTAGCAATCTGAACGAAAGCGTGTTTCGAACGTTGTGACATGCAGGCGGTGTTAAAAATAGAGGGCCTTGAAAAACAATCCCGCCGTGCTCACGATACGTGCAGACGGGCGGCGGCGATGTGCATTGCTCCAATGAAACCTCCGTCTACCCTGCGCTATCGCGTGCCAAGTGGAGCTCAAACTCTTCTCACACATCTCCACACCTGTACTTATGCTTCCTGAATGCCATGCGCATGATGAAATTCTCCAGATGTAACTCAGAGATATATTCTCTGGTCCATGACATTAATTACTGGTTAACAAATCCAATTCACAATTTCTTCATATTCAGAGGATTACTATTAAGTAATCTACCGGTTAAGGTAGGTTTTGGATGGACACAACTACCAAATAAATGTCTTATCTTCTTATCTCTCCTGGAAAAACACAATCCAGCAATCTACTCGACATCAGGTCCCTATTCATCCCTCTGTACTTCCTTCCTCCGTCCATTCCATCCAACGTCCCTGTCCTATTCCTGCCCTTTCCCCGTGTGTCTGATATTCTCCCTTCTATTACAGTCTCCAGCATCCCACTGCCGATCAATACGCCTTTCATCCATTTTTCCTGCCTCCATAGGATATCTCCCAACAAGCCCCTCTCCTCGCCCACCATCCCTAGTACTTCCTCATTTGTTTTCCTTTCGGTCCATTTCAACTTCTCCATTCTTCTCCACACCCACATTTCAAAAGATTCCAATCTACGTCTATCCTCCTGCTTCAGTGACCACGTTTCCGCGCCATCCGCGGAAACGTAGTCTCTGTCCATCAACGCTTAACGTACCATATCAAAGTTTTAACGAGTCTTTTCTTAATTTCTTACTTTCTTCGTACTCTGAGGATATTTATGTAGAAATATAACGTTTTGATGTCACTGTAATCATTTAATTATTAATTGTTCAAATAATTCAGGTTCGTATTAAACAACTATTTAATTTGATAGCCATTGTTTGGTTCAATGCTCAGGGATTGTGCGAGTATATTTATAATTTATCGACTCGCTGAATAGGGACACGCATATTCCCTCGACCAAAGTTATGAAGAATTCCATTTTCTTGGGAAGTAAATCTATTAAAAATTTTTTTTTCTTGGCTTCCATCTTTATCAATTATACTTATTGCGTCCACTATGAGCACAATCGGACAATTGCAGCACTCTTTTTGTAACATAAAAAGGTAAATTTATTGGTTGTAAGTGAAAATAGTTTCATGATAATATAGTATGGTAAACATTGAAAATTGATCCCTTCCATATGCTGAAAACCTTCGACATGTGTACTCGACCCTTTAACAGCTAACCCTCATTTCCGATGTGAGCACGTAGCGCGGTGCTTCGACTCTCAATCGGCCGGGCCGTGCAGCGGTCGCTCGGCTTTGAGTGGGCGCTCGGCAACCATCTCAAGCCGGCAGTTTCACTTGCTCCCTCCTATCCCGTCCCTCCCTCTGCCCGCTCGGCAAACCTGCTCCATTGCAAATTTGTATCCAATTGTCATGAGTGTATTTTCCTGGAATTTGAACATCGCGATCTTAGACAAATCACTCATCTTCTGCAATGTATAGCAAAATTTAGGCAATTTGTATGAAACATAAAATTACGATTTTAACTACAATGCAATAATTTCAGTGTTAAAATCAGTTACCTTTTTACACTCTGGAATTGTTGTATTGTTATGCACATATAGCGGATGACTCCGTTAACAGTTACTGTCCAGGCATCTCTCGCAGTTTCTTGGAATACGATTTTAAAATTGAATTATACTGGCATATCCGACTACTCCAATAATCTCTTTCCTAATGGTCGACTAATTTTTTTACCAAAATCAGTTTGCTTTAATAGCTTACTGTGGCGAATTCTGTTATCTAAATATTTAAATACCCGATAATACCGGCAGATTAATATTAAAGTAATAAAAAAATTCATTTTTGAAACATAGAGAAAAAAATGGTATATCAGCGAAATGTGGCGTCTTTGAAGTTTAAAGCTTAATGAAATAGTATTTATGAAAATAACCCTTTCTTAATATTCTGCTTAGGTGCATTTTTATTTCATCATCATTTGTATTTCAATTCTAGCATTGGTTTACTGCAGCCCTCCATTATACTTTATTCACTGTCAATTCCCTCAACCCCTGATACCTTCTCTGTTTTAAGTCCTTCTTAACTTGTCCCATGTACATGTCTCTTGGTCTTCCTCGTGAAATATAGTATTTCCTCCTATTATGTTCCTAATCAATCCATTGTGCCTATCCTCTTCTGATCTTCTATGTACTTCCTCGTTCCTTACTTTGTCTGTCCATTTAATCTTCATCATTCTCCTCCAGCACCATGTCTCAAAGGCTTCCATTCTTCGCTGGTCTACTTTTCCAATGTTCCAAGTCTCAGAACCATAGGGCGCCATGCTGCACACAAAAGTCTTGAGGAATTGCTTCCCTGTGTCCAGCCTTAGGTTTTCTGAACATAGTAATTGCCTCTTCTTCATGAATGCGTCCTTAGCTTGGGCTATTCCTCGCTTGATGTCGGTCGAACTTCTTCCATCCCATGTAATTCTGCTGCCCAGGTAGATGGATTCCACTCGCTCTATTTTCACCCCTCTAATGGTGATATCTGCATTCAGCTTCTCTCTTCCACACACAGGATTTTAGTTTTCTTCTTGTTGATGATCATTTACCACTTTGTTTTTATTTGTCAATGCCAAATTACCGTGACTCTATGAGTCTTCATAGATTCCAATTTATTTCTTCGTGGATTTTCATTGAAGTTCCGAGGAGTTCATTTTCCGTATACCCTCCCCAAACCATATAATTTCGCTTTCTTCTTCAGTGTATAAGATTTCGTGTCTACTCAGCACTCGGAAATCTTATTTCGTGAAAATTCTCGCTTTTATTTTCGTTAAAAAGTTCGAGCGATATGAAGTCGGAATCTTTAGAGAGGGCAATGCGGATTCGTCGAAGCCATTAAATGAATGAACCGATGACAAAGGGCGGCCTCTGATTTCTCTCCAAAAGGTAGTTTCGAACTCCCTTCCGAGCGATATTTAACGTTGTGGATTTTACGTTTGTATTACTTAAAGCTATCCATTTCACTTTCTTTCCACTTATCACTCTCGCCTTCTAGTTATCCCCCTTCCAGATATCCCCCCCTATTTTTCAGCGTCTCTCCTTTTCTCAGCACCCCACCTTCTCCGACCCTCCTCCCTCCCTTCCTCCTTCTCCTTACTTCTGTCATAATGCCAAAACTTCTTCCTCCATTTCCTCCCCTCTTGCCCCTCTTGCCCTCTCTCTCGCTCTCTCCACTCTTTAAACCCAGTTGCTTCCTGCCCCCAAACCATGCTTCCATCTCGCGCTCTCTCCATCCCATCTCGCACATTATCCCCTCAACCCCCATGACCTCCCTGTCAACCCTCCTCCACCTCTCCCTCCCAAGGCCCCACATCCACCGCCACCTCCCCTCATAGGGCCGCTCGTGCTGCCGCGCCCCTTTTCCGCTCCCTACTCAAAGGGAAAATTAGATGAGAGCTCCCTCTGCTGCCCCCTCTCCCCTGCCCTTCGCCCCCACACCGTCCCCCGCCTGCTCACTCGGTCCCTGCCGCACATACACGCACGCACCCACGGGCACACTTCAACCAACCTCCTCCGACCAACAACCACAATACCGGTCCGCTCTCTTCCTACCCCGCTCTCCCTCTCTCCTTCCTCTCATCTCTCTCATCCACCAGTCCCCGCTCTCACTTTCCCGTTCTCACTCTTCCCCTCGTCCTTCCCTCTTTCGCCGCTTTCTTTTTTTATCAGGTATTCAACACCAAGGAAGAGGGAGGATGAGGGACGTATATATGTTTTATGATCTCGGCTGATCTATTCTTTAGGATGCCGAGAATTCAGAACACGTGTCGGGGCTCAGCGCTCCGCGCTGATTTGGACTCGCCTTTTAAATTTGCAGTGAGCTCTCTCGTAGACGTGGGGGTGATGTACGAATATTGTGAAGCATTGCTTTCTGATAAAGCAACAATTATCTCCTTGGATATCTAAGTTTTTTTCGATAAAACTCTGGAAATAGCGTGAAACAGTATGAAGTAGACTGGAAAATTTAAATAATGTATTATCCTGCATGCATTTTTATGAAAACCAACATAAGTTCCAAATCGTATGAATTTAGCGGCGAAACTTTGGCAGTATTGAACGTAAATACGAAACGATTGGAATCGGAAAAAACACATATGAAGGACGGATTGACGTTTTACTTTTGAAAAAAAATATAATGGGCGAAGGAGACGAAATCATTAGAAAATTCCTGTCCATTAATAAACGATAAGGAAAGGATGGATAGAAAGAAAAACACTCATAGAAGTTGAAGTGGGAAATGGATTGATAATGGACGTGTCTTGTTCACAATATCGTTTAATGAAAGTTCCCAATATGGGAACATTTAACTGTCTGCATATGTTGATATATTCACGACTGATACTCGAATAATATTACATTATGCTTCCGCATACGTATATCTGTTATCCTGGAAATCATGAATTTTGACCTATGGGCTGAAGATCGAGTTTAGCCATCCAGTGAGGAAGTAATTAAAATTTCAGTTAATTTATTTCCTTTGTTATCCGAAATACTGGATCGGTATCCAATATTCGGGTCCCATCACAGTATATGTATGGATTCGATTAATTGAATCAAATTGGTGGAAGACCGTGTAAAATTCCATCAACTTTTAATTCAATAAGGCAATAAAATGTTAGTAGCATATGCTTTTCCTTAATAAATATTCTATTTAATGACTTATCTTGTCTCTGTGTAAGACAAGAAAATTATAAGGATGATTTTTTAAAAAAACGAAGGGGAAATATTGTAGATCGTTGTCCATCGAAAAACTCTTTTCCTCCTTGCTAATCCTATTTTCTATAACATATTCATTCCTTCTACTCATTTTCTATCGAACGTTCTGATGAAATACACAAAAGAAACAAATGAATCCATATTGTACTCTTAAAGTCCCTTTCTTGTATTCATGACCTCATTAATTATCGTATATCTACACATTTCTCAGATTACTTAGTGTGAGTGGCGGATAGAGAGTCTGGATGGACAGAGTTAGGTAGAGCACGGGAATGCCTACAATCACCTGTTATTTCCTATATAGGTGGGATTAAAGGTGAACCTAAACATACAAATTGAAAGGCAATAACAGGAGGAGGTGGAAGCGGTTGTTTATAACGGTAGTGTTTGGGATCGAAGTTTTCAAAGTAGCAGGGACGTCATAAGAAGAATATTGTAAGCCAACGAAGTTTTTACAAGGTGGAAGGAGTTGATTAGGGCAAAGTTCTTGAATGATGAGGAAGGATTGAGAGAAACTCGGCGTCGTAATTAACCTGTGATGGTATCACGTTAAAACCGCTATTGGGGAAGGCAACGAGAAACCACCTCAATTATTATTGAGGAAAGCAACGGGAAACCACCCCAAACACAATGAGGGACAGTAAAGAGAAATTGAGTCCTGGCAAGTGCGGGACTCGGCCCAAGGGGCCGTGTGTCATGCCCGACAGCGGGGGAGGCAAGGCTTCCGCGGTCGTCATCCCACGAAACCCTTGTAGTGGAAAAATAACAGCAGTAGAACCGAGGACGCAGAAGAAGATCAAATCAGTTAGAATAGGAACATGGAACGCCAGGACAATGTTGAGGGCAGGCAAATTAGAGAATATTAAGCGAGAGATAGAAAGAGGTAATATAGATGTTTTAGGTCTATGCGAGGTGAGATGGAAGGATAGCGGGGATTACTGGAGCGATAATTATAAAATGATATACAGCGGCGGGGACGAGATCCCACGAGGGGATGCCGTAATATTAAATAAAGAGGTAGGAATTAGCGTAGTCAACATATAGCAAGCAACAGATGTAATATTAGTAGTAGGGATAGGGTAGAACCCACGAAGTTGGTCATTTCAATTGGATGTACGATGAGTTATATGATATCATCGCGTGTGTTCCTGCAGGGAAACATTTGAGAGTGATGGGGGATTGGAATGCGACGGTAGGTGAAGCAAGAGATGGTGATGAGGTGGGGGACTATGGGTTAGGCACTAGGAATGAACGCGGGGAGAAAGCCATTGAGGTCGGCAGAAAGCAGGGGTTAGTCATTACCAACACATGGCTTAGAAACCACAAAATGCATAGGTCTACATGGAAAATGCCAGATGACTCAAAAAGTATCAGATAGATTATATTATGGTTAGGCACAGGTTTAGGAACAGTGGGATATATTTGCACAGCTTCCCGGGAGCGGATGCGGACTCAGACCACAATTTAATTGTTATGAAATAAAACGTCCGTTTCAAAAAGATATGGCAGGGACGATGGTTTGGGAAATGGAATGTAGAAGCATTAAATGGATTAACAAGAAAGGAGTACCAGCAGGCTGTAAAGAAAATCATGGACGACGGTAAAGAGCTGAGTACTATCGAAAAAAATGGGATTGTATGAAGAAAGTGATATCAAAAGCCACTATAGGAATCATAAACGGGAGAAGGACAAGGAAACCATGGATCACGGATGAAATTATTACAAAAATGAATGAGAGAAGAAAATGGAAGAATGTAAACACAAATTCCGGCAAATTAAAGTACAAAGAGTTAAACAATAAGTTGAGACGGACCACAAATAAATCGAAAGAAGCATGGTGGAAAACGCGATGCGAGGATATGGAAAGTAAGAGGAAGGGTGAAATTGGTGCACTGTACAGGTTAGTTAATATCGGTAATATAGTGCAAGGTTACGTTAATATCGGGTAGTAAGAAGGGGAGATCTGTACTAGCATTTAAAGATAAACGGGATAAAAGATGATATTTGAACTAGAAAAAATCCAAGAGAGATGGCAGGAATATATAGAAACACTGTATAGTAAAGAACTTAGGTCAACGAGGTTTATAAGACATAGAATAGGAACATGACGTAGAAGAAAATAGCTTAGGTCTAGCTATACTTTACGATGAAATAGGAAGGGCATTAAGGGAGATGAAACCAAATACGGCCGTTGGGGTTGACAGAATTCCTGCGGAACTATTGAAATGTTTAGGAAAATGTTGGAGGAAGACTCTATTTGGACCGATTCGTATCTATGAGGAAGGAAGCTGGATGGAATAATTTGTGAGGTCAGTGTTAGTTCCTGTCCCGAAAAAGGTAAATGATACGTCATGTGAGGGCTACAGGACAATAAGTTTTATATCCCACGCAGCTAAAGTTGTTCTCAGGATCATTAACAAAATAATAGAGAGTAGGGCAAATGATTACTGAGGAGGTTTAGGAAGGGTAGAGGTACGCGTCATGCCATTGCAATAATGAGATCGCTAATCGAAAGGAATATAGAATACAATTAGGACTTATTTTCCTGTTTCGTAGATTTCGAAAGAGCTTTTGCTAGAGTGAATTGGGAAAAACGTTTGAGTGCATAGCAGAAAACAGGAATAGATTCGAGGAACAAGAGGCTAATCCGCAACCTGTACATGTCTCAAGACTGCTCAGGTGCGAGTAGGGAACGGAGAGTCCGGATGGGTAGTGTTAGGAAAAAGTGTAAGGCATGGTTGCTCATTATCATCGGTAACGTACGTATATGTGGAATAAATGATTAAGTAGGCATGGGAAGAGCTGGAGGTTGGAGTGAAAGTCGGAGGGGAATTCGTAAAATCGGTTAGGTTTGCTGATGACCAATCATTAGTTTCTCAGGCAGCCAAGGGGTTGCAAGCATTCCTGAGTGAATTGGAGGTTCAGTGGGATGGATTTGGGATGAAAATGAATATTATTAAAAAAAAAGTTATGCGATTTTCCAGAAAGAAAAAGGCCAAGCTAAGCATTAAAATAGTAGGGGGAAAAGTAAAGCAGGTAGAACAGTTTAGTGCTTTATATAAATAACTGTAATATGTACATAAATATATGTATATATATATTTATAAACCATGGACAGAAACACAATATTCATCCCGAAGGTCGGTTTGGTAGGTGATGGTAGAGTTCATGTAAGCCCGACACAATTTTTCACTTCGTTCACTTAGCCCGACGGCGTGTGATATTAACACATCAGGGTAAGGAGAACCAGTTCCTTTCTCTGTGCCAGTTATGGTTTGCCAGAAGAATCTGTTGCCCGAAAAATCACATAGTCACAAAGCTTGAGTGGAGCTGCAGGTTCCCAGAGCGCCCTGTCCGGGAATTGAACTCGGGCCCTCTATTCAGTTATTCAACGCTATACCCCTGGAGTATCGCAACCCATATGTATTATATATAAATATATTGATATATATGTCCTTCTATCCGCCGTAAATTCAGGAGACTTCACTTGAACACTTTTCCTCTCGGAAAAGACCGGCTGACGGCGGTCTCAGTGAGGGTGGGGGGTGCTGCAGCTCGGCGGGCGGATATTCCCGCCTATATACGGATGCATGTGGATGGAACATTTCACTTGAGGAGGTTTCTATTTCGGCAACTCATACAATAGCGGTGTTTATGACCACATCCCAACTGCACTGCGTAAAGGCAAATTAGTAGTTCATTTCTACAGCCAATTTTGAGGGAAGATCTAAATTTTTCTGGAATATGCCCTAGACTAATGTGACAGTTACGTCATCTGTTCGTGGTATGCATGGAATTCACTGCAAGAGTAAGACCGCATGAGTATATTTTTAGTTCGAAATATTACGCTTGTCAATGACATAATTAAATGAAGTCTTCCATGTTTCATTAAAAAAAAACATATTTTTGAGTTTGAACCGAAAGGAGTCATGAATTCAGGTGCAAAATATTTGTCAATTCTGTTGGATGCACATACATTTTTTAGTTCAAGAACGAGGATTTTATTTGATTAAATTTAAAGTTCAAAAAAATTGTTTTAGTACAGGTTAAGCAATCAATTATTGACTGATAATTACGTTCGTAGATGCATAATTTAAATTTAAAGTCCTATGATTTCCTGCGTAACAATTCAATTAATGAATTCACATTTAGGACAAAGAATAAATACGTATCTATGGTGGGTGGTATGAATCAGTACCAGGTGTTAAGCATTCTGCAATTGCTTTCAAATTGCGTTTACAGCGTTCACTTTACAGTCGGGCCTAATAACGATTAGCGACACGTCGTTTTCCCACATTGATCCAGCTGTCACTTAATTTGTTTGGCATTGATCAGCAATGGCAGAAATTAATTATTCATGTAATTAATGTCGTTCGTCAAGGAATGAGACAACTACTAATTCACATTTTCTGCAATGTAAGCAGAGAGGTTCACGCGACTCACTCTATCCATGCGAGTTAGGGTTTTCGCAAATAATTAATGATGGCGTAAATGCCGACTGAATTTACGTTAAGGTTATTAATATCAATGGGCGATTTTGATGAAATGGAATTAAAACTCTTCCTTAATTAGACAGGACTTGCTAACCTGTTCAAACTTTAGAACGTTGCTTTTTTATTGCAATTTTATCCGGCGGGTAGCGTACTAATCCCGACTTAATTATACATCAGGTGTCATCCTGCCGCTCTGAGAGTCCGACATGAGACATTCGCAGGTGGTTAGTTTTCTTTTTGATAGGGAAATCGGTCTTCTTTAATTACGCTTGTGCTTTACTTTGAATGATGAACGTGGAATAATGAATTGAATGCGTAGTTAATTCACTACAGTTGCCAATGAGTAATGATGCAAATAAGCCTGCAACAGTTATCTGACCTGTAGTAGTAATTGAGAGCTAGCTATGTATTGGACTCTTCCTTTCAATGTCTTTTACTGTAATTCATTCCTTTTCAATATTATTAAATTAATCCAGCTTGATTACTTCAAAAGCACTTGACAATTCACTCATTTCAATACTCTGCTGAAAATTGAGTTTCATGACTCAAATAGTTCAGAGAAGATAATTCAGCTGCGTAATTTACAAATGCAACATTTTGCTACAAAGCTTTTTAGTGCATTTTTCATCCTGTGGTTGCTGAAGTAATCAGAACCACATCGTGGTTTACATTTTTATATTTCGTTTGAATCTTAATATAATTGAAACATAAATGTAAAAATTTTTTCCTCCTAAAATACATAATTTCCCCACTTTTAACCAGATTGAACATGGGTGTAGTATTCTTAATTAAATTTTCACTTATGAAGCCATATTAAAAATTGTGCAACAGCAAATTTTTTTAGCAGTGTTATTCATTTTGACGTCAACATAATCACGCAAGAAAAAAACAATTAGAAAATATGTCAAGGACTTAAGAAAGGGTTATTTTATAGAAAGCAAAAACAAGGGGATCGAGATGGTGCCGTGGCTAACGTACTGGCTTCCCATCCAGAGGACCGGCCGGATTCGAATCCCGGTGGTGACAGATATTTTTCAGTGGTATCCCGATCCTTATTTGATGTGCTTTGTGGAGACCGCTTTAAGTGAGTACGCCGTCCTTCGGGTTGGACGTTAAACTGTTTGACCAATTGGCGCCTCTCCAAAAGAGCAGGCTAACGCCAGGTTTCTCTCCACCCTTCATCGTTTCTGTCCATCTCTAATGGCGTAAATGACCTCAGCTGTCGGTCGCCTCGCCTAACAACTACTACTACGAGCAAAAAAAAAAACGTTCTCTGTGGAGTAACAACATAGAACAAAGTGATTGCAAAATATATATTCTGCTAAATAGCAATTCTGTAGAGTGAAAAACACCATATTAATCTTCCACAGATGAATGCATTTGAAAAGTTTTATAGAGTAAATGAAATTGTCTAATCAACTTGTGAGTGACACGCTCCTTGAATTTGCTTTAAATTAATCAGCAGCTACCTGATTTTTTTGCCCGGTCACGTAAAACAATATCAGCGTTTTACATCCAATGTTTTTGGCATTCGCAAAGTCTTCTCCACCCTTTCCTTGATATCACCCTCCTCGTGAAAATCCCCCCAAAATGCTATTCAACATTTCCCCGCCACTTCCCTCCTCCTCCCCCCCCGCCGTATCTCCTTCCTAGCCATCGCCTCCTCATCCTTCCCGGCCCAACCTTCGTCCTCCCAACATCCTTCAACGCACACATCTCTCCCTTCCCATCCCCTTCCCTCCCCCTTCCCTCTCCTGCCCCGAGGCGGCGGCTACGTCTATCACTTATTCACCACCTACTCCTTGCCCGGCCCTCATCTTCGTTACCCTTCCAAATTGCGTTTCCTCATTTCCTCCCCCTTTCTCTCTCCTCGTCCATCTTTTTCCCGCACCCCACACCCCCAATGACCATCGATATTTCCTCCGCCTCCTCTTCCGCCCCCGCCATTCGTTCTCCCGGCCGCTCCCCCTGACTTTTGACCGCCCTGCCTCCTACCTAAGATCATCCCCGTACGCCATGCTTCGAAACCGTTCCCTCCCTGAACTCACCCTCAATTATTTCTTTCCCCATGCTCCCCTTCTATTTTCCGCCCATTGACGACTCCCGCGTTCATCGCTTACAAATCTCTTTTCCCTCTTCCTCTCCATTTTGAACTGCGTATAGACAGCGATTTTAGAGTAATCATGAGCATACTCGCCGCAAATTCTGTTCCCGCTTTAGTATTAAATTATGGCGGTCCCTATATTCCACCCCTAAGGCTTTAACTGAATCCAGTCGTATGTGAGCGTGAAAAAGCGCTCATGAAATGAAATTAGTTGAGAAGTTGGACTCCTTATGATATTGTTATAAAGAGGCAAAATATTTTAATAAATCGGTAAAGCTAGCATAAAGAAAAGATCAAGAATAAGTACTGAACTTACGGAGCGTTTTTTCTTCGTTTTAGTCAAATAAACGATCAACGAGACCCACGTCCTGCAATTTCAGTGGACAATCACATATCTTTTCATAATTAATCCATTTTGTATTGGAATGCAAAATGAAAAATCTTTGCATAGGACCTTAAAAATGATGGAACAACAAACACAGTTAAAAATTTCCAAGCTTTAGATGGAGAAAAACCCACCCAGAAGGGAATCGAACCCGAAAATAAGTTTCTTCAAACACTGAAAATAGTGCGGTTCCGTTTGGAAACTGTTCTGCCTTGAGATGCCCGCAAACAGGAATCACAGGTCACTGCTTTCCTAAAACATTGGATAAACACACCCTTTTAGCTAGACCTGGATTGAGAGAAGCACCCCATCTCCCTGATACGTTTAACGCCCGATTTCCTGTACATATCATCCCGCCAAGAAACGTCCCTCCAACCTCGGTTAGTTGCACCGTGTGTGTTTATTTAACTAACCCAACGACCTAATTTCGCCATTTCTGCGCTTTATTCCTATCCTTCCACTGGATCCTTTTGTGTCATGTGATCCTTCTTCCCGCTCGCTATTATCGACACTGCGGAGCCAACTAAAGTTTCTATGGCTTGCGCGGGCGTTGACAAACAGCGCAATGCCGTGCATTAAATAGCCCCACAGCTAAAATTCGAAATTGCGCCGCTATCTCATTTCCTCCGATGGCGGCGCCTGCCTCTTTCATGTCCTTGGCCCTGATGCATGACCACCACACTTGGTGTGCATCCACTGACCACCACTATGCTGCCAGAGCACACGGAGTTATAGTACGGTCATTATTAGAGATGTATTTGCGCCCACTCGGAATTCTGCGGCGAATGGAGCAATAATGTGAGCTGAATTCAAAGGGTCGTATGTTTATAATATGATCGTAGCACATAGGGTTTTATTCAAATTTTTCATGGAAAATTGAAGATTCTGAACGTTCAAAGTTATTATTAATGCTAAGACATTGATAAAATAAGGCTCTTTCACTTCTCTGTAGGCAGAAACAAATAGAATATGACAGCTCTAAATACCTCGTAATTGTGTCAAGATGGGGCCAAGCAACGATTATATTTTTTTAATATGATGTTTGCTACATTAACCTTCTTCACGATGAAATGAAGTTGTACGAAAAACCCCTTAACACAAACAAAAGAAAATATTTCACAGAAATGTTTTTAAGTTACATAGTTAACTAACAGCTGCATATATTTTATTTTTACTGTGAATATCTAAAATCTTTGGTGTCATATTAGGAGATAACATGAACATCGTATATTAATATATTCATGCAAGTCAAGCTCAAAACTAAAAGGTTTTTCATTTCCCTGTTCCTTCCGACTTGTTCTCTAGTTTTTGGAATAATTGTTTATCCAAATCCAAGTAAAAGTTTTGGGCTCTTAATTTGGTCATTTAGGTATGCAGGTCTCTCGCAAGGTCTTCGTCATGGCTGATTGGATCTCTTACATGGACGAAAAACGGGCTCCTTTCAGGGCTGCCTTAATCCGAGGTAACAAAAAGAAGTCTGCTGGTGTGCTGTCAGGACTATAGGGGGGGGGGAGGGTTGGAGAGCGTTGGCACCTGATGTTTCGCCACGAACTCGCGGACTCGTAGCCCGTTGTTGTGATGGTGTCGCCAGGTAGCGGAGATGTCTTTTCTCGTCCTGATGACCCCTTTTTCGGAGTCTTTCGAGCACATCCACGCAGTAGGCAGAGTTAACTGTCTGTCCTTGAGGAACAAACTCCTTACGGACCACTCCTTTACCGTCGAAAAAGACAGTGAGCATTGTTTTCACTTTGGATTTGTTCATTATTGCCTTTTTTGGGGTTGGGGGACTAATCGGTGTGCCACTCAGAGCTTTTGCGTTTTGTTCCTGGGTCGTATTTATAACCCCAGGTTTCACCACCAGTAATAAGGTTGCCCAAATAATCAGGTTCATTTTCAATACTTTGCAAAAGGTCACTTGAAATTTCCCCTCTGTTGGTCTTTCGTGACACGGCCGGCGCGCAGAAGTTTACATTTACTGAGGTCCAGCCGCTTCCACAGCTTGAGAGCACTAAGACCGGTTTCTCGGAAAAGTTTGGCTTTCCCTCCACCTACTCCAAGTAGTTCGATCCCACTTCAACCAATACGAGCGGCATGGGAAATTCAATTGTATTACTTTTGGAACGCACCTTGTTTAAATCGTTATCGACCGAAAAACCTATTCGTCAAATTCGTTGACGAGAGCTGCTCAATACAACATGATAAATGGAAGTCTTTCTCGAAATATGGATATAGCCAACATATATAGGTGTATTTGTTCTTAAAATGATCCATCAGTGTCCTATGTGAGTATATAAAGATAAACGCCTGAAGATACTGAGATTGCGGGAAAATAGTTATCTTTTACTTTGCATACCTCACCTGTGCTAAATTTGTCGATGCGTCCTTTTGCATCAACCGTCTTTGCTCTATATTTCATCGTAGGCTTTATGATGAGGTGGACTAGTTTCTACGGCACACATTGCTCTCTGTGCTGACCAACAATGTATTGCATTACAAACAAAATTGTTTAATACGTAGATAAGCCAATTAAATTATCGTATTTTTGAGTGCATGTAATTAATTTCCTACAAAGTGAGCTTCCGAAAAAACTTCTTCCTTGCCCTTTTTCAGAGGCTCTATGGCCAGGATGAAACACTTTTCCGGTTAACTGGAGTTCAGAGGGTCGACTGCAGATACAGGAGTGCGTCCTTTCATGCCTTGGCGGCTCAAATCCTATGTCTTACCAATGCCATTAATACCATTCCCTTTTTCGAGGGTTCCGTCAAATTCCCTGCCCTCCTAACTTCTCTTTTATCTCCTACGCGTAGCCTTTTGAGTTGCATCCCCATTATAACCTCTCCTTTCTTTTTCCCACCGGCCTCCGAGTGAGAAACTCACGCTGCACGGAGCGGAGGATCAGTCGCAAGCACAGAGACGCTCTCACACACACACTGCCACGAGCCAAAGCCGTTATTCCTAACACGCTGCCCCGATCGCTGCTCCGTTCTCCGTATTATCCTCTTCCGAGCATGAACACGAGGAGGGCCAAGGGGATCACAAGCCAATGTCGAAATACGGACGGGGGAAGAGGGGCAACTTCCCCGCTCCCTTTGGTCTGCCCCCGCTCCAACCCGCGCGGTTGTCCCGTTCCCGCCCTCCCCTTCTCCTTCCCAATTATCCATCTTCCTCTTATCCACCCCCTCCCGTCAAATGCGCCACCGCCATTCCCTAATCCGGAATATTCCTTGACCCAAGGATCTAAAGAGGATCTTTACTCCCCCGGTTAGCGTCTGCAGAGTTTTCAGCGTTCGTGATAAGCAGGTTAAGGTGGACTCTTTAATGCGAGCGGGTCGACGGAGGGAAGTGGGGTGAGGGACGAGGTGGAAGGAGCCGTATGTGACGAAGGGGAGTCAATTAAGGGTGGATATGGGCGAGGGGGTGGGGAGGCAGAACGGAAAAGGTTGAGTCGGGAAATTGGGATGGCGGGTGGAGAGGAAGAGGGGTGAATTAAGGACGGAGCGAGTGAGGGAGAGATCAAGGGAACTCCGTTCCGGGGTGAAGTTGCGTTCGAAAGGAGACCCTCTCTCTCCATCTCTCTCTCTCTCTCTTTCCCTCGTGGGTGTCGTACCCACATTTGCGGCCGAATATGTAAACTGAGGAAGATTGCGTCAATGAGGATGTAAAAGTCCCTAAAACGATCATTTTGATTTAACAGTATTAAAGAAACAAAAAAATTTAGGAGATTTTTTTGTGGGGAAGTGGGAATAAGTAATTTGTTGAAAGTGTAACTATAGCTGGCGCAACTCAAAGGTATTCATTGCAAGTTAATGTTCCTCATTAACAGATTTCCTCGGTGAAAATGCTTGAAATGCTCCTCGGTAACTTAGAAAACTCATTCATTTTCATTCATGCTTTTATCATTTCTGCCTTTGGATGGTGGGAATAGAAAATACCGTTCCTGAAACACACCATGTTGTTTATTTGGAATGCAATATTTCCTGACGCTGTTGCCATGGACTCCTAGCTTGGAGCCCTAACAAACTAGTAAAAACGAATGGTTGTATTTGGTGGAGAAACAGCGACAACAAATGGAAAAAAACAGAATTTTCTGGAAGTGTTAATAAGCTTAATATTATATCCCTCGATAATTTTCATACGTACATGTACAAAAAAATGCCCTTTTGGAAACACACCATCTTGTTTATCTGGAATTCTATAACGTCACTCTTGTGGTCGTTACCGTATATTCTGGGTGAAGAAGTGCATAAATTAAGTATTGGAGAAAATTTGCGAGATGAAAGAATATCAAAGCGAAAATACAAAAAAAAACTATGGCGTTTTCTTGTGACAATACTGTTTTAAAGACGATTTAGTAATTTGCACATTATATAAAAATTGACTAACCAAACCTCATCGTTATTCTATGACCGATCCTTCTCACCATATCTGAATAAACTTTCTGTACAAACACTTTTTTTCACTTTCTGTCAATTTAATTATTTAAGTATCAATTCTGAATGATTAGCATCCATTGTGAAATGCATTCGTATGGAAGGATGGCTTATGAAAAGTTTAAAGGTTAGAATTTTCCGGGAATGTTGTCCAATTGACCGTATTTTATATTTGATTGAATCACTTACAAATGAGGCAGAAAATGTTCGGCTTGTAATTTTTTAAATCATACTTAATATTGGAAATATATTGCCTTATGAAGAAAATAAATAATAAGTTAACAGTAATGAGATTAAATATCATTTGACTCCTTGGAAATACTGATTTCCAATCGGTTTTGTGCTTTGAAAACTTGAATCTGTCTCTTTTTTTATTCTGAATTTTGATCGGAACCTTTCGTGAGGGAATACGGCAGAGGACGATACCCTCATTGACTTGAAAAATGGCAGTAAATAACCCTATTGATGTTAAGGAGTTTCTCCGGCCACAAAACCCTTGTGAAATGGATACAGAATTGAAAATTTAATGTGAAATTGTGTGTGAATAACACAATGGAATCTATTAATAGAATAGTGTGAGGCGTCACTTTGTGGAAACGATTCGTATCGGAAAATAAAATACTTTGTTCTTCCATATATATTTTTTATTCACGACCTAGGATTCGACTTACAAAGCTTACGAACTTACAAAATACTCAAGAACCTGATAATGACTTTTTAAGTCGTAACCTAGGTCTTGAATAATAAAATGTATGTGGAAAAACAAAACATTATATTTTATTTTCCGATGAGGAATCTATTGCCATTTAAAGGTTCTATTTGAAAGTATGATGCATATGGCCTTAACTATTATTAGTGCAAAAGAACACTTAGGTGTAAGAAAAGCAAAAATTAACAGGTTTCACCGCATTAAAAGTAAATGTTCAAATATTTTTGCAATTGTAAACATATAGTACATGCAATTTGACAGAAGCGCCGCTATTTTAGAAATACGGATAAATGTAAGATTTTTTTGAAAGTTTTCATATGAAAATTAAATAATGGATATACGTGTGTAACCTAGGATCTTATGTTTTCTTTCAATAGGAGTATTAGTAGTTTTTAGAGGAGCCGACCGACATCTAAGGTCACTTGCACCAATAGGGATGGGTGGGGAAAGGATGAAGGGTAGAGAGAAACCCGGCATAGGCATTAGCCTACTCTGAACGAAAGGCGCCAAGGGATCCGCAGTTTAGCGTCTTACTCGGCGTCCTAAGGGCGTACTCGCTCAAGAGTGCTCTCCACAAAGCACCTCAAGTGGGGATCGGGATACCACTGAAAAATATCTGACGCCGCCGGGATTCGTACCCGAGCCCCCTGGGTGGGAAGCCAGTACGATAGCCACCGCACCAACCCGATCCCCGAATAGGAGTTGGTCACTGTAAAAAAAAAAAAAATACATACATGCAGACATTTCAATGATTCAAAAACATAACGAATTTTAAAAAATGAAAATTTTTGAGTCATAATTGAAAATCAGAGAGAAGATCCACGCAAGGTCACGTGTCACATCACAGATTGCCAAGGCCAGAATGTTATACTTGAAATCACCTTTTATCGGCATTTCTCATCTATTTAAAAATGGTGCTTTACCACTTTAAATTATCTTGGGACTTTTACATTCGCATCACTTCAGGAACGAATGGACGAATAAAAATATTTTGAATGATAAACTTGAGAGTTGAATTCAATTTGAACCGTTCATGCGGAAAAGGTAGAAAAAACAACAAGGCAACCTTCTCCCTTCCACACGCTCCCTCACCGCAGGTGCACGTGCATTTTTTATGGGGGGTCCGTTGATTCGCGAGGATATTTATGAAAATCAGAAGAAAAAACGGAGCACGAAAATTAAAGGGGAAAGCGATGGGACATGTTGGGC
Source organism: Hetaerina titia (assembly GCA_037158775.1). NCBI lineage: Eukaryota > Metazoa > Arthropoda > Insecta > Odonata > Calopterygidae > Hetaerina > Hetaerina titia. The sequence continues at coordinate 105,280,288 of CM073770.1, read as the reverse complement.
AATTCGTTTTGGGCTGCCAGCAGTTTAGGCGGTCAGTTGAGGATAATGGATGGCATACTATTAATTTATTTCAGTGCTCGGAATGGAGTCGGCCATGCTTGAGCAGATGCAGGAGTCAAGGGATGGCCGAGGGGTGGGCCAGGAGAAGGGGGTCCAGCCGGGAAGGGGGGGAAAGGGTCCCACCAGGGTGGCTGGCCGACTCACTCACGCACTCTTGGCGTGTCTTGTCGCGGAGAGAGGGGGTCCAGCTGACGGATGCCGCATCCTCCTCCACGACAACGCCGTTATAATTGCCCACGCCGAGAAAGCACGACGTCCTGCCACTGACAAGCCTCCTTCGCCAAACCCGCTAGCTCTTTCAACACTCGCTAGCGCCCGAGGTTTGCCATTGTTCTACCGCCATGAGGTCCAAATCCCTTACGAGATGAGGGGAAAAGGACTTTGCGTCTGATCTCTGATGGTATCCCTGGAATTAATACTGATTTCTTTGTTGCTATGGTCGTGCTGCGATTGCCTCCAATGTTTAGTTGAATGCTATTTTTATTCACGACGACTTTTGGATGGCAAAAGTGACGATAGTCATCGGAAGAGTCATGCTTGGAAAGATTTGTTTGAGAGGAAAAATGATATCACTTAGTATTTATTACTTCTAAAACACTGATTCAGTTTCCAAAAATTTCTAAACCTAAAATTCAGATATATTGATATTTATTAATCCTGCTACCAGTACCCTTAATCCTGCTAATGTAACATTTATGCTTCTGAAAAAACTGATTCAATTTCAAAAAGTTTCCAAACAAAAATTTCAGTTTTTATCGACATTTACTAACCCTATAAATAGTAATGATAATGCTTCAGTATTACATAACATAAGATGGAAGTAAGAATTCCTTGCCGTAAATATGTAGGCCACTAGGTTCGCACTTAAACATTTACAAAATATCCGCAGCATATGCAGGAATAAAAATAATTCCTCCCTCTTATACGCGCAATTTAATTTTGAGCTTATTTTCAATCTTTTTATTTTTGGGAAATCCTGCCAAGTTATCATTGAAATATTTAGTAGCGATCACGATAAAATGAGGCATTGCTACAGTTAAGCATAGCAATAAAGTATTGTGGAATGGAATTTTCGACTCGAGATCTGTTGAAATGTCCAAACGGCACATTTAGATTCTCCAGAGATCTGGATTGTCTTGTTTACCAACAGACAAATGGATTCAACCAGAGGATTTTAACGCGAAGTGCTCCAAAGGGAGACATGATTAATTGCTTTAAACTCTCTGTGTAGTAAACCCCATTTCCCACTGCGCCAGTAACTAGCATGCACCTGAATCTACGAATGTGCACCTCCCGCTTCTTCTATTCATTCCCTTGCGTACCTGAACATTCTTATCCACTCAGCATAAATTTCTGTGAATATCCGCGCGTAAATAAAACTTTTCTCGTCCTAAATTATTGGGAAGTAAGCTAATGCAATCAGTGCAATATGTAGTAGGCACTGTTGAATTCCGAGTTGCACCCTTAAGAGGAGACATTTTCATGGTCGCCCGGGTATGAAACTAGACGCGGGAGTTAACGCTATGTTTCGCGGGCTTCTTCTTATTCATTCCATGCTTTTTCTGGAGATGTTTACGAGACCATGGGAGCACAGAATGCCTGGGAGAGAGGAGAGCCTGAGAGAAAGACGCCTCACTCCTCCGAGGAATATTATCTCCTCTCCTCTTTCCCTCCGGCCATAAATCACTCGGGACAGGTCGACGGGTGGGGAAGGTCAGGAGGCACGGGCTCGTAATTTCTTCGTGAGGGTTACTTTACTCCACCGGGGATCTTTACTTTACGCCGCGGAATTTGGGACGGAGAAGATTAATTTTCTCACAGTGCACTTCTCTCACGAAAGGGTTTTATTTTGTCAAGTGTCAAACACTCATGCGGGTGATACTAGGAATTCAGGAATGAAGGGAATTGTTTGTCCCTCATCAAGTTAACAGATTGACCTATTTCTACTGGAAATGTGTTTTATGAAAATTACTCCATCTGCATACTATACATCACTTGTTTAGTTACTTAGGCTCCAAATTCAAATATAATATTTATTTAAAATCATGAATATTACCCCTAAGACTGACTTTTTTGACAACCTGCAAATCTACGATGTTTTTAAAGTGTTTATTTGATATCAGACTTTTTTATAGACGAAAATTTGTTACTGTAGCCCAGAACGTCTTGACACAGTTCAACCCCTACTGGAATTTATCATCGTGAAGGCTTTATTTCTACCTCGGAAGAATTTTACCTTTGTTCCTGGGAGATTTATGCTATCACAGTTGCATTTCCCGTTTCTGGTTTCAAACCATCTCCGAATCAACCGCAAGATTTTCAGCGCTATGGAGTGGAACTTGAATGTTTATTTATTTTAAAATACTCAAGGTGCTATTTAATGGAAATTATATCATTCTGGAAAATAAATCCGAAAGTATTTCGCCTTGGCGGAAAACTTTTCTCTTAATTCCTTGAACTCGTTCAATTTTCTCCCCGCGATGGTCCTCAGAAAACGTGTCGGTGGAGGAAGGGAATTAAATAATTGCGCAAAACGTTTTCATTTTCCACCGTCGTGCTGAGGCCTTGTGCGGCGCCCGCAAGGAAAGCGTCTCGTAACACCACCGCCATTGCATATCCAATTCAGGTCCGGGAACTTTTTTATTCGTCTATTCCACGAGCATTTTTTTCTAAGAAACATTTTTTTCGAATAAAACTTCGCACCCAAAGCCCACCACTCCCCCTTCTTCCCCCACCCTCAAAGACTTACTCTCCCCCTACTCCCCTCTCACCTCGTCACCATCCTGGATTTTTTCCCATTTTGAGGGTACGAGGGACGGCAAAAGCATTCGTAATATGTTTGGGTCGTGCAATTGCGGAGCCGCGGTGGGAATTAATGTATTTACCAAATGAATAAATAAAAAAAAGGAGGGTGAATCGCGAAGGTGGTGCCCGGGAGGGAGATGTTGCGTGGTGCGGGGGGGGGGAGGAGGAGGGGGAGGAGAGAGGTTGAAGAGGGTGGATGGGACTCGCGGGAGAAGGGTGGGGTGGCGGTGCCGCGAAAGTTGGCGTAGCTCCGGGGGGAGGGGGAGATTCCAAGACGGGAGGGGAATGGGGGATTGAAGAAGAGTGGCTGAGGGAGAAGGGAGCAGGCGGGAGAGTCAGATAGAATTCGCAGGAATGTATGCAGGGGAATTGGGAGGCGAGAATGCGTTCAGAGTCGGGGAGATGGAGAGAGAGAGCGAGGGAGTGAAGGATGGGATAGTGAGAGGGAAGGAAGGGCGGGAGGAAGAGGTCAGACCATCTGAGTCTGCCCTTGAGAACTTCTTCACAAAAGCAAGCTGCTATGGGGTGCCGAGCCACTGAAAGTCCTGGCCGAGTTCAAGAAATTGTGTTCACCCTAGGTTTTCAATCTCAACAACCTCGAGTGTTGTTCTCGAGTCTTACCAATTTCCTATAAGAATCAATAAGCTCAATGTCCCAGCATTCTATATAATATATATATATATATATATATATATATATATATATATATATATATATATATATATATATATAATTTCTTCGAAGTAACACGGAAGTGTTGAATAAAAATAAAAGTGTCATTCCTGTTCCATTGCTGTTCCAATTTTCCTACCGTGATGTTTTTCAGGAATTTCATTCTTTTTAGGTCTCATTTAGTTGATCGTCCCATCCATCCACTCACGTACGATCGTGTTATCTGTCCTCTGTGAGAAGGTTCTTGTGATTCGGTAAAGGTGGCTCATGTGCTACTCTGTTCAGGACGATAGGCTCTTGTGCCTACATTTGAAATGAGACGCTGTGAAACATTTGATATTACATTTGAAGTACGAAATGAAAGAAGTCTTGAACCTAACATGAAAATACAGAATATAGATGGCTTCATTTGTTTCCAGAAAGTAATGTGGATATGGAAACAAAAGGAAAGATGCGGAGAAAACAGAGCAGAGAAGGAAGAAAAGAAAAATGAAGGAAGGAAAAACATTTTTCCACATTGATTAGGAACTCAATGCTGACCCAAACCTTTATTAAATGTGGTCGTCATCATTACAATTGCTTTATGGCATGACTTCTCGCGGAATAACTTCAAGACTTACAATTTGTCGAGTAAAGAGTAATCAAGGAGCATACATAATTCCCACCTTTAATTCATCTCTCCTAGAAAATTTAGAAATATGCTATTGATATCTAGTGAAATCTAATGGTATCTAGTAACCCAAAGGGCTCTTATTTTTATTGATTTAATGTCACGAGATAGACTTTTTTCCATGAGTTGATCTAAGAAAGCATCCAATTGATACTTCTCAGATGTTGATAAATGTATAAGCGATGCCTGCAGTGTTTTTGGGGGTTGCCCTCTCGCTATGCTCCGACTTCCCGTTCGGATGGAGGGAGGGGGAAATGGCGGCGGGCGGAGGGGGTGGGATGGACCGGGGTAATGGAGGAAGGGAGTGAGAAGGGGTGTGCCTGCTGGGAAATGAGAAAACGTGGAATGGAAGGAAGTAAAGGAGGCGGGCGCCATGGTACCGGGGAAGATGGGGGGAGAGGGGGCGCGGCTGGATGGAGGGAGAGCTGGAATTTGGGGATGAAAAATCAGAACCACGCGCGCATTGGCCATCAAGTGCTCTGCTGGTTTGCATGGAATGCAAACGGAATGGAGGGTTAAAATGGGCAGAGGGAAAGGGGTGGGATGTATATTCCGTGTGTGTGTGTGTAGGAATGGGCCCATCTGTCAAACGCATAAAACGCCAAGAATGCAGTGTGAACATCTCGCAACCCTAGTCCTCCCTCTCTGCCCCACGCCCCTCTCCTATTCCCCTCCCTCCATTTTAATTCTCTCCCCATTTTTACGCCCCCTCTCTCCCATGCGTCAACATTCCGCCCATCCGCACCCCTCTACCCTCTTTAAGATTAATTTTTATTAGTTTCTCGAGCATTTTTGCCGACTTCTCATTTCCTTTCTCCCAGGCGTCATCTTTCCTCTGCATCCGTTCCACGCGCGTTTCTCCTTCTAGCGCCGTAACGGTTTTCATACCGTTGGCTTTTTCATGCGCTCTTTTGCTCTCCTTGCATGTTGCTTTGCCCTTTGCTCTTTTATATCTACCTCTCTTCATGCCCTGATTAATCCTCGACTCCGTGAATTATTTCATACTTCATGCCCAGCTCTTCTTCCCTTGCTTCTGAAATGAGTAAATACAAGCCTTAGGAAACTGCATTCTTCCAAAACATTCTTTCTCGAAGGTGGTATTGTAGTGTTTCATGCTTGTAGTGTTTAAAATATTTTGCTATACTACCAATTTTTAATTATCCACATTTGGCCAGTTTTTGCTCTAAAAAAGACGTTTACGTGCATGATCATGTATACCATTCGTTTACAAATAAATCCATGTGTAGGTTCTCTTCTCAGTTTTGGTAAATATCACTCAGGAATGTAGTTAGTTCTCAGAGTAGCAGACTCCAAGTGGGCGTTGATCACAAAAGGAGATCTCAAAAATATACTGACGTGACGTTTCAGTTTGTCTTCGCAAGTATAAGAATCGAAGAACCGATCGCTATCATTTTGTGTAATGAACCTAGTTGATCATTGTGCTTCAATATAGACGATTAAAAATAAATGGCACCTCTATTTATCTATTCTTGAAATAAGTATTAATAGCATAAAATTAAGCTATATCACGGACGAAAATTTGAATTTTTTTTGTTTCTCTGTAAGTATTCAAGAAACCTTGTTCCAGAAGAGGAGATCAGTAATCTGTTTGTCTAGAACTTCTAAACAGACGAGATGGAAAAATGCTAAAGTTAAAATTATAGAAAATAAAAGCAAGTGTGGGGAAAGTTTGGTTTGTTAAAATGTGTTGACTTAGTTGAACAATTATCCGTTTTCTTCCGTGTGTTTCTATCACTGTTGGAAGGGTAAGGCGCTGCGTTAAAATGCAACGATTTCAGAGTGTAAAAATAATTTACGATTCGAACCTGGATCCCTCGATTTCGGGCCGATACATACATATATATATATATATATATATATATATATATATATATATATATATATTTTTTTATTACAGGGAAAGGAACTGACCCCCCTAACCTGATATGTGAATATTCACACGCTCTCGGGCTTAGTACATGGATGATCTCTACCATCTCCTACTAAACCGACCTTCGGGTTGATTACTGTGTTTATGGTTTGTATATAAATATATATATGTTTATTAACTACACATAAAATATATGTTCATTTTTTTATATATATTTTGATATAATGTTTGTGGAGTACAGATGTTTGGCAATAAACAATGACTAATTGTTTGAAATTTCCAAGAATCAAAACTTTCCCGGCTACGAGGGTTTATTTTCAGGAGAGAACTATTTCGTCTTATATCTATGAAACCATATCTTACGTAGAAATCTTATTCTGCCCACAAACCGAGAATGGAAAGGATTTTGTGAAGAGAGTAAGGAGCGTCGTGAGAGGACAAGAAGGGATGAGAAAGCAGAACAGTGTTGGGGAGAGATTAATCCGGCGGGGAGGGAGGCCGAGGAGGGGTGAGCGGGACCCCGGTGCGACTTATGGGGGTATTTCGATCGGAGTTTCCAACTTTACGCGGGGGATAAAGAGGCATTGGACGGGCAGGGAGGGAGGGAGGTGGAGAGGGAGAGAAAACTAGCGGATGAGGCGTGAATCCAAAAGAGGCACGCCTGCTCTATCATCTTGTAGGCTTTGTTTTATTTTGATTTTGTGCTCCTAAAACGTGATATAAGGTTGAAAATATATGTATAGAAATTGTGCACCCACTTCATAAGTTCTGAAATTCTGAATTTTGAGATGAATATCGCACCACTCGCGCCATCTGTTGAGTTTAGGTCCAAATTCTTTCCTTGTCCCCCCCCCCGCCAACCTCTCCCCTCCTCCTCTCATCTTTTCACGAGACTTGCGATTTATATTTATTTCTCACGTAACCGTCCGCCGCTGGGATCATTTTTTACGTTCAAATGAACTCTCATGTGCTTAGGCCTGCGACTCTGTGAAATCGTGATGCACAAGAGTTAGGGAAATAAATTTGACTTCCTGAAAAATTTCTATTCTTTGACATACTCAATATAATTCAAGAAATCACTGCTGGAGTAGGATAAAATTTAAGATGTTCAAATATCTTCACAATATAACGAAGAAGATGTGAATCAAAATTCCCTTACTAATATCATTGAGTGTCCTCCATTATGCTTGCTTACCACCCAAATATTGCGAACATATCGGGTTTTGCTTTATAAAAAAGGAAGTTATGCAGCCGCATCAATCTGTGTGTGTATATATATAAATAATATATATTTTTATGTGGGTCAAGGTAGTCCAGAGGGTAGAGCATTGGACTACAGACAGGATAACCCGAGTTTGTTTCCCGGGTAAGCTTCTCTTGGCACCTACAGCTCTACCCAAGCTATGTGATTTTTCGGGTACTAGATCGTCCTGAGAGACCATAACCGGCACAGGGAATGGCTGACTACTCTATTTGGTTATATATATATATATATATATATATATATATATATATATATATATATATATATATATATATATATATATATCCCCACTCGCACCTGAGCAGTCTGAGACGTGTACAGGTTACGAATCAGTCTCCTGTCCCTCCAATCCATTCCTATTTTCTGCAATACACGCATTAATATTTCCCAATTCACTCTATCAAACGCTTTTTCGAAATCTACAAAAACGTCCTGATTGTATTCTATATTCCTCTCGATTAGTGATCTCATTACTGCAATTCCAACATCATTACTGCAAAATATATATATATATATATATTCGGGTTAATTACTGTGTTTATGGTTTATATATATATATATATATATATATATATATATATATATATATATATATATATAAACCATAAACACAGTAATTAACCCGAAGGTCGGTTTAGTAGGTGATGGTAGAGCTCAGCCATGTACCAAGCCCGACGGCGTGCGAATATTCACACATCAGGGTAGGGGGGCCAGTTACTTTCCCTGTGCCGGCTTACGGTTACCCAGGAAGATCTGGTACCCGAAAAATCAACTAGCTTGGGTGGAGCTGCAGGTGCCCAAAGTGCCTTGCCCGGGAATCGAACCCGGGACCCTCCGGTCAGTAGTCCAACGCTCTACCCACTAGACCACCGCGACCCGCATATATATATATATATATATATTTAACATAGAAACACAAAGAAAGGACACTCACATATGTCATTTTGAGGTTTTGACGGCACGGCCGTCATCATCAGATAATAGAAATATATATATGTATATATATATATATATTTATAAACATATTTTTAATTATTTGCGCGTCCCTAAGGCGTGTCGAGCGTTCTATTTCGAAGGTCACCCGTGCCAGATAGGTCGAAGGTTACGAGCCAGACGAAAGGTAGTCTAGGCAGCGTCTGCCTTTTGGAACGCTCCCTGTATGTCTTGATTTTTATCTCTTTTTGACCAGATATTTTCGAAAGTGAATTTCGGGTGAAACACCCGGCACGCATATGAGGTGAGCTCTATCCTCACCTGTCAAACCGATCTTCGGGTTCAAAATGGATCTACTGGGATGGAGGTAGGATAGAACTGCTTGCTGTGTTTATTAAAACAAATATTTCCTGATTTTTGATTTTGGGCGGAGTTTATACGTTTTTATGCTGCGCAAGATGACTTCAAGTTCTTTATACTCTTATTTTTTTTCTAATACACCACTCACAACATAAATTTCAGTTTTATCTCTTCTCAAAAGAATTATCGTTTACACTAGAGATTATAGATTTTTCCAACGTTGGCGCCATGATCCTATCACTTCTGAGGAAAATTCTGTAGAGGCCCATTTGGCCCCCTGGGAAAACCCGGCTGGTGCGTTGCCGAAACTTTTGAGAATCGTTTCTACGCGACGGTTATCCTTCTTTCTAATGTCGCACCTACGAACGCACTTTTTCCACGGCCATAACACCGTCAGTGCCTATTTAACTCGACATGCACTGCTGTTAGTGTTTGTTCTTGAACTTTGAACGATGTTATTGTAAGTATTGAAAACACTTGTCACTTTAGTGACAACTATATACGTAAATTGTACTAGCTATACTCGTAAATTTGGAGCACTTTACGGTTTATCTTTGTATTTAATTTTAAAATTGTTTTTACGTATTAGAATCTCAGCCACATGCCCTGTATTAATATCTACCCCCAGTATTTAGGAAAATATCTACGTACGTCTACGGAATACCCTGAAAGCCACCGCAAGGGTGTGTGGCGAGGGCGTTTGGTCACCAGCCGTAAAAGCATGTGGTGTTAATAGAACTAAAACACATCTCCTACTTGAAAGTTCATCAATATGTCTTGCGATGAATCCAAATATTAGAAGAAAAGTGAAGTCTTTATTTAATTTTCTTTTGGTTTCATTCAAGAGGTTAGAGAGAATTTTTCCATTTATTCTCTTCCAAGATAAATGCAATGCCTTTGTTTTATTCAGGATCAGAGATTGAGTGGCATTTCTGCAAACCTGGAAGAGTCGTCTGGTAATGCACCTTCTATTCCCATTGGGAAATTAACTACCTTTACCTAAAAGTTGCTCGTTTTGCTCAACATATACTCCTTTAACAATATTTTGCATTATGAGGAAGTGTGTACGAGAAAACATAGGGGTTCCATATTGCGATAATCATATTAATACATCATTTATGCGTTTTATGTTTTCTTATGTTTTTCTACCTCTTCTATTGCTGAGTCAAATACAAAAGGAATTTTTCCAATTTCGTCTAATGGTTTTGTCAACTCCAGCTTTATTCCACAAGTAATAAAAACTGATTGAAACGTGTAATACATCCTGTAGCATTGATGATACTCTCCTTTTTTATGTCGCTTAACTATCACCCAATTAATGAATGCAATCCACTTAAGGCAATCCCCAAATCTGCCTGAATGTGATATCTCCATTAACTCTAGAAAGCTTTAGGTTTTAAGCATTATTTATGCCGATCCGGTCAATTTTAATAAATTTTCATAATTGCTAATGAATTTTCATATTATTTTCCCATTATGTAGTTTTAATGCATGGAAATAAAATCGGGATATTTCAAAATTGTAATATTAATGATAACTCTAATAAATATTGGAGTCGATAACCAAACCAAAAGGGTCTTTGTAGGCTTTTCCGGTTTAGCAAATTTTTCGGCACATCGTGAAAACGATGAGGAGCATCCATTAGGGTGATTTTTCACTAAAACTGTCCTATTTACATCGTTCACGGGGTGTGATACAAATATTTGAGATGAATGGATGAAGAATTGGGTGCAGGGCGTTTTGAAAATAGTCCACAGTCAAAAATTTGCGAAAAGAGCTGCGGAACGAAGGCAAAAATGCCGATGATTCCAGTGGAAACCCTGACAATGGGTGTCGGCCTTTCTATGTAGGACCCGGAGAGGGCGAGAAGAAAAAACAGTATCGGTATTTAAATGGGAAACGCGAGGAGATTGGAAAAGAGAAGGGGGAAGGTCGCGGGAGGGAGGTAGGGGGTTGGGTTGGCGAGAGGGACGACAGGAAGAGCGATGATGCGAGGGGGGAAGGGAGGAGGCGATAAGGAGGTGGGAAGGGGGAGATGGGAGGGGGGTTGGAAGCGAAATGGAGAGCGGAGAGTGAGTGAGTGGGTGCACGGGGGCGGCACTTGATGGATGCGTCGCGGGGGAAGCTCCCACCCTCCCTCACGGTATCGAATGAATGGGAAAAGGGGGTGCGGGGGGAATGGGGGTGGGCGGAAAGGTGGACGGGGTGGACTTGGATAAAAGGGGTTTGGCGAGTGGCTGCAACAGGAGGTGCGCAAAAACGAACGAGAGGGGGGGCGCGTATCGGTCGGGGGCGAGTAGATGTTAGGGTGGGAAAAGCAGCGAAAAAGGGTTTGGTAATGCGAGGAGGGTGGGAGAGGAGGGGCAGGTGGAGATTATCGCTCTAAGTGTAAGAAAGGTGTGTGGGTTTGAAAATGGGGTTGGGGGACGCTGAGGATTCAGAGAGGGTGTTAAATCGCGTGAGACTAAGAACCTTCCCCTACGCAGAATGGTTAGGAGGGAGGGAGGGGAAGGATTGGGTGGAGGAAATCGAAAGAGAGTGGTACTCACTGGTACCTAAGCCGAGTAACGACGCTCCCCTCTTTTATTAATTTCTTGAGGAAAAGCCGACGTTACAACAATTTATAATACAGGGTTGAATGAGTTTTCTAAGTTACCGAGGAGCATTTGAAACATTTTCGCCGAGGAAATCTATCAATGAGGGACCTTAACTTGTTATGACCGCCTTTGAGTTGAGCCAGCTATAGTTACACTTACAACAAATTACTTATTTTCGCCTCCCCAAAAAATATCTCCCAAGTACTTTTAAATCAAAATAATCGTTTTAGGGATGTTTACATCCTCATTGGCGCAATCTTCCTCAGTTTGCATATTCGACCGGAAATGTGGGTACGACATCCACGAGCACGAGGGGGAGGAGAGATGGAAAGAGTGGATCTCCTTTCGAACGCGACTTCACCCCGGGAGGGAGTTCCCATGATTTTTCCCTCACTCGTTTCGTCCTTAATTCACCCCTCCTCCACTCCACCCGCCTTCCAGCTTGGAGACCTCTGAGACCGGTTTCGCGGCAAAGATTGGCGTCCCCCCTTCTACCAACTCCAATTAGTTTTATCTCACTCTGACCAATAAGGAGAGGCGCGGGAAATTCAAATGCATTGCTTTTGGAACGCACCCTGTAACTTCTTTTTTTCAAATGCTTAAAAAAGGAAGTGACGTTACCGCACCCTGTATTAGCCTCGTGTACCTTTCCCGAGGATTTTTTATTAAGCACTCCGAAAGCCAGTCAACTAGATTTAACGGCGTTCGATAAATTATTTGTGAAGAGCTATTGTAAGGATATCAAACCCTTGGTTACTGTATTCTTGAAAAACATTTCTGTGCTGCCATCGAGTTTATAGTCGAACGATGCTATCTATCGAGTAAATTTCGATTGATAAAAGCAATTCGTGGGTGCCATTGTTGTAATAATGTTTTCATAAAAATTTCATGAATGAAACAGTCGTCAACCACTGCGTAAGGAACAATAAGGTACAAGTTATAAGAGTTCAGAGATTGCGACTTAAGAAGGTGATCGCGTATTTCCTCTCTGCTGTATCCCAGCTCGATTGTGAACACATCTTACATATCTTGTCACTGCATCGAAATTGTGCTGATCAATGTTGTAGGAAATTCGGAGAATAATGATCAAATTTTTGCTATTCCTCGAACTGTATCAAAATAACGATAAGGGGTTCGCTTTGTGTGCATCGATGTTCGCAATCCAGGTTCAAACTTGAGACGAGAGATCCTCAATTTTTCCCGTGATTGGGAATCAAATATCTATTATATAATTACTTATGCACACATTGGCTATTATTTGCTGTAAAAAATTTAGCCTTTAACGGCAAAATTCAGGTCTTAAAAACAGATATAAAAACTCTCTAAATATATGCCATGAATAGCACACCAATCGCTGTTTAACCTCTGTAGACTGAATGGCAATTGATGAATCCAAAGCGTCACCGGTAATGGTGGGTGTGCGAAAACGACCATACTTTCCAGGCTGAAAGATTATATACCAATAAAAGCAAGCAGCATTGTCAGGGAGAGGTTCATTTAGGAATGAACCTCTCCCTGACGTCAAAAAAACGTTAAAACGTCAAAAATGCATACGTGTTACGGACATTGTGACTGAAGTGTCAGGTTCTCTTTCAATACCCAAATAACACGTCTGGGATGTGGGGTCGAGAATGGGCAGAGGAGGTGGGGGAGGCAGGCGGTGACGAGGGTCTGCCACGTTGTGTAAGTCCTTAAACCTGTGCGACGTCCTTGCAAATATTATGGCCGGCTGCCCACAGTCAGGGGAACGTGATATATTTTTGCTTCAGGGAAAATGATAAATGGAATGCCAAAATATTCAGTTTTTTGAAAGGTATGTGAGAGTGTAAAAGTAATTTCCTAATCCCGAATACATTAGTTTATGGGTATTACGAATTAAAGTGTTCGGCTTTTATATGCATCTTAATTGATTTACGTCGCGGTCAAATTAACAAGATTAACTTTATTTGAATTTATTTTCGAGTGGTAATACTACCTGTTATTTGAAAAAAATCACTATAATTAGAGTTAAACATTAACATATTAATGGATCAAAGCTTAAAAAAAAACACTGTTCCCGAATTTGTGCCTAACCAGAATATAATCTATCTGATACTTTTCTGAGCCACCTAGCGTTTTCCATGCCTACCTACGCCTTTATTTGTCTAAACCATATGTTGGTGATGATAATTCCTTTGCAGAATTCAATTACTTTCTCCCTGCGGTCATTCCTCGTGCCTAAACCGTAGTCCACCAACTCATCACCATCTCTTCCTTCGCCTACCGTCGCATTCCAATCCCCCATCATTAACAAATGATTCCGTGCAGGAATTCACGCGATTATATCCTCTTAAGTGATCGTATATCACATCGACTTCCTCCTTGTGATTGCTTGGTGACATGCATACGTCAAAAATGACCAATTTCGTCGGTTCTATTTTTATCTTTGCTAGTAGTATTCTATCTGTTGCTTGTTCTATGTTGACTACGCTTCTTCCTAACTTTTTATTCAATATTATGTTAACCTCTCGTTAGCTTTCGTCCCCTCCGCTGTATATTACTCTATAACTATCACTCCAGTATTCCCCGCTATCCCCAAGGAAATCACGCCATTGCGAAATACAATGATTCCGAAAGGTGCCTTAGTTTCTAATCGAATACCCCGCAAATTGTGCGGAATTACTTCCGCAAGGCGCTATCCCCCGTCTACCCCACAAACCTCTCGCTGAAATATTGTCAATGTGACCCTTTTTTGCTCTACTTTTCGTCTTCCAAACGAACCTCAAAGATCGCTTATATCTCGAAAAATATAATAAATTGCCTCGTCTGCCCTTATTTACTCTGTCGAATCCGTGTCAGCAATCGCAGTTCCTCCACAAAACCTCCCGCATTCCTGTCACCCGTCCTAAGCATACCTCTTCCCATAGTCACTCATATGTTAGTTGCTTCCACGTCGTTATAATATAAGTCTTTCAAGAATGAGTAGATAACATTTAGGCAGGAGTAGTTGTAGCTCATGTTTTCCTGTAAAGGGATTTTGAATCAAAAAAGCAATCACGTAATTAATAGCCACCATTTCTTTCCCAGTACCCCTTTTCTTGTTCTCGTCTCTACCCCAAAGATACCTTTCTTCTTCGTTCGACGAAGATTGCATCTATTATCTATTTTTTATAACGATTGTAATATGAACTGGTTTTATGTATCAGAAAGTGTTCACTTTCGGCCTTCTGTGAGGCCTTCTTCAAGTTAGACTGACCAGTGTCCTTTTACGTGTTTTCCGTTTTATGTGTGTGCTCTATTGTGCCGTCCAAATGTTATATTGCTCTCGTGAGTGATCATACCTCATTGAAATGTATTCAAAGAATGAATATATGTTCACCATGTGATGTATTTTCGTGTCTGAATATATATATATATATATGTATATATTCAGGTCAGACCTGAAGAAGGCCTCGGAGTAGGCCGAAAGCTTAAATCATCTACAGTGTGAGTGTCCTTTTACGTGTTATCTGTTTTATTCTGTGTTCTATTGTGCCGTCCAAAAGTTATATATATATATATATATATATATATATATATATATATATATATATATATATATATATATGCACACACATAAAACATGTATGTGTGTGTATGTATGCATGTATGTATAATATGTGTATCTGTGTGCCAAAATAGAAATACGCGACTTTCATACACAAATTCACTTCAACACGCATTCATAACTGATTGAAAAAACAAGTCTAGGGAAATAAATTTACTTTTATATATATTTTATCACTCGATCTTTGATTTTGTGTCATGCCTGATACTGAATTTCAATTTTTCTGGTGAAAGATATGTCATTTTAAGAAAAATTGGGTAAGTTAATTTCAGTGTAAAGAAGTATTTATGAGGTGTTTTCCCATTTGAAAATTCCAGCTTATTTGAATAGAAAAGAGCTATCATGGATTACTGTAATAATAGGATACACCCGGAGCTTAAAGTATTGCTTTCTCTCACTCTCGTCAACATCCTAAATTTAATCATGTCCTATTTTAAAAATTATTTATTTTTGACTTTAAGTTTATATCAGAGATGAAGTTTTATAAGAAGCTATCATTTTCTAATTTTCAATAACTTCTCGCTGAATTTTTCTCATTTGTGCACAGTTGAGTAGGTTATAAAGAGCTTAAATGATAAAATGTTAGGCATATGAAATATAAGCGGAAGACGTGGTCCAGAGTGTGCAATGCAAGGGAAAGTGAAGTGTGACAGTTTTGAAAAAGAAATATTGACTCTTTTAAAGTATTTACATTTAAAGGAAGGCAGGGGAAATGCCCTTTTATTGAGGGGAATGTGCAACATCAGTTACGAGGACGGGAGGCCAGAAGGGGGTTGAGAGGGGGACAGACCGTCGAGAGGGTGAGTTGAAGAGATAGGAAAACGAGAAGTAAAAGAAAATATAATGAGGGAGCCATGAATGGAAGGAATGGGGTAAATAATGGGAACGGGGGAGTGAATATACGTGAAAGGAGGGAGGATTAAGGGACAAGGAATAGAAGGAGAATGGCGGAAGGAGATGGTGCCGTCGGAGGAGGTCGTGGGTTTGGCAGCCAGGGAGGGGGGGAGTACACGGGCTCCTCTTTGCGGAGGGAGGGGGTGATTATGGGGGGGGGTGAGGGGTGGAAGCGAAGAGGGGGCATGGTGTTGCTCGCTTGGGGTTTCGGTGCTGGGCGTGAGAATCGTGGAAAAGTTGAGTGAAGGGAAGTTAATTGCAGCGAGCATCTCTCTAAACTCAAGACCTTTCGCTCCTTTTATGGCTAGCAGCTCTACTTTTCGCATAACCGTATCTGGAATTGCTTTTTCCTCCTCCTTCTTCTCTCACACTCCTCATTTAGAAACTTCCTCCGCTATACGGCTATTCTCGTTAGATTCTATTTTCCTCACTCTCTTTCTCCTCTCCAACCGTCTTCTGTCTTTTAATTTTCAATTCCGCTCTGCCACCTATTTTCCCTCTTAATCTATTTTGTTTCCTGGGACACTTGAACGTTTACCTGTTATTCTTTGTTGCAACAACCGCATCTTACGTAGTTTTGCCTCATTCGCAAATTCTCGTCTACTTATTTCCACCGATAGATCTTCTCCTTCTTATACACTGGGAATCTAAGGTTTCCCAGAGGCTTAAGCTCTCCGATTTACCCTTCAAATTTACTTAAGTAATTACTCAGGCATGAATTATGCATTAAACATTTAACATGAATATGATACCATATGCTGAATCTCCTTGAAGTTCACCTCATGGAGCAATCGATATTGGTTGGAAAATGTCCGCATCATTTGTACTTGACATGCATTTAATTGCTTTACGTTAAGCAAAGGAGTCAAGGTTTTACGTAAAAATTAAATGAATAATTTACTTAAACGATTTCTCTATAGATGTTCCTTTAAATCCCCCAAAAATATTAGAGTTTAAGAGAACGCCTTGATAGTTTGACTGGCTGAAGCACTCAAGCTTGGACATCGAGGGATCAGGGTTCGAATCCCGTTCATGGTGAATGACTTTTACACTCTGAAATTGTTTTATTCTTGAGATGATATTTGAGGCAGAAAGTTTTTCAGAACAGAGGCCTCTCACATTTGGGAAGATTCCTCAATCAGGTCAGCTATTTGAGGGAAAAGGAGGAAGGGCACCATTTATTTGTGTTTCCTTACTGTGGTTAGAAGACGGTTCAGGAGGAATCTTACGCAAAAGGTAAATAATTTCAGCCTGTGGTTAACAAGGAAGGATTTTTTTTACTGTCTACTCGTAAGAATACCATAGAGTGATAATATCGGGTCAATTCTCACGAATGCCGCGGTCAATTAGGAATTATTTAAGGAATTATGAAGTGTTTTTTCAAAAGTGTCTCAAAATGTTTCTTTCGCTTCATTCTGAGGGCAATTAAATAAGAAAGAATTTTCATTCATAGGAGCGTACTCGTTTTTAGTAAAAAAAAGAAATAAAAGGGTCAGTAGATAATTGTAGTCGTCAAATGTGTATACTCTCCTTTCTTTGAATTATTAATTAGTTATATCGCTTTGGTAATAGCCTAAGTCTGAAGGAAGAGGGAGGAGGTTCTTTGGAAGAAATTAGGAATTAGGTCAAAAAAGAAAAAGAAGGCTTTTTATTTTTGGAAATTCTTTAAGAAAAGATTATGAAAAATTTTCAAACATTTTAGCTTAATAGCTATTGATTTTAATATTATTTTTGTGTAGTAAGTCTCACGGTAGGCGAAATTAGACCCACTAGTGCATTACATAGACTTGATCATTTCCTATACTTTTTTAAATTCATAAAAACAGACATTGGGTAAGAAGTCAAAAGGGAAATGATCCAAGTTCAAGGTTGAAATATTCCACCACTGTGAAGGTACCTTGTCATTCTGATTAATATCTTGTCTGTTTTGACTTTGTAAAGTTATAAATATTATGTAAAAGAGTTTGTTTTAAAAAAACTATTTGGTTATCTTTTTGACCTAGCAGACACTATTTACTTCAATTGCGGCTCGAGTAGAATTGCGCACGTAAGAAAATGATGAGGGAAATGGGCAAGTACTTTGAGAACCGAGTAACCTGTTATTTCTTTTGAATTAAATGTTTTGGGGGAGTATTATAGAAATCGGATTAATAATTGAAAGGAGGGGAGCTTATGTTATCTAGACACAAAGTTTTTCTCTCTTTCCCTGAATTCCCTTGATC
The DNA here is from genome assembly GCA_037158775.1 of Hetaerina titia. NCBI lineage: Eukaryota > Metazoa > Arthropoda > Insecta > Odonata > Calopterygidae > Hetaerina > Hetaerina titia. The sequence continues at coordinate 105,262,334 of CM073770.1, read as the reverse complement.
TTTTTTAAGCTTTCGCAAAATTAATGTACTTTATATCATTTATATACTTTTATTAATTATTCACTATTAAATATAAAAAAAAATACCTTGTTGGCTCTTCTTTTCTTTCAGTTTGTTCAAGAAAATCTTGAAATGAATCTCTTGATATGCACTCCTTATGTATCTAAATTAAATATACATGAACCTATACAGTCCCATCTTGCAATTTTTAGTTGATTATACACTCTTTTCTTCATAGTAACATCCACGAATAATATCCTCATTCCCCAAAATCATTTCTTATTCTAGTAATTTTAGTAGTCTATTTTATTGCTTCCTCATATAATCGTATCCTCGCTCCTTTCTTTTGATCAGCATAGGTGAAATTCATAGCCAAAATCATAAGCCTCTCCTCCTACCTTCCGGTTTATACCTTAACTTAGAGTAAGGTTCATTCACTTCATTCTGTAGCTCCAAACGACTGCCTGCTTTCGCGTCTTTTCCTTGAATCCTTAACCCTGACTGGATCCTCCCTGCCCCCTAATCCTCATTTCTCTTTCCAGAAAAACCCTTTTTCCTTTCCCAGAGTTCCCATGAGGCTTGCTGCGGACTAGGACTTTTCTTGGATGCGAGAGACTTGCCTTATACTTTTCATGTAACTCCACGTTGGACGAAGCTCTTGTCACAAGTAGAATGCTTACTAGCATACAGGAATCGTAAATAGTTTTCCGCGTGAATTTGGGAGTCTCGGAATTAGTTCGCTATTCAAAAACTTTCGTACAAATGGCTTTACAAGAGACGACAAAGGCATAATTTAGTTGGTCCATTCATTCAATGATCCTATTTAGTTTAGATACACCCAGTCCAGCACATTGCACGTAGGGAAAAAAGTGCCGAGTTAACCAAGGCTTTGGGAAATGTGCCACGAAATAGCTGGTTCGATAGTAATAGAAGCGTATTTTCGGTCTGGTAAATAAAGCTTATTATGGTTATAATGCACGGTAGGAAAAATCGACAGCTGCCCATAGGAAGGAGTTCCATTTTCAAAAGCAATTTACTTCAACAGGGTTTCTTGGAAATAAGGAATTGTAGAACTAGGGTTCATGTGAGATAATAGCTGCTAGATTTTTGCGTGATAGAAGAGAAGACGAAAATGAACCTAATTCAGAATGAAATATCAAATGATCCTTCCATTTATATAATAAACAAAATGAGAAACAAATGAAATTTGCTCTATCATGAAATTTTGCCCGTAAAATTTTGATAGGGTGACCTCATCAATCATGGACGATATTTATTCATGTTGGAATTGTAATTGTGTATTCGAAACACACAATGCTTTTGATGTTGTACAATACCCGAATTGTAAAGGAAGAGAAATAGTACATATTGCTGATTTGCTATGGGATTGAATAGGATGAAAATTTCATTACTTTATCTGCTAATTCATAATATCAGAAACACTAAAGCAATTATGCTATTGACCTATAAGCATACCTACGTAGACTACTCGTATAATAACCTATATTTTCAGCAAAAGATAAATTATAATTAAAATAAATTAAATTATTAATTATTAATTAAATTATTAATAAATTAAAATAATTATTTTAGGGTTTTATTTACTAATATTAAGATATTTATATTTTTGATTTGCATGAAGTATAATGTAAATGAAATGATAATTTTTATAAATGGAAAACAAATTATATTCTGTTTGTAAACCTTCAGATAAGATTGAGAAACCATTACAATGCAACAATTACAGAGTGTAAAAGTCATTTGCTTGGACTGGTCAAGGCGAATATTTTTACTCTCTGAAATTGTTGAATTGTAATGAATATTAGCGGATGACTCCGTCAAAAGTTACTTTTTCGGTATCTCCCGCAGTTTCTTGGAAATTGAAATACTGTCTTTTGAAAAATCAAACAAAATATTTTAAGTAGTGCATGAAAAAACTCTGGTTTGGTTACCTATTACCCTGTCCTTGTAAAGCCCAATATTGAGAAAGTAGTGGGCAATTTGGACAAATAAATTCCTTCATTATTATGGAATTGAATTTCACTGAATATTTCTCTAGATTACTGTTTGCTTCCCGAAATGAATGCTCAATCGTCGTCAGAAAAGAATTACCACCAAAAAATTTGTTCATATGGGTGAACTATATTTACCTTTACGATACTTAAATTAAAAGAGAATTTTCAGAAATTCGTGCATTAGTGATATTTTGTAGCATTATATAAGTTGCAAAAATGTTTTTGTTCAATTATGGTTTGAAATAAAATGAAAATTCATTATTTTTATTTGAAGTCGTACCAAATAATTAAGTGTGCGTGTTTATTTTTTCTACGGGAGTACCCAGCTTAAAAAGGATTTTTAAGTAATAAAAGATGGAGCAGGAGACACCAAATAATTAACAAAACGATTTCGACTTTCAAACTGATGAGTTGATTGCATTTCAATTCTTTTAACCCATGAAATCGCCAATAATTTTCTTTAAAACTATGGGATAATTATCAACTCGCCGGTGAAATTATTACATACAATATAGGTTAATTGCGTACTTTCATGGCAAAGCGTTACTAGTGTTAAAATGAATGTTTTGAAGAGGCCATTAATGCCACACCGAAATTTGAATTCACCTATTTAATTGCTTAAATTGGTAGAGGAAGCATTGCCCACGCTGAATGCTGCTCGCTAAATGAGTGAAAACTTTTATCCTCAATATCTGTTTTTATTATTATTATTATTTACGTTTAGTTACAATTAGGCAAATAGGTGACAACGATTTTGTGACGTACCCTTATAATACACAAAAAGAAAAACACATATGAAACAAAGTACATTAAAAAACGATGACACTTAAAGGTTCTCGAAATTCCAGTCCCCATGACTCAGGTTCACACCACATAAAGCAACATCACGCCCAATCCAAAATCATGCACCGTTAAGACAATCACATGATTTTAACATCCAACTTCTCACGCTGTCCACATCACGCTCAGAAATATATTTTTAATAAATAAAATTATAATAAAAATATAAAAAGATGAATTAATTTTAAGTGGCTTAATATATATGTGGTATTAATTCGTACCTTTGAAGATTAGATGATAATTTTATTATTTTAAGTCTCCTTTTGACTGTAAGTACGGGTATTTCATTATATAGAGCTAGAAATTATTATTATTAATAAAACTTACATGTGTAGGTAGACAATGTCAGGAGGCACACAAGTCCCAAGTATTACCATCAAACTTGCCTTGGAAAAATAACATGACATCTCAAATCCAATCAATATCACAAAATACGAGACAATTGTTTATTTAAGAAACAAGATTTTTTTATTCGTCCTTTGTGCTCGAGATTTTACCTTGAATTTGTGAGCGTACGTATTAAGAGTTAGAAAATTGTCTGTGGCTCTCGTGCTCTTCGACGAATAACCAATTTTATTGTGAACACGGCTTGTGAGACCTAATCGTCCCCTCCCACAATCCAACTACTCTCAGGAAGATTTTAGAGCTCAAATTGGCGACAAAACCGTGAGGTTTGCCGGAAACGTCAGCTAAGGCTTCGATGGCCGTGTCTGTTTTCGCCTCCGTGGCGATCCCAGTCTTCCAAATCAAACATTACGCTTGAGACTCGTTGCATCTCTTTTGCTCTCTCTCCAACCTCCCGTCGCTTTTTATTGTTGGAGCGTTCTTTGTGCACGGGCGCCCCCGCGACCTCCTTCCGACCTTCAACCACTCCTTCCACATCTCTCTCTCTCTCGTGCTTTGCTTTCTTTCTGTCCCTTCTCCTCCTCCTTGGTCTCCACACCCACCCATCGCCCTTCGCCTCCTCGAACGAACTCCCAGCTCTTGGCGAGCCAATTAAAACTTTGATCCGACTTCCTCTCACTCTGTTCAACTCTTTTAATTGTATCTCTGTTCTCTTTTTCCGCTACCTCCCCCTCCCTCTACCTCACTCCCCCTCCACTCTTGCCCCTCTCCTCCTCCGCTGTCCACCCCTCCCTCTCTTCTCGCACCATAACCCCGAAAAATATCCTCTCTCTCCCCCCTCCCCTCCGGAGAAACTCCTCCCCTCCCAAATTGAACCCCAAAACTCACACTTCCATATTCGCACGCACGCACAGCCTCTTTCCTGCCCTCCGCTCTCCTCTCATGCGATAGATATGATGTACCCCCGGTGGCCCCACCCTCCTTCTCCTCCGCCACCTTTTCTTTGTCTCACCTCTCTCCCTCTCTTCCGTTCCATTTCCCTCCTCACCTCCGCCCCTCGACCGTCCGCCGGCCCCCGTCGCCGCCGCCGCTGAAAGTAATCCACTCAAAAAACAATTTGCGGGTGAAAGTGAGGAATGGAATTGAAAGTAGGAATGGTGAATTAAGGTTTCCGAGGACGGGAGAGGAAGGCGGGGCGTGTCGGCTTTAACGCGGCTATGCGAGCCGGGAATATGGATGTGTTAAGACACGGAGGAGACGGATAAAGAGGGGATTTCCTACCGTGACTGGCTTCATGTTTTTTGACCGAATCCGTTTTAAAGCCCCGGGAAAAGTTATAATTTGTGGGGATTCCGGAGCGAGGACGATGGGGGAATGGGACGTGGTGGTGGTGCGGTGGGAAGAGGAGGTGGACCGGGGATACGAATGATGAGAAACAATCGAGCTTTTCCCACGTAATGCTCTCAACTTTCGTCGCCGGTGGATTAAAACTGAAGTAATTCAATTTCCGGGTTTCCGCTGTCGCGAGGAAACATTATGATGATATATTTTCCACGATTTTGGTGTTTTTTTAAATGGTGGCCCAACATTTTTTTTTAAAGACTAACGAAGTTTTAAAGTCATTAGCGCACTTGAAAATCTTCATTAAAGCCAAAAAAATGTCTTTCCCTAGGAAGATTTTTTCGGATTGGCTTGTCTAGTCAATGATTATGCTTAATATAGCACTTATGTTCTTGAAATACTTCAGTTAGGAAATGAAAAAATAGTAAATTTGTGATTCCACATAACACTTATTTCGATACGATCCGGGTTTCGACGTTCAACGTCATCTTCATGACGAACGTCGGGTCATGTCGAAATAAATTTTCTGTGGAATCACAAATTTACTACTTCTTCATATCCAAATATGAATCGATTCCCTAAAGTTAAGCCTGAAATCACCAATTACGAGAGTAGGCTAAAAACTAATGCACACTTGATTGTAGACCACAAACAAAATTACCTCCACAAGGCATGTGGAAGTAACATTCTGCCTCAACATGCATGAGGTCGTTTCATCCATCCAGAGTATTTTGCGGAAGTATGGAGACGTATTCTAGTGATGTCAACATGAGGTAAACAGCGTGCTGTTGTCGAATTTTTAATTGCTGAATAAATTACTTCTACAGAGATTCATCGTCATTTAAAAGTTGTTTATGGCGACAATGTTGTTGATAGGTCTCCTGTAAATCGATGGGTAGTAAAGTTTCGTGGTTGCAAGCCTGGAAAAGCCTTAATTGATGATGTACCTTCTTTTTAATGTGTTTTGGGATGCTTACCGATTTTATGTGACCGATTTCCTTAAATGAGTGGCAATGTTAAATTCTTCTCAGTAAATCCCGACTCTAAAACACCTCCGACTTAGAGGATGTCGTGTTAAAGGAAGCCTGGCGCCAATAGTCTTGCAACATGGCAACGCTCGTCCACGCACCGCGCAACTGGAGAGGCTCTGCGAAACCTGAAATTTGAACCGATTCCACACCCTCCTTATTCCCCCGATCTTACGCCTTGAGATTTTTATTTTTTTCCTCAACTCAAGAGACACCTCATTACACCTCAGACGATGAGGTGAAGGCAGCTGTCAAGTCCTGGATTCGAGAGAAGTCGGAAAAGTTTTTCAGTGGCGGAATGAAAAAACTTGTTACACGTTGGGAGAAATGTGTTAACCTAAGGGTGACTATGTTGAAAAATAATTATATGATTTCGAAATTTAAGAATTGTAATTTAATGTACATTTTGCCCGATCTTGCCATTTGTTTTTGCTCGCGCTCTGCAAGCATATTTTCATTGCTTTTCAGCATAACCCTCGCACTTCAGTAAGTTCCTCGAGCGTGGAATGTACCGTAAATGCCAGTTACTTACAACATAGTCGGCTGAATTTATGTCGTGACAACGCAGCTGCCCGATAAATAATATACAGGTCTAGAATACCACCTTTCTCACCTCATCTTATTTTAATTGAAAGAAGTCAAGAATGCTTATCGGTGTGAAAAGGGGAGGGACGGTTAAAACGGGATAATTTCGGCGAATTTTTATAACCATATATTTTTTGTGAGATTAGACTTATTCTAAACATCTAAAAATAATCTTAAAAATGTATAACGAAGAAGTCATTTTATTTTCTTTAATATATTTAATATTAATAAAGTCATTGCAATGCTCTTTTTATTTGAAATGTTAAATGCATTTTGATTTAACTTTCGGATTTGATCTGTGATATTTCCCTTGCACGTCAAGATGGTCATTTAGTCTATTTCTACGTCGGAATTATTACATTCATGTTCACTGCACTCTGTTGAAATAGGTCGTGGTGTTTCTACTGTGTAAATATTTTTCTATTAATAGTTAATCCATTAAGATACCCCTATAATTCATTGTGAATGTTTTGAAGTGGATTCATGTGTGAAAACGAAAGACGCGAATCATTTAATTATTTGATATTGTTGTTTAAGCTTGCTTGATTCCAGAGATTAGCTCAACAATACCTTTCACAAACTGAGATACCCGTTTTGTGATGCGTCATTCGTAGATTATTTTTTTCTAATAGCAGGTGCAAATGTTGACGACTAGGAAGACTTCACTGTATCGCCCAACGCTCGCCAAACAAGACCCGGGAATAATATCCAGGGGGGTACGAGCAAGTGCAATCCTCGTGTCAATATGTGCACTTCTATTATGAGGGTCATTACGGACCACAAAACGTCCGACTGCGCACGGTATTTATTGCAAATTGGTAAGAGTAAGCGCTCGTCTCTCTGTAATATGTGCAGAGAGAACTTCATTCCGTTCCAGCGAATGGCGAAATGCGCAGTGAATGCCAATTCAGCCGTACAGTATGTTTGTCTGACACCGTGCAAAAGCTCTTCCATAACGCCTGTGGGTTTTGTGCATTTAGGAGCATGAATTCAATCATAATGTCATCGAGATTTGAAGCGCATTGTAGTTGTTATAAAAGTGTCTTTCCAAATATGATGTGGGATCGGAAATGTTTGCTGAATGAACATGCAGACACAAATGCAATTATGAGTTGATTAATATGACACGACAGAGTCAGCTTTCCGAACCAGGGCGGAAATATGAGTATTACAAATGGCATGTATAAAGAATGGAATTTACTCTAATATGATATAAAATCTAAGATCCTCTAAATATATCCCCCGTAGTGGAGGTTTGAATTTCAACTTTTTAGAGCGAGAAAAATAATGACTGAATTTGGGAAAGATTGCAGAAATTTGGATTAGATTTCATTTATACAAGATCCGTCACAAAAATAAGTAGATTTAACTTTGAGAAAAAAAAATAGAAGATCAAAGTACAAATTGTTAAAATACTTCATCAGAGTACCTTTATGTATCGACACACCAATGCTAGTGCCTCCGCCAGCTGAAATATTCTTCCTGTAAGGCAAACAGGGCCCTCGTTCGAGCACTGCGTCCGTTTCTTTGACATAATCCAGTGGTCCAAAATGGTACTCAAAGGGGTTGTAATTGGGTCGTACTCAAAAACCCTTGTCTGGTTACCGGTAACCTATTCTAAAAAATGCGGGTCACTTTCGCCGTCGTCCAAGAGGATCAAGGCAAAATTGTCACAAAAGCAGCAGTCCTCGGACATCATCACCTTGGGGACCATCTTGGCACAACTTTCTCATATATTTAACTCTTCTTTGAGAAAGGAATGCACTGTGGTTTGCTGAATATTGCACTCTTCTTCTGGCATTGTGACACTTGGGGGTCAATCAGAATTGAACCTGTCTCTCACTTTTTGCACATTTTCATCACACTGTGTTGTTGATGGGCATTTCTCATCGTTACCCTCCCAAAACAATCTGTGCGGAAGCAGAAAACAATCACCTGGGATATTTCTCCATCTCCTTAAGCATCCTTAACCACGGACATGGCCACCGAACCCAATTTTCCAAGCTTCATGAACAATTGTATCGCATATCATTGCTCCATGGAAAGTGGAATCGTAAATTCTTGACGTGATCGTCGAGCAAGGGTCCAGTCTAGCAGCAATCCACACATTGACAATGCCCACAGTTAACTGAGGTGGGTCGCGTTGCTTTACCAAGAAATTTAATTAACTTTCCTACCACGAATCACCCCGCTCCACCCATCTGCATTGGTGATCAAAAATCACTCTACTTATTTTTAGGACAGCCCTTGTATTGTAGGTATGCGTCAAAATAATATTTTATTTCCCCATTTCCTTATGATACATTTTGAGAACACTAAAAATTTATTAAGAAGTATATTACGTTCTTTTTTAGAGATAATTTTAATGCAATTTCCAGGGTCATTTCAACTTTTGGTTAAGATTTTCTTGTATAATTAATAAGTATGGAGCTTACTTGTCGTTAAATTATTGCTCAAATTTTTATTCAAACACTTAATCTTGCCAAGACATGCAAAAGTTAGTGATCTCGAATCAAACTTTTTCATTTTTTTATTTCTTGTCTAATGTTTTAGACTTTTCCCCATAAATATTATCTACAAAAATATATTTTACAGAATTGGAGATCATTGCAATTGAATATCAAATTTTTCGTAGGGACATCAGAATCATTTTAACTGAGATCAATCTGACAGTCTTTCTTAATGTTGGCCATTCATACCCATTTAAATGCAATCAGATTCCAATCACATGGTTCAGATTTTACACCTATATTTATTTGAGTTATTCAAGAATGTGTTAGGTTCCATTGGGCTTTAGGGGTCATATTGTGGTAGGAGAGGGAAGGAATAACAATTTCTGACTCCCACATGTAGAAGCGCATGAAACAAGTTATTGTAATCGGCTAAGACGAAAGGGTTCGTCGGTGATCGTAACTTTCTTGCTTCATCCCTTGAATTTCTCAAACTTGCTTAATGCCGTCTTATTTTGGTAGCTTGGCTAACTCAAACTTCCCAATCAACCCCTCACTGCGAAGCTGCAAACACCAGAGAAGGGGATTTATGGCCGAGGGAGTTGAGCACGGGGGGTGGGAGGGTGCCCGAAGAATGGGGGGTGAGGGTTTAGGGAAACTTTGATAGGTGAGCGAGAGTGCGGGAGAACTTGCGCTCACTTTCCCTCCCTCGGCACTCACGGTGAGGGGAATATTTGCCAAAGAGTGCGCCAATGGAAAGAGCATGCGTGGTTACCTCGCCTTATCCCATCCGAAGGGGATAGCGTCGCGGTGCTGGGCACCCTCGCACCCGACGCACAAGAAGGACGCATTACGGAAACCACCCAGCCCTCCCTTCCACGGCACTCCCCCGCCTTTCTTCTCCCGGCATCGACGGCGTCAGATGTGATCAACATAAAATGAACCTTATTGGAGTGTAAAAACACTATCGTTGCTCTGAATTTTCCCCTGCATAATTTTCACGGCAGCCGAGTTTCTCCAGCTGCACAATATTCTCGTCATTTCGTCGCGAAAAGCGTAAAAGTTTTGCGATCGCGTCCCTTTTATAGTTATTCCTGTTTTTCAAAATGGCTGGATGTAGATTAATTACGGCGCCCTGACGCTGATGATGAATCTGCAGTTATTTCACACACTTCCCTGAGTTCATTTACATACTTGAAACCTTCTGCATGACAAATTGTTTGCTGCTCACTTTGTATATATATTTTGTTTCTATCCATTCATATCGCGCAGAAGGTTTTTTTGGAGCAGGATAAGAGCAGAGTAACGTTTGGATATTATTCGACTCACTAATTTAAGGAGTGGGACTTTCAATATATATAGATAGCGGAGCGTCTTTAATAAAATTATTAAAATAATCGGTGAAATTGGTGATTCTGATTAATTTAATTTTTACGCGTTCTTAATTTGCGTAGTTTTTTCATGAATTATTTTCGAATATGTTTGTCTTTCTCGATCAAGTATTAAATTTGTCTGCTTTCATAAAATAGCTTGAAAGCTTCAGACCTCTGCAGAGTATTGAAATATTTTACTCTTTGTCGTTTCGTTGGATAACTCAACACAATAAGCACTCACGTCATTCGATTCCGAAGGTGTAAAATAAATGTCAAACGAGTAAACAATAACATATAAAGAGGGATACCTTACCAATAAGTCTTGAAGGAACCGTATTTCCTTGCTCTTGATGATGTTCTAACCACAATTAATAATAGCATAAAATATTTAAAAATCATTTTACATCTGAACTCAATGTTAACTTAAGCTTTAAGGACTTTCTCAAAAATTAAACTTTCTAATCTCCGCAGCAAAGCGACCCTCTGATCCCGACTGGGAATCCAGAGAACGTGAAAATCGTCGGTGGCAGAGAGATGACGTCAATTTCGATTGCCCCACCCCGGCAGCATGTATCCTTTGAGATTTTATCCCCTCACTTTTATGGACTCTTGATCGACTCTTAAAGGAAAATCGAAATTGAAAATAAATAAATATAAAAAATATCGAAGAGAGAAGAAATCATTTGAGGGATGCGAAAGAGAGTTCGATGGGTGCCGGGGAAAAGATTAAATAACAACCCTCACAACGTGGTAGGACAACTCCTCGCATCCACCTCTGTCGCGCGCAAAACCCTTCATCTCCTCCCACCGCCTTCCACCCCCCTCCGCCCGGCCGCTGTCAACCCCAAAGGAGAACAAATTCCCATCGCAATTGAGTGCCATTCCGCACCCCAACCCTACCTTCTGCCTCCTTTTCCCCTCCTCCACCCCCTCTCCACCACTCCCTCCCTCCTCCCACTCGGAAACACTTCAGCTCCGAGGCAGCATTCCCCCGTGCCACCGCCGACGCCACTGCCATCCTTCCCCCTTCCTTTGCCGCCTCCCGCAATGCTTCGTCACCGCTCTAAATCAGGCATTTCTCCTCTTTCGCACTCTCTCTCTCTCTCTCTGGATCATCCCTTTCTTTTAATCTCTCCCATTTCTCTTATCTCTTTCCTTTCTCTTCCCTTCCCCCTTCGTGCCGCTCTACTGCCAACGCCGCCATCACCTCATCCACATCATCGTTAAAAAAAATAAAAACAGCTCCTCCTCCCGAGAAATCTTCTTCCTTCGTCTTCAATAAACTCTCCCACCCACTCCGCTCCCAACACTCCTTCTCTCTACTTCTCATTCAAAAAACCTCTTCCTCCTCTTTCCCGTGCGATCCTCCCGCGCGCCGGAAGGGAGATAAACCCTTTGAAGTACCGTCACGCCCTGTTTCATCTTTCTCCTCGCAGGATATTTTTCCGTGTTCCACCACCCTCCACCCACCCTTCCGTCCCTTCATCCCCATAACAGTTTCTTCGCCCACATTGTAAGCCTTTTCGCTCTTCCTCTGTCTTTACTTCATCCACTCATGCTTCTGTGTCGCGTCGATGGTCGTTTGTTTAGAACCATATTCGACAAAAATGTGTAGGTCTTGGAGGCAAGAGGCAGGTGATTTTCCACCCCTTTATCTGTTACCTCTTGGTTACTATCCATAAGCCCTTGTGTCAGCTGGGGTGTAGGTGAATGTATATAAAATTTATTGTACTTGTGAAATGTCCGTCCGGAGGGCGATGAACACTAACCGGTAATAAGTGTGTGAATCGCATGTGTGCCTGCCCTTTTTCAGCGTATTTTCTTCCTTTTTGTATAGGTTGCTAACCATGTTATACTCGTAATAATATAGGCATGTTGCATGAGTGTCCGATCGACCCATTTCCGCGCGGTGTTTGACTTATCGCGGGGTGTTAGGTGCATGAGGAAATAGGGGGAATGTATGTAGAATGGCTAGTGACCTACTACCCCCTGCCACACGTCCTTGCGACGGCTTTCGGGGTATTATTTAGATGGAGATGTAGATTACTCGCTGCAGATGTCGTGGGAAGACCTATAATGATTGGGACTGGTGAGGGGGCACTGTTTCAATTTTTGAGGTTATTAAATTAAACCTTTAACTTGGATTAGCGAAAATTATATGCATTTTCTGTTTATCCTGTAATTTTTGTTATGAAGTTGGCGTTTTATTTTATTTTCAATTTCAAAGTTTCGTATTTTAAACATTGGTGCGAAATTAATAACTCTATCTTTTTATCGTCGTTTGTCATCACATTCATTCTCTTAAATGTCCTTCACCCTTATCAGTGCTCCAGAAATTAAGACCGATTTCCATTCTGGAGCTCCTCCATGGACCCCTACTTCCTTTACTCCCGAATGTTCCGTCATTTTTCTTTCGAATTCACATCGAAGCTGCGAACGCCCTTTCTTCCGTGCCGTCCTCCTGTTCCTTCTCCGTTTTGTCTCTTTTGTCTCTTGCCCTCTCAGTTGCCTTACTCAACTACACACCGGAAAATCAATTATCCTTCTCCTCTCTTTTTTCCTCGAGTCTCAAATTCTTATCCCGTTGCTTTCTACATGGCATTCCTCTATTAGCCAAGAGTCTCGACTTCCTGTTCTACAAGATGTCTCTCAAAGTATGATGGCAAGGAGTTATGATTATTGTCCCTTTATTTGATATTTTAGTGGGATTAGCGTAATAAAAATCATGGAAAATGGCCGAAAAATAGTTTTTGGAGATGGTCAACATTTCTGTGGTCACGAATTCCGCTTGGTATGCCAACAAATGTTGTGTACTTTAGATCCATTGACTCTCTCTGGTTGGACTCCAACGTATCTGAATTTAACACATCTATTGCATCTCTTATGGTGTTCGATTTAACTGACACTAATGATTAATTTTAGCCACTAAAAATTATATTCCGTCATATTCGTAGAACATTTTGATAGATTTTCAGAAAATGGATGCTTTCTTTAGTGGATGCGTACATTTTCAGATCTTTTACTTATTTTCTGTTGTTCAAGAGGGAATTAATGGTAAATATGTAAGTACTTACAAATGCATGTTATTGTTACCGGAAACTGTAGATATATTAAATTGACTAACAACATTTGGAAAATAGAAGTGGTTCTAGATCATTTCTGAGCACTACAATGAGTGAAAATGACATATCACGATATGGAACCGATTGCTCCCTGGGCCATGTTTTTTTCCTGAAAATATTATTTTGAGAAAATCAGAAATCGCTGGCGGAAGCCCTGTGACGTCCCCGAGAATTCCTGATGGGTTGCTAAGTGCTCTTAACGTTAAATTCCCGGAACGCAGTTGGATTTATAACATAAATTATATTCAATTACGACATATGTTAATTGAACAACATTAATTGATATGAATTTTAAAATATACGATGGCAAATGCTCTCAAAGACATTCCTTCAAAAACTATTCCCACTGAACAAATTACATTTATTGATAGAGAAACCTCAGAATATGCTACACTCCTGTTTGCAAAACCTATTGATTCCATCATAAATATGAATTTTGAAACCAAATGGTATCTCTTCGTGTGGAAAATGAAGAATGAACTCAAAAGATATAGGATAGGCAGTTGAGGGATCGGGGTGAGTTCAACATGACATTTCGCAAATGGGAATTAAATGCTAACTGCAATCATTCTAAACTGCAGGAACAGTATTTTAAAACTTTTGATTCTCCCATTGACGTCAATGAAATCAGCATTAAAAGTCAACACTTATGTCATGTGTCGAGAGAAATTCAAAACGAGAATTAACGACGTTAACTCTGCTCTCCTTTCGGTGCAATGATTTCATATTGGAGTCGTTTCCCGAGATTTTGAATGTAAAATCATGATACGGAATGGGTGATTACCATACCTGTTTTCCCACCACCTTTGTTACTGGATTTCTATATATATATATATATATATATATATATATATATATATATATATATATATATATATATATATATATATATAATGCTCAAGTATAGCTTTTTTTCCCGCTGAGTAATGAAGTATGCCTAGTCACGAATTACGGTAGAGAACACTCTTGGAAATTACTATTAAATTCACGAGTTCAAATATACCATCAGATATTAAGGTGTGAAGTGGTGGAACTGTTCCATGATAACAGAGACGAAGTATATAACAATATTCTACTTAATAAACATTTATTTATATTTTAAATCATTTGCACTACACTTCACTGCACTGCATCATTTTCAAGTCTTTTAAATGATGTAGTGCATCAAAACTAGTCGTAAATTAACTTCTTATTAAGCGGAAAATTGTAATGGTCTTCGTCTCTGTTATTATAGCTGAAGTGTTTCACAGTATAACTGTATTCTGTGGGGAGTAATACTATACAATGATATTAATTTGGTTCGGAATATCTAAAAATCCAGATTGGTGCCTATGTTGAGGGGTTATATCAATTTGCGATTTACGTGGAAGAGCCTCTCGGTTCAAGTCCATGGTTCAATGCCACTCTCTTCCCTATCCAGGCCAGAGGTGACCCAACTGCCCCCTTCCGTAATTTGACCCACGAGCGTCCATCATTTGTCCCTACTCCGACTTTAGTCGCCACTTTCTCTCTCTCTCTCGCTCCGTCAGCGACTGAAATCACGCCTGGGTACTCTCTAATCTCAGATGCTCGAGTCGACGGGATGTGAGGGGACAGTTTCGGATGGGCGCCACCGAATTCCCCACCCCTTGGCGCCACTTCAGATAATTATCAGGGTTCGAACGCTGTCCGGAACAGAAGAAAGAGCAGCCCACGGATATCTACGGTCCACACAGGACCGGCTGACAGCAAGGAGGAGGGCGTTAACTAATGAGTCGCTGGATTCTGGAGTAACGACTGTGTGGCAAGCGTGAGGTTACTTCACGGCGTCGTGAGGCAGATGATGGAACCTCCTCAACCCCACACACTCTGCCCAGGCCAGCGCTGACTACGCGTTTGACGTCCGGACGACCGTGTTTCAGCCAGCAAATGCGTGTGTATACGCATATAGTATGCTGCTCTGCTACACTAAGGGCATCTCCTTCACCCGAATTTATTGAACACGAGTAATTGGAATGAGGCAGGTAGAGAGAAAGATGATGGCAGCTTGGCAACATCCTTGTCTGCCAACCCAGAGGTCGCGGGATCGATTCTCGCCTACATGGGTGTTCCTCCACCTAAGTCTCGGATGTTTTTCATTGACTTTAATGTTATATTACCAAAAAGCCCGAAGTAAAGGTCAATAGAATAAGGCCGTTCGAATGTAGTGCTACATAAAAGCTTGATGGAGAGAGGCGTTGGAAGAGTTAAGGAATAGGATGAGGATCAAAAGGAAACGAATGGGGATATGAGTTGAGTATCGATTAGCGTTGCTAAGGGTGAAAACACATTCTATAAACAAATTCTGTCCTCATTTTTGTGCTGAATCAGAATGGTGTTGACCTTTTAATGAATAATGAGTATGCATTTCATCACAAAGAACGCAGTCTTAGTTCACGATTTTCACACCGCCGGTATCACATTATTTTTGACCCCACTTTCCCTTGACTGTACATGAAGGTAACCTTTTTGAAGAAACTATATTCTTTTTTACGTCCAGGATCCATATATAGTCAGAAAAATATCCAGGGAGTCCATAAAATGAAAAATACAATGTATTTTTCCACTGCTCTTTATTTTCGTCCTACTAGTTTCTACGCTTATGCGTCAGAATCAGGTGTCTGATCTTGATGCCTAAGCGTTGAAATTAGAAATACGAAAAGTCAGAACAGTGGAAAAATACATTGTGTTCTTCATTTAATAAACATGAAACTTCCATAAAGTTGAATCAGAAACAATTGAATCCAGGGAGTCAGTCACATAAGGAGAGCTGGTTCCTTTTCGGATGCTCTTTGATGAGCTCTCTACTTACGGATTTATTTGCTATAATTTCTAGGTTCCCATTTGAAAAGGATAAATATTTAATATCATCTTTGAATTTACCCCGCGTTTGTTATCAGAAACTACTGAAATGCTTTGTTTCTGCACACAAACATTTAGCTCTATTTACTTTCAGAAATGAAATTTCATAATTCAACAATGTATCGTTGACATATATGTCATTACACTCTAAAATCTCTTCAAGAGAAGTCTGAAGGAGTTTAGTGACGCCTAACTGTAGGTAACTACAGTAATTCGGGGATTAGGTCTTCACCGATCAAATTAGAGTATCAGATGTTTCCAATAGTATCTTCATTAAATCTTCATATGCTTGATCCTAAATCGACCGTTGTAATTCAGATTGGGAATGTTAATCCGTTGAACGACTCCATTGGAAAAGTTACACAGATTATAATTGGGCAACATTTGCTCTCTTCATGTGGAATAGATTTTCATGATCACGAAATCGAATCTGGCAGTCAGTAATTAAGAAAATAATGTACTGAGCAAATTCAATTAGATACATTGCAGTTGAAACGTCCCCATAAGAAATAAATAAACACTGAAGTTTTTAGAACTGATTAGTTTGGATTATATACATCCTCGGACCAGTTTTACAAATTTTTACATCGTTTGAATAATGCTTATTAGAAAAAATCTAATGAAAAATTTCAATAATACCAATATTTTCAAAATTTTTGAGAGCAATATCTTCCTGTAGCACGTAGTCATAGATTAAAGAAGGCATAAGATTTCAATCAAAAGTGTTTATTTATTATTTTCAACCTCTCTAGGAAATTTCTGTTGGATATATATTGTTTCTCCTTTGGGATCAGAAAAAATACTGACTGCAAGTGCGTGTTATAAGTATAATTAGAGAAACAAACATTTAGGATTAAACATTGTAAACAGCTCGCATATTGAGTTTTTTCGATTTTAGTTGAAACGATTTTCTATTTAGATAGGATGATGCATTTATTTAAATGCTTGGCAATGAATGTGACTCTTTTCGAGAGTAGAAAATATATTAATTTGCACAATTTTTCTCAGTTATGGCGAAGCGGAGAATAATTTAAAACTATTTAGCTGGGTTTTCAGGTCCATACTTAATGAGAAATACGATCTGATAATGGAAAAAATGACCAAGTGCTCATTGAAAAGTGCATATTTTTACAATTATTAATTATGAACTAACAGCTTCAGTGTGTAAGTAACATACTATAATACGCAGTTCACCCATAGTGGAGTTCTCTATGTGTCGATAACAAAAGAGCCACAATATATAATTGTGAAATTGTTATTGAGTTGTCTAATTCAGTAAATGTGATATTTTGTGACGCCGAGCCTGAGGATATTGATCTTAATTACAAAATGGGTGTAAAGCTAATTATTACTCCCCATTATTTTGTTATTCGTTTCCGCCATTCTTAATATGAGTTGAATAAAAATTGATGCCATGTACTTGAAGTTTGGGAATTAACCTAATATTTTTCTCTTTTCTTTTTCAGGTATGCGAAACTTGTTTTCCTCAGCTAATTGTATAACAGCAAGGCATCTACTGCCACCAATCTACTCTAACGGTAATGTGATTTTCTCAGAAAAAAATTTCAGTCGTTTACTCGAATGACTTTCACATTTTTACTTATGTTTAAGCTTAAATTAATTGAAATCCTTCAATTGAATATATGTGCCAAAGTTATGGCTCTCATGATGTTGAATAGATATTCATTATCATGAAATCTGATGTGGCAATGCCCTAGATTAATTCTCTCATTTTCTTCAGAATGTTTTGCCTTTGAAACGCTTATTCGGTTATATTGGAATGAATGATTGAATTCCGATCTACTATTTAATTTACTCATGTCTGCTCTATCTGTACAACAAGGTATATTCAAAACTATTTTTTGCAACAACCTCAAAGCCAAAGAAATATCCGTCTGTGAAGTGGAAATAACTGTATATTCGATATAGTGGATGTCTATCGTTTCATAAATTCGTGCATACGAAAACACGTATAATCTCTTGTTGCCCGATTAAATTTACTGTATGAAATTAATCATTGGATTAGTTTCCATTCACTAGTAGCTGGTAATGAATCTCCTTGCAAGTTTGAAGCATGGGACTCGATCTTCATGCACCAAGACTCCGGCCCTACATTGTGCACAACGTATGAAGAACTTGTAATTACGGCACTCAGTCATTTGGAAGGAAACCGCGCGAATCCCGCAATGCAAGTCGTATCTCCAAATCCCCCCCACAGCTGCGGTTTGCGAGCCCATTCGCCTCTACTTGAATCCATGAATTATGTCTGCTAATGATTATGCGTTTCTACTGGCTCCCTGAGGTCTTTGGTTAAATTCAAGCAAGGAAAACCATGCGAACCGTAATTACTACCGCCACGTAAGTTGAATTGAAACGTTTTAATTAGAATTCTGAAAAAATTATATTGTGTGGAATCTTACTAAGAAAGGCATGCATACTTGAATTGCGGAAGTTACAGGACATGTCAATTAAATGATATTAGAATATTGAGTCGATAAAATTTGAAGACCTTAATATTCGATTGATGCGTACGAGTATCTGAATGACACAATGGGATTCAGCATTGTCTAAAGTTTTAACAGGGACCCATGCCTTCCTAAGCAGACAAAATTCCATGCTAAAAATGCATTTCCGCGTCACTTCGTCAACTTTGAAGTGGATCACTTAAAATATATTAGGTGTATTATAAATAATAATTTGTGTTGAGATATTCTGGATTTCTTAAGGAAAACATTTTAGGATTGTAAGTAATTGTCCTTTTTTAAATAAATAAACCGGATGATTAGTTTTAAAAGAATTTGGGGTAAAAAACTTGTAGACTCTGGGGTAGACTTGGAACTCTTAATGAAATACAGCATGATTTTCGCTGGAGACTAGCTGCGCGAGTAGCTGACTTCTTTTATCGGAAATTGGAGTCATGCGCCGATAGAAGCGGTTACTGCTAAGGTAACTTATCTCGTTCCTGCTCCATCGGTGTACACCGAGCCGTATTTTCTCCTCCGATTCTCGCTGGCGACTAAGTATTGCTGTTTTGTCTCTCACATATCGAACCTCTTCCCGTTCCCCCCCTCCCGACCTCTCCCTCACTCAATGAGAAAACCCTTTCTTTCCCTCTCTCTCCCTCTTGTCCCGCTCACATTCCACTGCTTTGTTTTTCGCACTCTCCATCAATGCCCATTGTGTTCATCCTCACAATTTCCCGCAGTGGCGAAATTTCGAGGTTGTCATTCCTCTCATCGCATGCCTTTCCACTTCCATGGATAATTCTTTCACCACCCTCGCTTTTAGTCCCTTGTTCCCTGCCTAAAAGATAGCACCCCTACCCTTCCTTTTGTTTTGTCCAATGCCACGAAACCAGGAAAAAAGCCAGGAGGAGATGGCCGAAGGGACAAGGGAAAAGAGCAGAAGGCAACCAAAAGCAACGCTAACACCTATAATCAGAAGCGTTCAATCACAGTAGAAAACGTAGGCTCAGAGACCTGTTGTTCGCTTTAAAATATACTTTTCGTGGTTAATTTCCTACTAATGATTTTGAATTTTTTTTAAACATTTGAAATGACTCCAAAGTTCGTCAGAATGCCATGTTTGATTGTTCTTAAATCATAGTTTATATTGCCATACCTTCTTTTCTTCTTTTTCCACTTCAAATCAGCTGAGTTTTGCTTGCTGCTTTTACGTATCAATTGATTTTATAGTCGGTAGCTTACGTGTTATAAAATTTTTAATAATCAACAACGTACCTGCAACTAATTATAATAATTACAAAACAGTCCTTTATGAATGCAAGGGAAATAAAAAAAATCTAGAATTGATTATTTTTAAATGTTATTTATTATTTAACGCATTACTCAAATTTCAAATGACCTTAAATAATACAGTTTTTGGCGTTTAAGAATTCAAGTAGGAAATCCTATGTGGAAAATTTTTGGCGGAGTAGTTCTATATTTTAGGAAGTGAAGGACGGCTTCCGAGGAATCCACGGTATTTATGATTAACAAAATTTTGAGGATAAAGCTTCTTCGTTTATTGGCTCCCGTTTCGAGGACATAAACTGTGACATTCGGCCAAACCAATCAAAAATATCGAAAACTGCTAGCTGGACGTCACTTTAGCGGAGAGCTGCGACTCTTGCCAAGTTCTCCTTGGTTGCGACAGAAATTAAAAGGTTTAAAAAAAAGGAAGAAAAATAAGCAAGAAAATACGAGTAGAGCCAGAAGGGAAAATGGCTTGAAGCTATTCCAGAATTGAAAAGGAGATAGCATATCGATCGGACCCATAAATACGTCTTTTTTTCGTTTATTCGTTACATCCTCTCTCTTGTACACTCAGAATTGTTTCTGTGTATATGCAAACGTTTGTGTGTATTGTCTGTATATATATACACACATATAGATACATATATATATTTTATTTTTGTATCTGTGAGTGTACATATATAATTATTAATATTTATTCTTATCCCATAACTATCGCAGTGAATTTCCAACTCACTCAGCACTGCTTGCAAACCCTTGGCTGACTGACAAACTAAAGCTTTGTCATTTGCAAATCTAACTGATTTTACGAATCTCCCTCCGAATTTCATTCCTACTTCTCCCTATGCCTCTTTAATCATTTCCGCCACACAGACATTGAATAGCACCGGTGATAATGGGCAACCCTGCCTTACACCTCTTCCTAACACTGCCCATCCGGACTCTCCGTTCCCCACTCGTACCTGAGCAGTCTGAGACATGTACAGCCTGCGGATTAGCCTCCTGTCCCTCCAGTCTATTCCTAATTTCTGCAATGTACTCATTAGTTTTTACCAATTCAATCTATCAAACGCCTTTTCGAGCTCTATGAAACAGGAAAATACATTCTGATTACATTCTGTATTCCTCTCGATTAGTAATCTCATTACTGCAATGTCATCACGTGTATCTCTCCCCTTCCTAATCACAAACTGATCATCCCCTAAGTAATCATTTGCCTTACTCTCTCTCCTTTTGTTGATGATCCTAAGAACAACTTTATCTGCGGGGAATATAAAACTTATTATCCTGTAGCCCTCACATGACGTATCCTTTACCTTTTTCGGGACAGGAACTAACACCGATCTCACAAATTCTTCCGGCCAGCTTCCTTCCTCATAGATACTACGAACCGGTCCAAATAGAGTCTTCCTCCAACATTTTCCTAAACATTTCAATAGTTCCGCAGGAATGTTGTCTACCCCAACGGCCTTATTTGGTTTCATCTCCCTTAATGCCCTTCCTATTTCATCGTAAGGTATGGCTAGACCTAAGCTATCTTCTTCTACGTCATGTTCCTATTCTGTCTTATAAACCTCGTTGACCTAAGTCCTTTACCATACAGTGTTTCTATATATTCCTGCCATCTCTTTTGGATTTTTTCTAGTTCAACTATCATCTTACCCCGCTTATCTTTAAATGCTAGTACAGATCTCCCCTTCTTACTACCCGATATTAACGTAACCTTTCTGTACAGTGTACCAATTTCACCTTCCTCTAACTTTCCATATCCTTGCATTGCGTTTTCCACCATGCTCGTTTCGCCTTGTTTGTTACCAGTCTCAAATTATTATTTTTCTCTCTGTACTTCCATCTACCTATCTCCGTGTATTGTTTTATTCGTACATTTTCTCCTCTCACCTCTCTTTGTAATCATCTCAGGCGTGATATATGGTTTCCTTGTCTTTTGTATACAGCGTTACGACATTATACGTGCACTGTACATAATACAACATACGTATATAAATATTAACTCGTATATATACATATATATATATAGCGTGATTATTTTAATTGTTCAGGAGTCATTGCTCTTGTCATTTGAGGACCCAACAATAGATGATGATCCGCCACACTACGCGCCGCATTCCCAGCCGTGTGCAGGCGACCACGCGTGCCAAGAGTTGTACCGAGAGGAAAGAGTGTGGAGCTGCGTAATCGTACAATTTTTTGCCATATCCTTTGCCACCCGATTATTAAACCATCTCGCTACATGTTCGTTCCCTGCTCACACTACAGTCCACCCTTTCATCGCTGAACGAACCATTTCTCCCCAACCTGTTCCCCCGCCATTATGAGCGCACTCCACTCCCTCCCCCAACGTCTTAATGGATAGCATTACGCCAGGGCCTCACACCCATCGCTCCCGCGGGTGGAAAATCGATGGGGTGGAGGTGACCCTCCGCATCACTACATCCCCCGCCCCTTCCCCGAAATACTTCCTCCATCCCCCGCCCTTCCACCAAGGGGCGCATGTAAGCTCACTTGCCCCAGAATTCTCTCTCATTCATTGCTTTGCAAGACGCTATATCCTTGCGGAGGAAGTTGGATGGACTGTTACGTTTTTAGCAAAATGTGTTTTTTTTTAAATAAATGCAGTTGGGTGTACATTCTATTTATCCACATTTTCCGCTTACATGTACTTTTTCCGCCACCTTTCCAAACCGTCCCAACTTGCGCTAAACATAGTGTTTGATTCTTAAATTTATATCTTATGATCATTTTGGACATCGAGTTCAATAGCTTTGATAGGACCTTTATGCTTTTTGTTGATGAAATCGCATTAAAATGGTGACGCAATTATTTTAGAGATTATCGCGTCGCCGCAAAATGGTACATTTATGTGTGTAGATATTACTTTCGTGGAGAATGGGATGTAATTCCGTGAAAATTTTGAGCCAAAAGTGCGAGACAAGAGACATAACTCGTTTCGACGGGTACTTAAAGTAAGAGATGCATTAAAGTGACATGACATTCCACTTCCCATTTCTTCTAATCTCGCCTCTTAGCATTTCTGTCTCCTCGTCTGCCATCCCTTTTCTCTACGCACTTCTATCTCCTGGAGCTCCCTTCTCTCTCTCCAAACTCCTCTCTCCCTCACTCCGACATAAGCAAACTTCATTCCAAGAGTCTTGTGACACCTCCCGAAAATCCCTTAGCTATTTTATTTATTCACATTTAGATGGAGTTGCCGAAACAAAACAAGACGCGGACGTATCATTTTCCCCGCTCGGCGCCTCGCTGTTGATGGATGGATTATTTGATGGGCCTTGGGAGTTGCCGTGGGGGGAGGACGGGTGTGGTGTATCAACGTTGCGGGAGGGTGAAAGCGAAAGGGGGAGGTCTTAAGGGGTGGCGACGAACCAGGCAGGGGCCCTAGAGGGTTGCCGCTATAAAATGCCATGGGATGGCCTCACAAGGAACAGGGGTCTGGAATTCAGTGGTGTGTGGAGAGGTTGACCAACGGTATCAATGCCTGGGAGAAATGGAAAATGTTTTATGGAAAATGGGATAAGAGAAGTCTTGACTTCTAATGACGAGCCAGAAATAGCGAGGTCACACCCATTCAGATAGGAATTGATTTCAAGCCTGGGACGTACCCGAGAAAAAAATTCTTAACTCATATTTGATTACGATTCATATTTTAATTGGATTAAAAATTCATGGAAACAAAATCATATCTTGAGCATTGTATTAATAAAATGCTTTTTTGCAGTAAATTTTCAAATTAAATATTTTAAATCCGTAAGTTTTCACTTCTCCAAAGCCCTCGGTGAGCATCAATGTAGGTTTCCGTCATGTCTATCATAGACTAGAGCTGTCGTAGATATAAAATAACCATGAAGCGACTCCACCGGATGAGTGGTTACCATAGGTGTCGGACCATACGCACTGAGTAGACGAAGCAATCTTAGGGCTGGACGGGCTTTAGCATGTGAATCCGCTTACGCGCTCTTGGCAGAGATGGGCACACTTGACGTTCGTAATCATTGGGCCCTTGACTACACCGACCGCGCCGTTGTGAATCGCATAGCTAGCATTACCGAGTGGCCCGGGAGCTCGGAAACTAATACTACCCCCGGTTCACGTAGTAGCAGACATCGATATTTGACTCTTTCGCATCCCATATCGCTTCCGATCGAGGGTCGAGAAATTAGAATCGGGTTTTTAACTTTTTGGTGTGGTTGAAGAAAAGGAATGGTGACAAATTTCGGTCACCTTCAGTCAACTTTCTTGTGGTTTGGAAGGAATGGTTTCACTTCATCCCCACAGCAATACTTAGTAGTAAAGCCAAATGTAGCATTCTCAGCGATGTGGTCCGCATCACCGAGGGAATTGGGCAGCACAGGTGTCGCATCTATGAGGTAATGGTGTCATAGGGGAAGATGTAAAATATGCAGAGCCGCGATATACGGATGGACGTGGCGCTTGCCTGACGCGGTAATTCTGTGAGGAGGGTGGGAGGGCAGCTTAGTCGTGCGGACCAACGTTAGCGCTCCCTCCCACATCTCTTCTCTTCCCCCGCCAAATCGCCCTCGGGCACCCATCAATCGACGAAAGGCATCCCTAAGCCTCTATCGTCTACCCTATGACATCGCAAGTCTTGGACTACCCCTTGACCCCATCCTCCGAGTGCCCAAGTCCATAAGTTTAGTCTTCCGCTGTCTCGAGTAATTCAAGTCGGCCACGGATAAATCTTTCGAAAATTTACTCGTACTTCGACTGTTAGTTCTTTCACCCAAAATGTCGCGCTGGTGGACGTAGTGAAATGGTCCTAAAATCTTCGGCTGCCTTCAGCACTTAAGACTTCCCAAAAGATGTGAGAGCTCTGAAGGAACACGTCTCATAATACTGATTTTCCCAGAATAATACCGGAATGAAGAAAGTTGTTGAGGTCGACAGTAATGCATTGTACACGAAGTGAAGGCATGGAGCCAACCTGATGATAGTTTCACATCGGTAAGGTTTGAAGCTCGTATTCCGTTTTGACGATTGCGATAATTTAAATGGGAGAAGTTAACGTATTACTTGAAATGTTTGTGGGATATCTGCGTTGATCTATTAAATTTATTCCGGTGATTATGCATTTTTCTTAAACCTGTTGTTATCTCTTTTGAGATTTATTAATTGGAGAAATATATATATATATATATATATATATATATATATATATATATATATATATATATATATATATATATATATATATATATATATATTTGCTTTCTTCGAAGTAACACGGAAGTGTTGAATAAAAAACTTAGACAGTAACACACAGCACGAGAACACATAAAAAGAACACTCACAATAATATCTTGATAATTTCGACGGACTTGAGCTCCGTCTTCTTCGGAAGATAAGATATGACTAAGGAAAAGGGTACGCGGTGCAGAGAGAGTATGGGACGAGGGAGAGGGGAAAAACAGGTAGTGGGGGAGGGGTGAAGGAGGGGTATATGGTCAAGTCCGTCGAAATTATCAAGATATTATTGTGAGTGTTCTTTTTATGTGTTCTCGTGCTGTGTGTTACTGTCTAAGTTTTATATATATATATATATATATATATATATATATATATATATATATACATACATACATACATGTATCCTTTTGCAGTTGTAATTCCTTCTGCGATCCATGCTTCTATAGCATTGTCACTTATATAATTTGGTCATTCTTTGAAGCACCTTAATTGAAAGTAGTAAGAATAACTGAAGGTTAATACTTTTGGGAAAAAATGGAAAAAATACATAGAAGTACTCTTTCAAGCTCTCAAACCGCTAGAAGATGGCTTAATTAAAGATAAAAGCATGATAGGTAAAGACGATAGGGGTCCGATTATAATAAGAAGGGAATTCGAGAGAGCCGTGGCAGATCTGAGAAACAACTAGGCACCAGGAGTTGACAAAATAAACGGAGATATAAAAAAGGCACTCGGGGTCAAAGCAAAGGATGCCCTCTATGGGATAAGCAAAGAAAGCTACGACAGCGGAAAGATGCCAGAAGACTTTGAGAAAAGAATAATGATATCAATACCGAAGAATCCGAAAACAGATAAATGCAAAGTACACAGAACATTGAACCGGGTGACTCAAGCATCAAAAATCCTTTCTCGGATAATTAGCCGAAGGATAGAAGGAAATCTCTCAGAAAATCAATACGGATTCAGTAAAACCTGAGGAGAATGAGAGGAAATTCTCAGCTTTAGAGTTCTGGCCGAAAATATGAGACACGAAAATTAGCCATAAAACGTGGCATCCGTGGACTTGAAGAAGGCCTTCGACAACTCCGAATAGAAAAGTATGTTCAGGATACTAGAAGAGCTTGGATTGGACTACAACGACAGGACAATTATCCATAACCTCTTCAAGAATCAAGTTACAAAAAAGAAAACGAAAAATGGAAGAAAAATAGAAGCCAAAATAAACAAAGGAATAAAGCAAGGATGCAACCTCTCGCCAGCAATATTCCACGTATGTCTGGAAGAGGCAATAAAAGAAACATAAGAATTTGGTATCAAAGGAGTCAAGGTAAATGGAGAAGAAATCAACATGCTCCGGTTTGGAGGTGACATCGCAGTAATGGCGGTTACGCGAGAGGACCTGCTAGCAACTATACTCGTAAGTGCTATGGACCAAGAACTGGGGGGATATAAAATAAATATCAGCAAGAAGAAATCTAAAATTTTTGTGTGCGGAAGAGAGAAGCTGAATGCAGATATCACAATTCGAGGGGTGAAACTAGAACAGGTGGAATCTATCTTCTACCTGGGCAGGAGCAGAACATGGGATTCAAGAAGTTCGACCGACATCAAGTGAAGAATAGCCCAAGCTAAGGACGCATCCATGAAGAAGAGGCAATTATTCTGCTCCAAGAACCCAAGGCTGGAAACAGGGAAACAATTCTTCAAGACTGGCGTGTGGAACGCGGCGCTCTATGGTTTCGAGAGTTGGGACATTGGAAAAGTGAATCAGGGAAGAATAGAAGCCTTTGAAACATGGTACTGGAAGATAATGCTAAAGATTAAATGGACAGACAAAATAAGGAATGAGGAAGTATATAGAATATCAGAAAAGGATAGGACCATTGTAGAACTCTACGGTGAAGAAGGAATAGATGGATTGGACACACATTGAGGCCCGATGGATTGATTAGGAATATAATAGAAGGGAAGATTCCACGAGGAAGGCGTAGAGACATGTACATAGGACAAATTAAGAAGGACATAAAACAGAGAAGGTATTGAGGGTATCGACATTAAATAGAATAGAATGGAGGGCTGCCGCAAACCAATCCTAGTATTGAAACACTGATGATGCCTTTATTCAAGTCTTATCTTTATAATTCAGACTTTTAAGCGCACAAGGTATTTTTATACACTTCTCCATTTTTATCTTATATATTGTTCAAAATAATTTATTTGATCATGAGATTTTGTACCACGTTTTATGAACGATGAAAGAATATTTCAATGCTTGGCGTTATTTCTGCTTTTCGTATGTTATTTATTAATATCTATCCTATTTATTTGTCCTGTCTCCTTTGAATTTCCCTAGGCTCTCTTTCAAAAAAGGCCCCATCGTTTGCTTCCTTTTATTACCTTTTTTTCTCTTTCATGATGCCTTACCATATTAAAAATGTTTCTTATTTATATGCTTATTTTTTTACGAAAACTGAATTTCGTAACCGTACAACCGTATATTACGTGCCGGTCTTTATTAATCGTTTGTAATACACATAATCGTTTCTGATGAGGTTTGTGTAAGCTTAAGGCTACTTTGATCATTCAATTCCATGCTGATTCTGTCCAAAACTAACACTTGTTTTGTTGCTAATTTCTTCTCTTGGTTCGTCTGAAATGTTTTCCCCAGAAATGAATATAACCCCTTGTTCCAATTGTTGCCCTCAAGATTTCTTGAGAATCAAATCTATATATTTGTTATAATTTTATATGCTTTTATGCATTTAAAATGTAATACGCATGTATAATTTGTTATGCTTTATTTTATATTTGACCCTGACTCTGCAATGTCCTCAACAAGTTATACTATTCCTTTATACAGTATTATTCCTATATTCCTGTATATTGGCTAACTTAAGCCTGCTGACCTCACATCTGAACTTATGATGGCCATGTTTACGTTCACTACTACGCCGAACCCTTTTTAATCCTCTCGTACCATTTCCTCTTAGATTACCCATATCTATTTTTGAAAATACTCGGGTGAAACTTTTGCAATCCAAAATTAATAATGTAAACATACTTTGTATTAGACTTCTATTATGCTTGAGATGAAATAATCTATATGTACCTCAAGGCACAATCTAAGTAATTGAATATTGAAATATCCTCTGTCCAATACGTCCATTTTTGCTCGGAATTCGGTCATGCTCTCTTTGTCCCCGATGGGGAGCAGTTATTGTCCAGTTACAAGCCGAATAATAAGACTTTACTTGATTTTTCCTATATGCTTTCATTAAGTAGGACACGTGTATTTTGTGGTGCAATGTCTCATTGCATTACCGAATGATGGAGTAACATTAAGATGTATCTTGGCTAATGGGAGAATTGAGCAAGGAGATAGGGTTTCAGATGTATTGAATATAAAGACATGAAGAAAAATGAAGGAACAATTTTCTTTTTAATGAAGAAATATGCACGGAAAGGGAGGGACTGACATTGGTTTTCCAATTTATCTATTCAAATTTGGTATTTACATGAAGATCAGGAGTAGGAAAAGATGTACTTGTGGAGAGTTATAAGGATAGAAGTTTACCAAAGCGTTTTAGGTCATTAAAAACTGCAGATAAATTCATTCCTTATTTTTCCTGCTTTCAAAGTTTCATATGCGTAATACATTTTAATTTTTAAGTAAATGGCGGTTAAAATACAGAACATAAAATATGAAAAATATCAGTTTCACCAGTTGATAAATATTGATTATGATTTGTATAGAAAACTAACAAAAAACCTAAGGGTATTTAGCGTACAGGAACGATTAACGCAGAACTACTGGATTTGGCAAAAAAATTATTAAACGTCTGTTCCTATTTTAGAAGAAAATCGTTCCACATTCTGCGGACCAGTTTTCAACTATTTTGGATCTAAAATTCAAATATTTTCATTCAGCTTAAAAAAGTTGAGAAATCTTAAAAAAATGAAATGTATTCACAAAAAACTTGCGGGAGCCTTCAATTAGGTAAGGTCAAATCACCCACGTAAAACATTGAAATCACAACTGGTCACGATTCGCTGAGTCGAAATCAATAGTTTATTGCGACCTCAAATGATGTATCTTTCGACGGCTGAACATTCAAAGTTACACATTTTTCTAATTGTATGTTTAACATTAAAATAAATTAAAAGCTAAAACATTCTTGTGGAAATTCGTTTTGTATCTCCCTCGAATCCACGAGAATTCTTTTGTGGTAAAAGTATGAAATAGCATATTAAAATTCCATTTAAGGTAATAATAAAATCAATTAGTAAATTAATTTTGGACGCAATTGACATCATTGATCATTCAATCGTTTGATGAAAGTCGAAACTAATTCCTGCATTGAATTACTCCGTCAAAACCACATTTTCCCTTTGCCTTGGTATATGCTACCTTTTCCTTGTTCTGTTAGTTGGAGCACTTTCTCTGTAGTTCTTACCGTAAAAATTGACATTTTAGTCCTAGTTCATGCCATAATACCACAATAAGCATCTGATGTGGTATCCCTACTTTAGAGTTCACAGCTTGACTGCATTGATCCGTTATGTGACCGCTGCCAATCGTCTTTCCACCAGCCAATGAGAGGGATTTCGTCTAATTCTTGTATTTGCTAATCTTTGCTAAACCTCTCCATTTGCCTTTCGATAAGATCATTTCAGCTTCGCGCTTATCTTGTTGAATGTGATTGACTTTTATTATCCTTGATGTTGCTGCCTTAATCGGCGTTTTTTTGCAAAATAATACCTCCGTCCACGAAAGGCATGTCCCAAAAGTATCCAACCTACTTTCATAACTCCGCGCCAGAACGTTCGAGCAACCTCTGTGTGGAACGAGAATAACCATTGACTCGTCACAAATTCACCGCAGCTAACAACGGGACTTGTTAATTCATGCGCAGCGTGTGCTTGTTTTCAGTGCCTTTTTTGCGTTCGTCAGATTTGGTGATAACTGAAGACGACGGAAGAGATGTGACCAATAGATTTGCATCAAGTTTTACCTTAAACTCGCATAGAGTTGTGCGGAAACTATTAAAATGACAGAGAAAACCATTAAGGATGAATGTATTGGCAAAGCAATGACAAAAGAGTTGTACACGCGGTTTAAAGATGGCCGCACGTCTTACTCACGCTGACAGTGACCCGCGTATTGGCCGACCTTCGAGCAGAAGAAACTACGAGTAGATTGTGGTCTTGGGACTCGAAAGATTTGTTTCGAGGATTCTAACCGAGACTTTGAGAATGACTATCAGGTGAGTGGCGAGGCTTCTTTGCCACGGTAATACGCTAAGCGAATTCATCGAATCTTGTGAAACAGTCATTGGCAAAAAAACAAGATTCTCCAAACAACTTCATCAGCCTCCATATTGTCCCGTATTAGCCCCCTACGGCATTTGCCTGTTCCCAAGATTGAAAGTTTCGCTCAAAGGGCATCGGTTCGATAACACAGAGACATCTACATAATTACCCGTAAGTCGCTACAAGGGTATGTGGCGGGGGGTGTTGGATCACCAACCATTCTTGCACAGTTCTACTTATGATCATGGAGACGGTGTAAGCAGGAGAATATTTAGTGAGGGAGCTTGAGGGAGGATAAGATGCAGACGAAGTGTAGAGAGTCACTTAGCCTGTGGAGGTAAAACATTATTTTTTGCATAGTGTTCAATGTCGTGTAAGGTGAGTATTAGAGTTCAGAGGTGGTAGAGGTTTTAACCTCTACCCACCTGCCCATCGAAAAACCATTTGACCGGTAGAATAATTTTATTGATCCATACTTACTAATACATTCATATTTCCAAGAAAGGACCTATTTATCAGACCATCGTCTTGCATACGCGAGCAGAGATTTGATCAGGGCCTGGCGATTTGTTTGGAATAATGTTTTAAAGTAGGCGTTCGCTTCCAAGAGAAGATATTACAATTTCATACATGAGTTCATGGGAGCGATCGGGTATTAACGCGTATTGTTCCTGTGAACGATTATTAAAAACACTGTGGAAATAGTGGTTTCATGTTTTAGCTTTTTCTAAACGTACAATTCAAATGAATGCGACCAGTGCACTGAAGACGGTCATTCCGAAAACTTACTTTCCGAACTGTTTCTCCCAGATGTGGAAGACTTCTCTTCAGTCAAATGGGGATTACATCGCAGGTATATATAATTACATATACATGTATATATAATTATATACATAAAATATATAATTATATATATATATATATATATATATTTCTGGATATATACAAATAAATATGACATATGTATTAATATTTTTGAAATGTTTTTAAAACTCTTGCCTGAATATTTCTGAATATTCCTAGTAATAATAAGCTCTATTTCTCAGCAATATTCAGCTATTTTCCTCTTGATTAATTTATTTGATTACGGATTCTTCTTCAAGAATTACAGATAGCTCCATTTCTTAGTGGTATTATTCATCAATTTTTCTTATTTGCCTCCTACTCTTTTTCCGCAGCTCACGGTGTAGTTCTTAATCATATTTTTTTAATTCACGGGCAAGCTTCTAGAATTTATTTTCACAGTACCTTCTTTGGTAGAACCTTGCTTACTGATATTTTCTTCGCGAATACTTAGATTTAGCCAATGCATTTAATTCGATTTAATTTGAGCCTTCTTAATACACATGTTAAAATTAATTAATAAAAGAAAGCATGCTTGCTTTAGCCATTCCTTTATTCTTGCTTCTTCACAGATGACTCTAGATGTAATTACTGCCTCCCGCTCTTATGTACAGATATTGGATCACTCCTTGATAAGGCATTCTCGTGTCATTCATAATAAAAAGCTTTTCATTCCAGTCGAATTGTTGGAAAGTAGACTACGCATCCAGAAATTAAAATGAATTTCTAACGATCCTCTTTTATTTAGTTCCATTTAATTAGCTTAAGAGATCAAATAGCTTCTCTTTTGTCCCTAACTTCTAAATTTAAACCTTTTGTCGTCTAGGAGAGCATTACTTACCTTTAGTTTCATTCCTTTGTAGACATGAACCATACAGGTCAATTAATAAGAGAATCTATCGAAAGGAAGATCAAATTCTGATGTCAGTCTGTAATATTTCTGTAATCATTCTGAAGGCTTTAACAAGGATATGCCCAATTCCTTCTGGGATCGGTTGCTATTATACATATTCATGTTCAATTTGGTCACTTTTTTCCAATTGTGATTACTCAAAACAAAAAATATGCTTCATTAAATTTTTCTCTCAAGAATTTTTATGCGCTTGAGAGCAACACAATCGATTCCATGGCCTTGCTCATGCGCGTCTTTAAATCCATCGAATTTCAACTTCCATGAAATATCTCCTTTACTGTCTTCGCCAAGGTACTTTTCTTTCAATTTGCCCAATAATGGTATTTCCCCAAAGATCTTTTATTTCCCTTGAAATCATGATTCTTCAATTAAAGTTTTCCCTCTGTCACCCATAATGATCCTGCACGCTGTGCTTAGCTTCTTAGAAGTGCTTTGTCACTCTTCCATGGGCAGCTTTGCTTTTCCAAAAAGCAGGAATTTTTCACACATACTCTCCAACTCTTCGTTAATATTTCCATAGGTTTTATTCAACTTTCGTATAATTTAATGTCTTATCCAGTTAATGGCTGGTCTTCGTAGTATTTTTTATATCTTATTTCCTTAAATTATCGAGTTTTATGTATTTTCAAACAATTAAACGAATGCTTACGCAATGTGGGAATTCTTATTTACGAACCTTCCTCTGCCTACACCTTGATTTGTGGCTAATACTCTCTCATTTTCATTTCCGGCATTTTTCTTTTACCTCCTCCGATATTTTCTCCCGAATATTTTGCGAGCTCATTTTTCCCAGCCATCAGTATTTTTTGTTTGTTTTTTTTGTATTTAAAGATATTACAAACCATTCTAATGACTGCAGAAGTCTTAGAATTGGTCATTAATGTCGAATTCTTAAGATAAAATTGCTCCAAGTTTACTCTTTCCAATATTACCTACTTCATATTCTTTGGAGGTATTTTAATGAATTTTAATTTTGCGTTTTTTCGGTTTTGCACGGAATTCCATTTTTCGTCACATTGCTGTATCAATATAAGCGCTATGCTTCGAGTAAGATGAATGTTTATTACTTAATTATAAACTATTGCCCTAATATTTTGCAAATAGTAAAATCAAATTATTAGTACAGTAATCGGATATTTTCTTCGTCTTGTCACAGTGGAATAAAGTTGCGAATTTTCAATAGGAGCTTACTGGATTTTTTTGTCGTAAGCTAAAAAAAAATCATTTCAGAATAATGGTGTCATTTCTTCAGAACGCACATTTACCGTTTTAGTAGATGGCTCATCACCTGGAACATGATTGGTTGGGATGTTAGGACCTTATTTGTTGTCCCTTCATTTGATCCTGTCCTGCTTTCCTGCGCTCGTTGTGCTTTGGGGAGTCCAACACCGAAATGTTTTTTTAAATGTACTCATGGTAGAAATAATTAAATTATAATATTGGTTTTATTTATGATATCCATGATACTTCCTCCCTTCTCTCTACTTATTGATTATAACTAGAGAACTAACAATATAGACCGCCGAACTAATTACTACGTTCATGTAATGTAAATTTATTTTTTTATAATTTACACTTATTACAATTATGAATGACTGGTTAAGCCATAGTACAAATTATGTTACATAACATGTATTATTATGATCCAATTTTTAGCAGATCCTGCAATGTACGATAAAGAGATCATATAAATTATTTAAAATTTGCAAGAAAATAACATACGAGGTATGTTCAACAATTAACGGGAATTTTAGTTTTTCGGACATTAATATAGTATTTATTTATTCTTATACATTGATGTTTTCACCTTCAAAGTAGTCCCATTGGAGATTATGCACTTGTGTCAGCGCTTCTTTTAATCCCCGAAACACTTCTCAAACTCGATCTTTGAGATTACCTTTAGTTCTTTCAGCGATGCGCTTTTAATGTCATCTCGTACATCAAGTCACAGACACGCACTCACTTATATATATTTATATACACACATATTTGTGTGTATATAAATATATGTACACACAAAAAACCTCGGGACTATATATTATATATATATATATATATATATATATATATATATATATATATATATATAGTCCCTCTTCATTTCTGTGTACTTCTTTCCTCCCTTCATCCCGTCCAAAATCTCTATCCTGTTTCTTCCCTTTCCTCGTTTGCCTAACATTCTCCTCTCTATTACGGGGTTCAACATCCCACTGCCGATCAATACGCCTTTCATTAATTTTTCCTGCCTCCATAGGATTTCTCCCAACAAACCCCTCTCCTCGCCCACCATATCTAGTACTTCCTCATTTGTTTTCCTTTCGGTCCATTTCACCTTCTCAATTCTTCCGCACTCCCACATCTCAAAAGCCTCCAATCTACATCTATCCTCCTGCTTCAGTGACCACGTTTCCGCGCCAAACATAGCCACCGTCCATATCAAAGTTATTTTTCTTGTACTTTACTTTTTAGAGTCTTTTCTTTACCTCCCTACTCAACGTCCCTGTCATCAACTCCCTCCTCCTTGTGAAAGCCTCTTTGCCCAGCTCAATTCTTTTCCTTACGTCCTTGCTACTTTGACCGTGTTGTTCCAAAGCAGATCCGAGATACGTAAACTGTTCTACCTGCTCTATTTTTCCCCTCCTATTTTAATGCTTACCTTAGCCCTACGCTTTCTTGAAAATGGCATATAAATATACACAGATGCATAATTGTATGTGGACTAATGTGGTTATTTTCTTGCAAATTTAAATTTGTTATATATATGTGTGTAGATTTCTATATATATATATATATATATATATATATATATATATATATATATATATATATATATATATATATATATATATAATGTAAATTCACTAAATAGTCACAGCAAACACAGAAACTATATATATATATATATATCTGTATATATGTATACATATCATTAATCGGGTCGCGGTAGTCCTGGGGTAGAGCGTCGAACTACTGACCGAAGGACCAGGGTTCGATTCCCGGGCAAGACACTCTGGGAACCTGCAGATATGCCCAAGCTTTGTAATTTTTGGGTACCAGATCTTCCAGGGAAACCATAACCGGCACAGGGAAAGCTACCCTGATGTGTAAACTTCACATGCCGCCGGGCTTGGTATCGGGTGAACATTATCTTTTCCAACTAAACCGACCTTCGGGTTGATTGGTGTGAAGGATATATAACGTATGGTTACCATTTGTTCAATTGTCAATATTTTATTCTTTTCACCATTGGTTAGAATGAGGTTTAATCCACGATAACCATAACGCTAACGTTAAACTGATTTTTCCGGTGGTACACTCTAATCTTCATAATAACTTAAATTCAGCCTGTTGTGCTGCTGTTAATTTCAATCGACTGAATATGCTAAGCCGTAATAATAAGCAACTTTTTTTGTTCCACTTATAAAACGGATATGGTAGGTTTAATTTGGCTTAATCATACATGTATAACTTATAAATAAAATAAATAGGAGAGAATGTGCATCGCTATACATAATTTTTTTCATACTTCTTCTACGACTATGTTGTCTACCAACATCCTCCATTAATGTTCGATATGATGGCTAATGATTGACCGCTCTAAATTATTTATAACAGATGAAAGTGAATATTAGCAGCCATTTTAAAGTACCGAAAGTGTTTTTTAACATAATATCAAAGTGTCGTAATTTAAGCATCCATGACCATTGCAAATAACTGCTGCGATAATATTTTAACGGGTCTCTTCATTTCTTCAGGTTTAATATAAAACCTTAAAACTGTGGCCCAAACACTCATGCATATCAAATTGCTCTCGCATCCTCGAATTTAACTTCTAGGGAAAAGACTTATGTTCGCGAGTGTTCTGTTATTGTTATCTTACATGCAGGTGGTTTCATAGAAACGTCACGGAGCGTTCTTTACTGAGCGTCTCTGAAATTACGTGTTGTCTCACCGAAGAGCTGTGGGCAAACATTGGGCGCTCCACACCTTGCCTCTCTGCAAACAGTAATGATTACGTCCCACGTTCGTGAGGATCCGGCGAGCGAGATAGGTTGGAGTGAGGAGCATGAGAACGAGGTCGTGAGCTCATTTGATTGGATTGGGATTTAAAATTAAGTAAAAAAAACAAATAAAAAGGAGGAGACACTTTAGAATCGCCGATTGCTATGAGAAGACAATGCCAAACAAGCTGGATGAAGAAGGTCAGGCGTAGTTGTTGGTTGTTATTGGTTTTTAAGCGGAGATGACGGTGCGCGGCAGTCCTTCGCGGCGAGGTGAGCTAGCAAATGAGAGCGCGTGGAGTCGAAAGCGAGAGGGTTGGGTGTCCGTCATGCTGTTGTAGTATTTTGAGAAGTAGCCCGGCAGTTTGGAAGTGATCCAAAGGACACACCGTTCAATCAATTCCTTCCGGCCTTTTCCTCACCTCCGGTTATTGACGGAACGTACGACGTGTTTGATGTGAAGCTAAAAGCTCATCCCCCCCCAAAGAGTGGACGTGAAAGTTCTCCATGATTCCTCCCGAACGCTACTGATTTCGAAAAGATATTCACAAAACTGTCTCTCAAATATATTTTTTTACACCATAGCGAAGATAAATTTACAATTAACTGTTTAGAAGTAAAACATTATTTAAAATTGCATACGATAATTAACCTTAATCTATTTCCCCCACAAATTGGATGTATTTAAGAAAATCGGTCATTGATGGGGGTTTGGGGAGAGTGGATTTATGAATGAAATTTATTTAAGCATCGTTAAAGACCTGCTTGAATAAGCGAAATTCAAGTTCCTTCTACTGACCGGTTGAAGCTGTTTGTCCAAAAGTGCAAATGAGGGCACTTTGAAAATATTACAGCGGTTATCAACATTCATGCTGTGAAGAGAAGCTTGTCTGGGAATGAGGAGATAAGTGGACGAGAAAGAAGGGTTTCAGGCAACTCTCTGATGATTAATGCGGGTATTACAAGTTTTGAAAAGGAAATTACAATGTTTGTGGCATTGAAAATAATCATAGATAAAATTGAAAAATAATAAATTGAAATTTCTTTTCTACCAAATTAATTATTGCACCCTATCGTCATTGGAAATTCGGTCCACTTCATTATTCCTTAGATATATCATTGTGCTTGGGAATAATAATTGAGGTGGTTTCCCGTTGCCATCCTCAATAGTGTTTTTAACGTGACTCCATCACTCAATGGCCGCTCCACTTGGGTCGGACAGAGAAACAGAAAGATTTTGCTTTTACGTCTCGAGTAAACATGACACTTAATGAAGAAACGTAATGAAAAAATATTGGATGTACAGTTTTCCCCAGGTTTGTTCACACTTTGAAGCACAAAAGTACTCTTGCAATCCATCGGAGAAAATGTTTTAAGCTTAGTCATGTTCCAAGATGAACTGCTAAGGTCGTGAAAAATTGTATCAAGGTGGAAGGTAAACGTTATGGGTTTAATTAGAAATGCTAGTGGGGGAGCTTTTCCGACAAAGGCAGCAGGTGAGGTTAATTTAGGACTATTAGAAAGGCACAGGGGTCATTCAACTTTTCTTTTGACGTCTGTTGAGTTATTGGGGTCATGCTTTAAACCTGCGTAGTTTACCACGCGGATATGGAGTTTAGCACACAAGAATTTATTTACTCATATTTCAGCACACAATTTGCATCCATAAAAAAATTTATGATCATCTTCAGAGATTTAATGCGAAGCTATTGCCTTTATTTATTGTCTGCTCTTTTCGAGTACATTATACGTATTTGCCATTAATCACAAGATGATAAGAATTACACTTAATGGCGTACGCAATTAGAAGGTTGTGTATCAGTTATCAGGGTATCAGTTTTAGGCGATATTTGGCCAAAATATGTTCTTAATCCGTTTCATGTGTCAATTTTAACGTTTGTTTTTATTATTATATCTCTTACCATCACCTACTAAACCGACCTTCGGGTTGATTACTATGTTTATGGTTTTTTTTATCTCTGTTTCAGTACAAAACATATAAATTGCTAGTTATATAAAACGTGGGGTATTCTACGTTATAAATTGAATGATGGCGTTTCAAGTCTAAACCCGGGTCGTGTTCTGCAAATAAAATGTGTGGAATTACAAGATCAATAATTTAATTTAATTGCATTATGTCATGTGGATTCCACAAAGTTACGCCGGAGTTAAACAAAAACAAACTTTAAAGTGGCGAGTGGCTTTACGGAAGAAAATACAAGGTGCGTCCCAAAAGGATTGTAATAGAATTTTCCACGCCGCTCCTATTGGCCAAAGTGGGATCAAAAATCTTGGAGTAGGTGCAGAGAACGCTAAGATTTACCGAAAAACCAATCTTAGTGCTCAGTAAGCTGTGGAAGCGGAAGGACGCCAGTTATTGTTAACCTCAACGCGCCGAAAGTATCACGAAAAAAATAATCAATCGAGCAACGTTACGCGATTACTGAGTTTTGTGCTAAACTGAAAACAATTTGTTGAGACGACTAACAAAATGATTCGTGAGGCTTACGGGCACTCGGCTCTATCCTACTCACAAGTTTCGAGGTAGTTAAAGGCCTTTAAGGAGGTCCGGGAAGAGATTGACGACGGGCAACGCACTGAGCGGCCGTCAACCAGCAAAACCGACGACAATGTGACTCGTGTTCGACAATTGTTGGACTCTGACCGTCGATTGAGTATCAAGATGTTTGCAAATGAACTGAACTTGTCGTTTACTGTTGTGTTTCGCATTGTTACTGAATATTTTGCGATGAGGAAAGTGTGCGCCAAACTCGTGCCAAAGATGGTTTCCGCAACGCGCTACGAGCCCGTGATTTCCTGGCCAAACACCAGGTGTCAACGCTGTTCCACCCCCTATAGTCCTGACTTTGCCCCAGAAGACTTATTTTTATTCCCTCGAATTAAGGCAGTCTTGAAAGGAACCCGTTTTTCGTCCATAGAAGAGATCCAATCAGTCGTGACGAAGACCTTGCGAGAGGTCCCCGAAGACACCTTCCAGGGCGTGAACCGGTAATAGCATAGCCGCTGGAAAACATATGTAGAGGCCCAAGGGCAGGACTTTGAAGATTTTTAAGTGTTTGTGCAAATCTGTTCAATGAATTACTTTAAAAAATTAATTGCGTTACTTTCAGAACGCACCCTGTATTATCACTGTTGCCAGTGTTGAATATGGTTGTTCAGGGGCGTCGTTTATTTGCCCGCTCCTGAACAGCCAGCGTATGACGACCAGAAATAGATAACGCCCGCCGTGATTACAGTATTATGTGAGGCGAGGAAACAAAGCAAAGCGACTGAATTCCCTCAAAGGGCAAGGAAAGGGCGTCTCTGTTTCTACTTATTAGCGCGCCTTGCCTGCCGGGTTCACTCTACGTGCGAAGATCGTTTGGGAGGAATACAAATGGAGATAGTGGGTGCGGGCGGAAGAGGGTGAGCCGCGGAAAGAGACGCAGGGATGGTGAGGAGCGGCGGGGGCCAAATGCAAATTGTGTGCCCCTAGAAGGAAGGGGTGGGGAGGCGGCGGAAGCCAATGCGGGAAGAGGAGATGGGGACGAGTCCTAAGTGCAGCGCCAATTCCTAAATCCTTCCATCTTGTCGCAGGTTGGAATCTTGGAATTTTATCCTGAAATAAAAGCAAGGGTACTTTGCTCATTTGACTGCATTACTTTAGACTTTGAATTCGTTCCTGCTTTCGATAGTGATTAGGCAAACGTTGGAGCGAGATCTCACTTCATATGGATATAATAGCTCCATTATTCTCAAGACGTTGAATCTCTGTCAACCGCTGAGCTTAAGGATTCAAAGTAATCCAATTTGAAGGCGGTTCATCCTTCCTCCATTGCGATAACACCGATTTTCTATCGCATAGACGCCTTATAACCATACGTACGCTGAAAGAGACTGTCTTAGTCGATCAAATTTATGTCTTGGGTCCTAAAATCACCTAGATACTCGTAATGGAAAGGAAATAGGTTATATTCCAATATCTTTCATGAACCCAATGTCCTGAATTTTGTGTACATTTCTGCTTTTATTAATTTAGCTTGCTGCCTTGGGTCACGTTTCTATTATTTTCAAAAAGTAGTTTCCAAAAATTAAAAAGCAAACGCTGCTACTTAGCCTGATTATTAATTTTCCCATTTTTTCAAGAAATAATTTGAATTAAACCCATCCTAATCCAATCCTCCGTGGAAAATACAGGTTCCTCTGCTCGTTCGGATTAATTAGTTCCATAAAATCTATTGGTAAAGCGTTATCTATATTAATGAACCTTGTTGCTAGTTATACAGGAATACAAAACTGCGTTTTCATTAAGGAAGAAATTATTAATGGAGATTTGGTTTGTTGTGGAGGACTCTTACCACGATGGGACGATACATTTTAGACTCCGTAGCTCCTTTTGTTATTAGAGTAAACTTATACCGACGCCGGGTTTCTCTAAAAACTTTTCCCCCATTCCCTTAAATATCTGCCCCGAGAAATACCCATTCATCTCTAATGGCACAAGCAACCACAACTGCGGGTTGTTTTCCAAAAAAACAACTCCTGCGAATTAGTTTTAATGAGAGGCCATTTTAGGAGTTCGAAACTCGCCGATTATTTGTTGGAAAATGTCATTGAATTCGATGTCACCCAGTATTTTGAAGGCGAGTCGAGTTTTTAAATTTCATTAAACAAATGGTTAAAATAATTTATCAATCTAGATTACTTCAACGGTAACCAAAAAACTGTTATCCATTGCATTTTTATTCATAAAATTTTGTGTACAATACACGATCTAGGGTAATTTGAAGTTACAATTTTTGTTTTAAAGAATGTTTGATGTTTTTATTTCTTTTCTTCACTGTTACTGTATTTTTAATAGCAAACTGGTATGGATTGGATAAATTTAAGTGCAAATTGCCAAAAAGATCTAATTATGCAAACATGAGTTAAAAAGCACGTAACAGTAGAATGGATGGAAATCATTAAATTTTAGTAGAGGCTTTAGCATCAATCGCATTAAATTCTTTAGAGCAGAAAGAATACATTGGCTTTACTTATGGTTGTCTCTTATATCAAATTCCTTCTCTCCAGTTGCTTACACCTTAGAAATCAGCAGTTCATCTATAGCTGCGACAAATACAAATTATTCTGTGCCCACAGTACCAGAGACTTCTACAGCACCTCCGTACTCTTGTGGGATAAAATCTCACTCGCGTCTGACTTAGGTACCCTGTGACGGAGTACCTATTCAAGAGTTGGGACGGACGAAAGGAAAATAGGGGAGTCAAATTCAGGGGGGAAGAATTCGAGAAGAAAGAAGGCGAAGTAAAAAATGATTAATAAGAGCATATAATTAAGTGTAATGCGGAGGAAAAAGGGCACGACGGGTGTGGGAGAGGACAATGAAAAGGGGAACGGAAAGGGAGCAAAAAAAGGGAAAGAGAGATAATTTAACCGGAATGGGTGTAAAGGAGGTCTAAAGGAGCAAAGGGTGGGTTGAGAGGCAAAGGGGGGTTTAACCCTTCTTTCTTCCTTTGAGACAACACATCCCCAAGACGACTGCGCCCTTTATCATCCGAGGAGCCCTCCCCCCAACCGCCGCACACACCCACACTCACACACACACACACACACACACACACACTCACGCATTGCCTTCCTCAGCCCTCCTAACCCATCCCTCTCTCCTATTGCCCTCCATCTAATTTAGACTTCCTCTGTGAAAAGACCGCCATTTCCCTCTTTCCCGGTCCTTTCCATCACGTCTTTTACGGTGTGGGGAGGAGGACTTCCCTCTCCTTGCTTCCCATCCACCCGGCCTCCTCGCGCACCCCCCCCCCCCCGTGCTCAAGGGAAAGGGAGGGAAAAGGAAGAAGGCTTCGCAGTCATCGAATTTGCCTCTTCTCACCCCCCCGCACCCGACCTCACGAGCCCGCCGCTCTTACTCATTTTACTAGGATTCTCAGGGATAGGTCCCAACCCCCCTCCCCGCCGCCCTCGCCCTGAATTCGACCCCCGTCCCCATATAGTCTTTATGACAACCGCCCCACCCTCCCTCTCCTCTCCGACACCCCAATTTGCCCCTTAATTCTCCCCTTGCATCTCCATACACGCGCATGGCTGTCAGAAAAAATAAAACCACATTTTTATCCATTTCGTTCGGAACACATGAGTTTCCCATTTTATATTCAAAAGCCAATGATTCCTTTATTGTATACGTTCACGAATTTCAAAAATTAAGCAGCTTCGAAGCGATGACGAAAATTTCCAGTCGAATGATTTTCTGTCAATGCGCCATACCTGGGGCTTACTTAGAGCTCTAGGATTAGATGAAAAACAGATTATCTCCAACGAGTTCTCTTGCATACAGTATGCCCTCGATGTGTGTCGATGGAGTATACTTTTACCAGGACAATTACCATTAACACTCAGAGAATCCTGAGCAAGTATGCAGTGAGTGATGATAAAATACCGTCTAATTAAATTTTAGAACGAATAATAATAATGATGAAAAGAAATGTACAGTTACGGTACTTAAAATACTTAATAAACTATCGTTATCACTTTTGTAGAAATTTAAATAATACAGTGAATCTGTTTTGATTAATTTATTTGAAATTTTTCTCTCATAAACGGAAATTCAAATATGTACGTCATATTAAGTGTACGTTCCATTTGACATTTTATTACTTACCACAACCTCTGACGCCTAAGCTTTCCTGGTTGTAGAACAAAATGTAATACCTCCTGAAGTTTCTTCATTACCACTTCAAAAGTTACAGATTTTCGCCCGCAGTGGAAACCTTTGGCTTGAGTTAATCATCCTGGTGCACTAATG
This sequence comes from Hetaerina titia, assembly GCA_037158775.1. NCBI lineage: Eukaryota > Metazoa > Arthropoda > Insecta > Odonata > Calopterygidae > Hetaerina > Hetaerina titia. The sequence continues at coordinate 105,219,472 of CM073770.1, read as the reverse complement.
TGAGATTCATTTCTGCTGATGTCGATTAATTTTTTCTGCGTAGCTCTTCTAGGGCTAAGGTATGCTCAACTGCGTTAGGTTCAACTTTTGCAGGAATTACTTTATAGGTTGGAATGCTTTATTAGCCATAAATTTCGGGAGGATAAGTTAACTCTTCAGAACGAGGAGAAATCCCGGTTAAGGCCAATAATTTCTACAGTTTACAATTTTTGCATTTTGAGGCATATTAGCGAATAAATTCAGTCAAAGTTACTGTCGTGGAACCTTCTGCAGCTTTCTAGAACTGCTGTAAATGATGCTGTCGCACTTCCATCTTTGAAAGAAAAAATATACGGTTGGCATTGAGCAAAATAAATTCGGACGCTGTTATGCATTTTGTTTGCAGTTGAAGTAGGCTAACGTCCAAGAATCATATAATATATCTTTTATTTCTATTATTCAAGAATTTTCGAGATCAATTTACTGTAGCTCACTCTATTATTATTAGATTGTGAGCTCTTGCAAAATGAAGGAGTAAGATAGGATGTGAGACGTGAAGGGTTCTTGTAGATTCTTAATTGTGTGAATGTATAAGGAGACAACGATAGCCTGGACTTATTCGAGCAAGTATTGTTTGAAATTACTATGTTTTATCCTCATTGGTGTAGTTTGAACTCTGTGCCTTGATACTAAAATATAAAGGAATGCAGCAAAACACAAATGGTTCACGATTTTTCAACAAGTACAAGGGCTTTTGAGTACACTATTAAAACACTCAACTAAGGTTTTCCTTTGGCTACAGATTTTACTTTTCAAAATATCCCTGTATTTCCTGAGTGCGGTGAAAAAAACAATATCATAGCAGAATGAAGGCAAAGAAATGCAAAGTTAATCTAATCATGTTGGCAATAGAAAATTATAAATATTAAATGCATATGTGATACAATATCACGAGTAAGAATTTCAGCAGTTTGAGATACTTATATATCGGTTGAAGTGGTCAATATTTTCAATATTTGGAGCCAATATTTTGCGAACACAGTCCCAAAAATCACTGTAGAAAATCGATAAATTCTGAAAACAAGAAAAATATGAGCTAGGTTAATTCAAACTGCCTCAAGGAGTCATTGTTAGCCATCTTAGTATGTATTTGTAAGTCACAGGGAAGAAATGATATGAATGGAGTGAACTAGGGGATTACATTTATTTTCTCTGAAATTCTAATTAAAAAAATTGAAAACTGCGCAAAAGTTAGCGAAAATGTTTTTGTTGCCTGCAAGAGCCTTGTTCTCGGAATCATCAGGATTAAATCAGAGATCCACGATTCCATTTCCATTCTAGAAAACGTTTTTCTCTTCTTTTTCCCCACTCACAACACCTGCTTTTTGTTAATCGAATTTTTTTACATTCATTTTCTAAAAAGTCTTAGGAGTGCCATTTCTTGATCTAGAAATCCTAATTTTCTCGCTCTTAGAAATATATGAGTAAATAAGAAAGATATGAGTAAACTGTGTATGTAACCGATGAAGGTATTTCCTAAGTCTATTTATGTTTTTAATACAATAGGAGAACTGATAAGAAAGTAGGAGAAGTAGGTAATTATTAGGTTTTGAAGGCAAAATGCGGACGAACATTATAATGAGGGGTTAGGGTGAGTAGAGGAATGAAAATGCTCATCATTGGAATTGGCTTTTAAACCAAACGCAGCCATACACGAATGAATGGAGAAGGAAATAATGTAGGCCAAGCGAGAGGCAGTTTGCCCGACATGTACAACACAACGGGCATCAGGAGCCTTAATACAATAACTTTTATTCGTAAGATTACCTTGAATGAATGGATCAAGTATTAAATCTGATTAAACGTCAATACTATAATAAACATACGTGTTTTCTTCGATAGAAAAGTTAATTTTCAATTGCTAAGTTCGTTATCATACACGCATATAGGTATTATTTGGTTACCACTTTGATGTTCTTGTTATCGGAATATTCTCTACTTTTTTCTTGTAGTGATTTTTGATTAAATATAAATTTATGAGTTAATATTAAATTATATTTATTAAAAATTTATTATTAGGAATTTCTAGCTATATCTGTGAAATATTAATTAATGTTTGAGACAAATTTTGAGGCCAGCCATCGTCGAAAATTTCCACATCAGTAGGTATCATTTCTCTGTATGAGAGTCGCCATTTCTCAAGAATATTGGGGCCTTTTTACTGTGACACATAGCCAACGAGTGCTTTACACGCTTTTATACACGGAGAAAATGCATACATCAGGCAAATGGAGTTAAAATTTGATGAAGCAGATCCCTTGACATAAATTTAGGGGCCAAATAATCTCTCGCGTGTTGTGAATAACGCGCAAAGTGTATGAGATCGTAAGAGTTGAGAAATGAGTGAGTGTTCAAAAGGAAAATGTTTTGAAGAAATAAATGATTCAAATTAAAATTCGGCTTTTAACTCAAAACAAGAATTCATCATAGGAAATATTGTACTTTTCGCAGATGCTAAGACTAACTAAGCTATCACGGAAATGATTATCACATAGAATAGGCTGCTATCTGTGAGATGAAATAAATAGCTCGAAGGTGAAGAAAACTTCAAATCGATTAAAATAGGTATTTTATTACCTCTTAAGATAAAAAGATGGATTGCTCTCAGTCATTGCCGGGATACTTTTAAAACACATCTGAAAGCTCGCTAAACATTTTGTCCTGAAATTTGCTTATTTAAATAAAGAAGAGAATAATTAAAAACTTCGTATTCCTTCACTGGTTTTTCAATGAGAGGATTGCGTGAATGAAAACTAAATACTCGTATGTTTGAATGGAAAATGATCTGTTCAAAGATAAAACGAATACTATTAGATTCTAATAGAAACGCACTCGTTAGCAAATTATGTCAGCTAAAGTATTAGCCATCTTGGTCTGATATTATTTGAACAATATTTCTTTTGAAATCAGTTCCTTTTGAGTATATAATCAATCAGTTCCTCAATTCTGGCAAACATCTTGTGATCCACCATTCTCCGTCTAAAACTGATTCTATTAATTACTCACTATTTTTTTACGGTTACCTCTACCATCAAAATCCCTCTGCATTTGACCTTGGGTATTCCTCGTTGCATATCTCCTAATATTTCACTATTGTATTAGTTGCCTCCTTCCGAAAAATACAGTAACTTATATTTATTGAGCTTGAGTACGTGTCTCAACACTAATTTAACTCAACACAGAAAAAACTCGTTAGCCGTTAGATGCTCAGAATATCTGGCCGTACTCAATTCTCTTGCTTTCCTGGATATTATTTTTAAGCCGAAATTTTAATTCTTTTCTTCTCTGTTTAATTCACATTTTTGAAAGTCCTTAGAAACACATTTAAATTGTCTTTCATCAGCCTTTAACTTAACTATTTGCTCCCGTCTTGTGGGCCAAATTGTATCTCTACAGCAGACATGGTGGCGCAGGATGTGTAGTTACCTTAAGGATAGAGCATCTAGACGATGACTGGTGAATATAGAGTTCTGGAGGTAGAAAGGCTAGGTCTAACCTAATCCAGTTCATGTTGATGTCTTCGCATCAAAACGAAAAGAGAGGTGGAGATGCCCCTAGGAAAACGGTCATCCTCTGCATGCTCTTCGATGTTATGCCACTCAGAACTTACATAGAAGTTACCTCTAAATTTATTCTTATGAGACTATTTGTTGACGGATTCTACAGGTTCTTGAGTTATGGAATTAAAATGTGTCACGTGCGCATTTCCTTCCGAAGTCTTTCATTATTTATGGGTTTACTCCTTCCTGGTAACCCTCTTTTTTCTACGAACCTCATATCTCCTGTGTGAAATTATGCTTATCCTAATTTCCTGACATATGATTTGCTTAACGTTATTAATCTTCTTTTCAAAGCTAATTAAAAAAATGCATGGTCGAGTTCATTATATGGACCAAAATAAATAGAAAATATAATGCCATCGATGTCATACTGTGCGGATTAATGTATGAATATATACCTAATCATTTTATTTAATCATTTAGTAAATTTTCTTTAGTTTATCAAGTTTAAAATTTTCCTATTGTAAAGATTTAATTCGAAGGAAATACATTTTTTATACTAATGTGGAACGGGTTTAGGAGTTACTGCTTTTAGTATTCACTCCGGTCCGCAATAAAAGACGTTCCATTCATAGCAACTGTCTTGCACCGGCACCTCTCTCTCTCTCTCTTTCCCATCTACTCAGTATCTCCGCTTTTGTTTTGGTTTCCTTATTTTATAAACCGCTCCGATTTACTCCAGAAACCGTTTCTCTCTCCTTATACCACACAAAAAGCTCCCAAAAAACATCCTTCGCGTCTACCTCTCCTCCCATCCTCTCCTTCCCTAACACCAAGAGGTACCAAACCCAACGTTCGTGTTTCCACTTAGTCGTCCATTTAGAGCGCCATTATACCCAGAATGCGACGTAAGCCCGCACCACTGCGTCCCTCGCTGCCCCGCCAGCCGCTTGCCCGGCGTTCGCGTTTTGTGGGATCGATAACAGGTGGTTACGTGAGTTTCTTGGCGCGGACTGAGAAATGCACGACAGTTACATTTCGGGCGTCCGGGATAAAGACCGGGAGAGAGAGGGAGAGAGGGAGGAAAGGGATGGAGGGAGAGAGCAGGGCATCGGAGGTAAGAATTAGTGCTTCGCTACCGCGTCCACATCAAGGGAGACTTCCTCTCTCGTAAAAGCGTGGCGGCGAGCTGGTCTTCCAAACCACTTAATTTTAATCAAAGGTAAACAAGTGTTGACGCGAGTAATGATGGGATTACAAATGAATTTGAAGCTACATTGATACCAAACGATTGCGAGCTTATACAAGAACGAATTTTTGGTTTTACTGAAGATATTCGCATTTCTCGGGTCGCTGCAACCGACATTATTGCGAAATCTACAAAAATGGAACAACTATCAAGGTAAAAGGTTAACAACGTTCATTTAATTTGACAGGAAAAAATATTTGATGATTTTATTTGATATTGGTGATTTTTTCATTATTTTTCATTTCATTCATTACCTCCATTCTTTCCATTCCACTGCCATTCATGATTGGTCTTCCTTCTAACACTCTAAATTACTTTGTCCTCAAGTTTTTGTCGTATTGACTAGGCATAAAAATTTTACTGACCTTTCTGTTATGTTATTGGCATTTTCAAAACGTAGCAAGGTGTTTCATAATACCATTTGTCAAAGATTTTTCATCTTCCAGTTATTTTTAGTCGAATGTACTCTTGGTGGTCAATGAGGCTTTTACCTTAATTTTCTTGTTTCGATAATTACATAAGGAGGATTTTAAGAGTGGAATTTTTAACTGCAGGTCTTAAATTTATGAATTTTATTCAGAAGAAGTGAAATCGTCCAAAAAGTTTATAGTTAAAATTTTAATCCTTTAGTTTTTCAGATTTGATTTCCCAAAATATGCGCTTGTATCATATTTATTTTAAATGAGTTATCTCTCTTCGCTATTAGCCTTCCTCAAAATTATCTTAAAAAACATTTATATATTCACAATAATTGTCGAAACTATTTTCTTTTGATAATAATAATAATATAATTTTTAATAATAACTATATTCTGCTGAATATAATCACGCTTCTTATGACCTTCATTATTAAGAGATTATATTCCATAATGTTAACTGCATTCGGCTGTTATGGAGCGGAATGTTGTGTTGTGCAATATTTTTTTATCGAATTGTTCATTTATGCTTTGAAGTAAGATATTTTGATTTTTATATGCCTCACAATTTTTTCTAAATCAGAAATTGACCGTTTTATATGAAACTACCGTCCAAAATAATTACTTCATTCTAAGGCTCAAATGAATATTTAATAAATAGTCCAACATATCCCAATACTCTCCTGTCATTTTTGGTATGAGAAATGTGGTCTTCAAATTCTAGAAACATTATTTATTGTTTTTAAATCGACCTTCTAACAACATGAAATATTTAAGAACTCACAGTGAAAATGAAAAAGAACACCACAATGAAAATTTTTAATGAATTTAATCTTATCAACCTATTCAATTATTACCCTTCTATTTATTTAACAAAAGGCCGACTATCAACAATTTTCGGAATAAATAAATGAAATCTTTCCGGACACTTAGCTTTGGAAGTGCTGGTCCATTTATCAAGGCATATATTGTATTTTGAAATCCAATTGAAATTCGAAACTGAAGCAATATTGTATTTGAAATTGCTAAGCATTTAAAATGTTTCAATTTTAGCACAAATTTGGATGTGAAACGACTATTACTTTATGTTCAGTAAATTGCAATTCTACTAATAATATTCTAGCTATTTCTTATTTTATAGGCTCAACAAAATGTGCAGTCTCTGAAAATAATCGTATAATAATGAAATTTTTGCGGGATCCTTTTTGAAAAGGATCAAATTATTTATGGAGAAATAAAACAAATGGTCGTAAAAAATCATGGCTGGACCACAAACCTGGCATATGCTATAATTTGAACGACATTATTTAATTTACTTTGAAAAATTACATTTTTATCTCTTACATATTATATAGTGTTTGTTACTTAACAATTTTTCACAACACACACTAAGTTAAACACAATATAATTTGACATCAAGTTTCAGACCGAAATGCTGTAAGTTTTGATGAAAAATTAAGTTGAGAGGCTTTGAACCGGGGAAGGTAGATAATTCTCGATGGTCCGACTGACACTAAGGAAAAAAGGTTATAGTTTCAAAGAATATATATATATATATAATATATATATTTTAATCATAATATTTTTGTATCAGAGTTAAATCATTCATAAATACAAAAAATAGTCTTGAATGAAAGTCCGAAAGTAATTGTGATTTTTTAAGATTTCACGTCATGATTCGTCATGACGTGAAATCTTTAAGTATTGATTTGTTGTTCTCCCTAGTAATATCGTTACAATTTCCGTGTGAGGATCAATGATTTTTATGATGACATTAATCATTCAATATATATAATAATGTATGCATGTCTGATCAAAAACAAACTAGGGATTTAAGAGATATCGTTCACGAATAATTAACATTCTACATTCAATCTGGTAATTTTATCGATTCAAGGAAAAAACACCTTTTTAAAATAAGGGATCTACCTTTTATGTTTCTATGTATTTTCTTTTTAAATTAAACTCACGTTACTTTTTGGTGACATTGAAGCTGGATATCAATTTCCGAGGCATATAAATTGAGACGTGATGAGTTATCACAGAGATCTCTTGGGTCCAGGGGTGACTGCTGTTGAATCGGACGCTTCTGATCTCAGAGTACTCTTTTGATTTCCTCATGTTACCACTATTTTCTTTAGCTCTTCTATTCTCCTTCATATTGGCTACCCTTCTCGCCCTTTGTCCTCTGGCACACCCAGCAATGAAGAGCGCTTCCAAGGGCGTTCGCGTATCAACCTTTGTGCCAAGCTGGCTCCGTTGATCATCAAAACAGATAACTCCTTTGTCCTAGACCTTTATGCCTAGGCCAGTATCCGCACAGCTCCAGCCTTCGATTGGCCAAACAGATAACAGTCAGTATGTTTGTGTGTATATATATGTATATGATCAAAGGTGGAAAACTTCACTTTGATGGTCGGCTAGATGTGAGTGTATTCACAAACTCAACGACCAACTCTGAGAATCGGGTGAGTTCCACGAGGAACACGATTATTTACGGTTACCTTGGCTGGGTCTGTGCTACAGATATAACCAACGAATTGGAAATCAGCTCATAGCCAATTTAATTTATTCTTAATAGAGTTTCCTTTAGAAATCACATTACGTATTATGTCACGGGAAAAAAGGATTTAATTTCGTGATTTCAGAAGGGACAACTTGAAACCTTACACAAGAGATACTACTAAATTAAACATGACACTCTCCTAAGAGTGGGGATTAACCGACGCTATTAGCACTTTCCTTCTGAAAATTATTCTAATTAAAATTTTAATATAATTAATAATTTCACGCCGTTAGTCCGCACCCATTAAACGCTGTATTTCACAGTCGACTAACATGTTTCCCTTACCAGCTCATCGTGTAAAAGACCAAAAAAGTTTTAATCTCAAGCGAAAAAAGTTACATCTCAGATTTGAAACTTAATCAATTTACCGGACTCGAAAGCAGATGAAATATCGCCGGGATAACAAGATTTTCCCGAAGGAATAAATTTACAAGAATCGCTACAGAGAGGAAGATTTATTTTCACTGGATTACTCTCTCTCCTGCATCAAACTGCTCTCTCCGGTATCTTTTTCCATTTCCGGGAAGAAAAGGAATGAGGGGGGAGGGGGCTCGGGAGGTGTGCACAACTCCCCCCCCCCTCTTCTTCCCCCGCAGGACCAAACACCCACGACGCCCTCACAGAACTCAACCCACCCTACCTCCCCTCCTCCTCCCATATTCTCGCACCGAACTTCTCATTAAGTCGACCCGTATTCGCGGCGAAGGGGAAGAGAATCCCAGAATGCACCCCCCCTTACCTTCTTGCCTATTTTTATCCCTTGCGAATCTTTCTTCTCGTTCCACTCATCGTGCGACTCGTCCCCCTGAACCTCTTTATCGATTCTTTTTATTTGTCTCATCCCTCCCCCCTACTATCCTCACTCAGCCGCCATTAGTCCGCCCTCTTCCCCCAACTCCTCCCCCATCACGCCGGCGGCCTCTCTTCTCGATTACTCGGGGCGTATTTACTTCTCCCAGCGGAGATAAAAAGCCTTTCCTCCTATCTCGCGCCTATCCTCCGCTCGCCCCTCCTTCGGCCCCGTATCCATGCTTCATTAGGTATCTCAATGGGAGCGCTGATTGGGAAATAGAGCGTGGGTCGAGGGGTAGGGGGAGGGATTTACGTTGGGAGTGGAGGTGGGTCCGGGGGAGTGGCTCTTCGGCAGGGAGGGATTGAATGACGATTGGGGTGCTCCTCCGGACTGATCCTAATACCCGTTGCTGGTGACGGGAATCAAATGTGAAAGTGGTCGTGAAAATATGAGTAGAGGTGACAAGGGCGAGCAAATTAGTTTCGGTGCTTTATGTAGTGAATGGCTGGACTGGGTGGTGTTAATTATTGGAGGGGTCACATCGAGTATTTATTTAGATGTTTTGAAAAGAGTCCGTCGTATAAATTACGATAAAGGTCAGCTTCACCATCTAGTGTTCACAGTTTGAATTGAAACTAAAGAGAAAAAAGGTGTCTGGTGAATTTGCAGACGAAAATTCGTCGTCAGTTAAATTAGCTGTACTCGAATATTATTAAAATGTCCATAGGTGATCGTGATGATACGGTGACTAAACTACTAGCATACCACCCTCTGGATCCGAATCCTCGAGATGACAGATATTTTTCAGTGGTATCCAGATCCCTACCTGAGGTACTTTGTGGAGAGCACTTTGAGTGAGTACGCCGTCCGTCGGATGGGACGTTAAGCTGTTTGACCCCTTGGCGCCGGGTTTCTCGCTACCCTCTCTTCTTTCCCTTGAACATCCCTAATGGAGAAAATGGCCTCAGCTGTCGCTCACCTCCCCCAACAACTGCTGCTACCGCTTAAGTTCCCAGTAGTTGAAAATGGTTCAGATTTATGAAGTCTAGTGCTCAGTGATCTCCCGATCCAAAATGCAAGAACACATGGACAGTAATTATGTATTTTCCTTGTTTCTTTTTGTTATTCCACTACATGAATACGCTTCTGAACTCTTTTCTGGTGATACTTATTGATAAAAATTTACTATTTTAGTGCAAATAGGGATTGTATCTTGCGATATAATTTTTTTTCATTTGCTTTGCTACTTTGTTTAATTTAAGTGCACTATTCGGATGACCAAATAAATATTAAATCAGTCCTTTCAGTTTACACTTCGGACTGCTAAGTTTAAAATAGTTACTGACAGTGATATTTATTTTTGGACTAAATCATTCATAATTAATCTAAAAAATTCGAATTCGGTTTGGTTGGTAACTAACCTAATTATAAGTAAAATACTTATGCAGTATTTAAGCCGCTTGTACTTAATTGCGTAAATTACAAATGAGGTATGTATCTGACGTGTACTGTACCGTACCGTGGTACATTTAATGCCACTCAAAAGCTCTTCTCCGAATGAGTGAGTTCGATTTCGCTCCTTAGCTCCCGCATTTTTTTATCAACTTTAGGCGTAATCTTCCGATTCTGAGTTTTGGGCGTTATTTCTTCGGTGATCTCATGTGTAAGTAATGAATCAATGTAAGTGATATCTCTCCTTGCATTCGTGGGGCCTTTCTTTCATTTTCCATATCAGTCGAGTACAGGACGATCATTCACTGCCAAGAATTTCCATTTCTCCTGCCCCTCCTCGTTCTCCCACTAAAATTACATCCATGGACCATTTCTTCTTTTCAATAGCGTCACACGAAGAAACTTCCCAGCATTTTTGCTTAACCCTCAGCGCATCCGATACCTTTTTTTTATCTCGATAACGACATTATTCCTCGGCTTTAGAAAGTTTGCGTGGGGGAAACATGATAACCCAAGATGCCTCGGTTTTCTTGGAGAGAAAAATAAGGAGTTTAAGAAACACTAAATGCATCATTTATTATGGATGGAAGAAATTACTCATGAGCGGAAGAAAACTTCCTGAAAAGGTATCGGAACAAAGTGGCTATCAGTTTTCTAAAAAAAAAGAATCTTTGTAATGAGTTTTCGCGCAGCATTCGCTCAATCTACGCCGGACATTATAATATATTTAAAGGTGAAATAGAAGCTCATTGCTGTATTTCTAAAGCTTTCTTTAATTTATGGAAATTGGCCCTCATCTTTTATTTTCTTTCGGTCACAGCTTCCATAATCATGCCGTTCCGTCGATGATAATTATGCTCTAAACCATGCGAACACCTGTGTTGGGGATCGCTTTGTACTTTTAAATCACTCTACTAGGTTATCTGCCATTTAATATGTTAATGGGATACCTATATTGCTGACTTTCAGGGTGTCTTTGTTGGACACTATGATGCTAGAGTATAGAAGGTAAACGTGAACAGTATGATGTAAAATATATGCTTGCTACGAGATATTTTATCTTTTTAAATCCCAATTTTATGAAAATATATATTTCATCCACATAATGCCAACGTTACAGAGACTTTTATACTCATTTCATACGCTGCTATTAATTCAGTCGAACGCAAACTATTTCCATTGGCATATTCGCAATCTAATGGAAATAACACAAGTAATTTGATATTTATTTGCTCATATTTGTTTTACAGTTTGAGAAATGAAAGAGAGATGCGAATGGTCACTAGTCTTTGCATGTCAGTATCACAAGCAGCGTTCCGCAATATTCACTACTGAACCGTGCCCACACCTCCCTGTGTGGTGATATACTAGGTTACAGGATACGAGCTACTAGGTAGGATACGAGGTAGGTTACACACGTTCGTGAGCCAATAATGTTTTATGTTTATAATAAAGTGTGCATTGGAAGAGTTATTCATACACTTTGACATGCGCCATTGGTTCCAGATATATGAACTGGGGACACATAGGAGAATATAGAGTGTGACTGAAATGTGGAAAACGTTGGGCTGGGAACCTTTAAAAATTAGATGAAAAATAAGCTGAATTTTCGGAATGTTACGCATTCTGGAGGGAGAGAAAGGTTGGGCATAACTACGGAAAGAGGCGGGAAATCCAAATTTTATATGGTGGAATTATCAAAAATTCAAGGTAAAATGCCGGGCACAAAGAACAAATAAAAAAGATTCATTTCTTAATCAAACAATTGTTGATTGGAACAGTTTACTTCCAAAACTATTTCTGAACCGTTTCCTAACAGAGTAAATAATTTTAAGAAAAGATGTAAACAATTTATATAATAATTTGATTGAAGTGTTGTGTAAAAGTTTTGATTTTTTTCTTGTTGATTGGAAAACTGATGTTAATTAGATGGGGAATTTCTTTTTTTGTGCTAGAGAAGTATATGCATTTCTTTCTGACTGATTTAATTTATTATCTTTTATGGTTTTAATTGGATTTGAGATGTGTTATTTTTCCAAGGCAAGTATGATTGTGCTACCTGGGACTTGTGTGCCATCTGACATTGTCTATCTGCATATGTGAGTTTTAATAATAATGACATTATACAATAAACGTTGAATATAATTATGGGGAAAATTGAGAGAGATACTATTGCGAGAACAAATTGTTGTGAGATAGGAATAATTATTTTGGTGTCAGAGATGACTCTGTTAAAAGTGATACATCCATTTGTTGGCTCCCAAAGATGATGCATCTTTGAGTTAGTCTCTAGGAGGAAAATATAATTTTGTAACGCTAAAAGGATGTCTCGTATACGTAAAATTCAAGCGCAAAATAACTCTCTATGTAATTAGTAATGTATTTAATGCAAGCATGATTTTTTAAAGGTAGTCTAGGAGTAAAGGAGTAATTGTGGTGAAATAGGAGGGAAAGGATGAATAATGAAGTCTTGATGGGCAAGGAGTAATTAGTAATTGATGAATATGAAATGAGTACGCTACATTGGTCATTTCTGAGAAAGAATGAGAGTCAATAGATAAGACACGAGTGGAGAATTAATGGTTTTTGAGTGGAAGAGATAAACCTTTGAAAATCATGCGTAAAAATTGACTAAACTAACATAATAATTACATCGGGAGGAGAAGAGTAAAATATATATGCTCTTACAATATCTGAATGTTACAGAGACATAATAAATTACTCCATAATAAGGTGAGATTGAATATATTAAAAACAGAGAGTAAATTAAATGTGATTATATAAAAGCATATACCCTTCCTATCTTCTGAAGGCGGCGCTATAAGACTATGTTGGTACGATATGTATGTCTCGTATGTTTCAAAGTATATTTTCCTTTTACATTCCTTTTCATCAAACTTCGGAAATCCATACGCATTGGAAATTATTTCATCTCCGAAACAACCGCCCGAAGCATTAAGCCAACGAAAAATGTTTTCAAATAATAACTGGAGACAGAGATGGACAGATAAAATATAGAAAATGTACTAGCCCATTCTTCTGAAAACATTGCCAAAAAATAATTATTTTATTTATTTATTTCTTTATCTTATAAGACTGGTTGTGTTCCTTTATTTTATTACCAAATTATTTTTCTCATACGCTACGAATCTGTTCTTATGGATTTTTAATTAACTATATGTTTTAATTACCTCTCAGGTAGGAAACTCTCCTATTCCATATCCTGCATAGAATAATGTCTAAGGAGGATCATATACGTGTATATTTAAGTACAAACTATAAACACTGGCAGTGAGCGCTAGTCGTCCGAGTAAGACCCGATAAGTTTTGTAGTGTTCCAGAGGTGTTCCAGCGGTGTTCCAGTGCCATTATTCCGTATCTTTAGTGTTCTTCCGGAAGCTCAGCAAAGTACTCGACTACAGCCGGAATTTCTTCCAGCTGGACGATAAACGTTGAATAATGAGGAAACATTTAAGTTTTCAGAGGTCATGGAATTCCGAAGCCCTTAATGCGTAGTAGTGCATATCTTTCAAATTTTCCTATCGCCAAAACACTTTTGTGGGCATTGACCTGATGAAAAACAGTTTTTATCTACAATTCGAGTCTTATTTCAGAATTTTTTTACATCCAGTTTGAGTAGAAGGTTGGAAAAGTACTCCCCAGTTATTGTTTTATCTTTTTTCAGATATTTTTGAGAAACAAAATTCTTTCTGAATTTCAAAAATCCAACGCCATGATCTTCATCACCGCTAGCACCGTCTTTACATTCTTTCGAGTTAAAGAACCGGCCTCTATCCACTGCAGGGACTTTAGTATCGATTCTGGGTAGTGGTGTTTTCATGCACTGTCGCATATCGATACAAAAAGTTACTTCTTGCTTGTACGTAAAGCCCGCCAAGGTCAGTTTGGAAAGTGTCGTCGGAATACGTTTTTAACCTACAGTGAGCAAGGGTGCCACTCATCTTGCGCACCGCTCTTTCATGTACGAACCCTCGTGCGCAATGTAACCGAATTTTCATATCTTGTTCTCTTGATATCCTTACAGTGTGAACAATTTCGCTCGTACGCCAATCTTACAAATCATACTGTGATGATTTCCGGTGTGGTTACACTGTTTGACGTCCTTCACGTGGATCACGTTTGTTGAGGTTTTCACGGTCATATTTAAACCTGGCCACCCCGTTTATTCATGGTGGAAGTTAAAGGGGAAGAGTTCCCAAACACATTTAATATCTTCGATTGAATTTCGATTGGCATTCTTCTTTTACGACGAATTACGTAACTTCACGATACTCGATTTTTTCCATTTATAACAACACACGCATCGCAACTCATTCAAACTACTGCTTACAGCGAACTTTTGGATGGAATGGCATGTAATGTCACGCGACCAATGTTCACAGTTGTGTGTACATTAGAGAAAAGAATCATGCGACCAGAGATGTCACCTGTGAAGGAGACTTTCCAGACCACCCAGGTAAAGTATTTCTTTGAGTAGTATTCTTTCTCATGTCACCTTCATGAATTTTCAATGTTACCTGCAAGACTGAATGAATAAAAGTCCACTTTCTTGAGTTTAGTATGGTAACATGTAAAGGAAAAGACGGACGGAAATTCAGAAGTGCTTCGTGTTTGGACTCTGAGGAGGGCGAATATGCGAAATAAAAAAAATGCAGTGAAGGAGTTTGGAAGACGAAGGTGGAGTTCGCTGCGTGTGTAGAGGTTTCAGAAGGAGAAGTTAATTAAAACGGACTAGCTAACTAAAATTGCTCGCGGGCATGCAAACAATTACGGTGACTCCAATAGGGCGTGTATCGCTCCTTCTGGAACGTCTACGCTGCGCCTTTCAAGGAACTTCTGCATCATGCGCTTGGTGACTATCTTGAAGCATTGCTTGCAGCGACTCACGTGCGCGCGTTACGTAAAAGTTGTGAATTTGCTCGGCGGATGAAATGTCCATGTCTCAAAAAGCTCTAGACTGCTGGTAAAATTACGGCCAGTCTTGCGAATGAACCTCGACTTAGTGTTTCAAAGTTAGCAGGGAACGGTGGGTGGTAAAGTAAGGAAAACTTTAAAAAAATGAGGGCAAAGAGAGGGAGACTTGACGTTTGATATGGAGCTTAAATGCGGAAGTAAATGAGTTTCTTCGGTTGAAGCAGTTTCTTGCAGTTAAGGAGATTTGGGTATTATGGGATATGCATGATCTGCTACTTGTCGTTAATTATTTTGATGGAATCACTCGAAGGACGGGAGGTCGAATCAAGAAAATGAGATTTTCAAACATCTTGTTGAGAGGATGCCAAGAGATATACTGCTCAAAGGAAATTCTTAATAAATTCTATTTATTCCAAAACCGCGTGTCGTTCCTGGGAATACTTAAATTTTACTTTTTTGGTTTTTCATTGCGCAATGAATTTAAGACTGACTGACTGACTGATGCTTAAGTACTGCGCCGTTTGGCGCATTTTATACCGATACCCAGCTATGCTGATAAACGGTTGTGTGATATAGGTGGCTTAAGGGCGAAATTAAGCTAACGAGTATACTATTTGGTGATTATTAGGATTCATTTAGACTTGTTTTGGAACGTTTGTATTTAAAATGGGGATTATCAGAATAGTCCCATAAAGGTTCTATGAGAGGGTTACCAGTATTTCCTATTGCTTGCTGAAATGACAGGGCTAGGTCTCTTAGATAGGTTGGTAGGTTTGGTATTTTGAGGTCCTTGTGAATGTCTGAGTTTCGGACGAACCAAGGGGCGTTAGTAAGAGTTCGCAAGATTTTATTTTGAAAGCGTGTCAGTTTGTTCAGGTTTTTTGCAGCTACTGATCCCCAGGCTGGATAACTGTAGGTTAAGATAGGTCGTATCATAGATTTGAACAGAAGTACCTTAGTAAGAAGACGGAGGGGACTCGTGCGCTTTATGAGGGGATAGATTGAGAAAAAGGCCGCGTTGGCCTTGTTAAGTGCATATTTCCTTGTTAAGTGAGTTTCTTGTCCAGTTGTACACCAAGAAATTTGGCAGATGATGCCTGGGGGATCTTTTCCTTGCCGTAGTAAATGGGGGTGTTGTTAGGTTTCTTCCATTTTCTGGCGTAATTGACGTTGATGCATTTTGTTGGGTTTAAGGTAAGTTTCCACTCGCTCATCCAGTTTTCTATGCTGTCTAAGTGTTCTTGGATATTTTCTGCAGCATGATTTGGGTCGAAGGAAGTTGATTCTATAGCGGTGTCATCCAAATGGAGGTAGCTTTCAGTTTTTGGGTGTGAGGGGAGATCGTTAATTAAAAAGTTAAAAAGAACGGGTGATAGAATGGCTCCTTGAGGGACGCCTGCTGTGATGGATCGGGTAGTTGATCTGGCATTGTTAACAGCTACAAAGAAAGTGCGGTTAGTAACAAAAGAGTGGATGATCTTAATTAGATATATTGATATATCAGTTTTGAGCAGTTTATGTATCAGGCCAGCGTGCCAGACCTTGTCAAAGGCTCTTTGGAGATCAAGGAAGGGCGTGCTTGTGAATGTTGAAGCCGAAAGTGATCTGTTCAACCAATCTTGTAATTTGCTGGGTCGTGGAATGGTGACGACGGAAACCAGTTTGCTCAGGTCTGATCAGGTCTAAGGCCGAGATATCTTCTTGCAGCCTGTTTAAAATACATTTTTCTAGGAGTTTTCCCATGCAGGGGAGCAGGCTAATGGGTCTGTATTTAAGGATATCAGAAAGGGTTTTTATCAGGTTTTGGAAAGAGGATAATTTTGGCCGTTTTCCACGCCTTTGGGAAGTACGATTGGGTAAGGCAGGCATTAAGGATGGAAAGTAGGTGTTGGATGAAAGATTTAGGAAGCTGTTTGAGGTGATTGTAGGAGATTCAATGAATTTAAGCTAAAATAACACCAAAATATATAACCGATATGAAAAGATAAGTGAATAATGGAAATATTGTATCAAGAAACTACTTCATCCATTTATCATTATTTTAACAATTGTTTATTAAAACATGAAAATTTCTTCTAAATCGTTTTTTTGCTAAATATGTTCGTTTTTCAACATAAATTTCCACCAAAAGATATTTCAAGAATTCAAGATAAAATTTCAATGCTAACTTAACATGCATGCCATCTAGAATAAGGGTGGGAAAATAACCGTTTCCCGAATATTTTTAATTAACCGGAAGCGTTATTAGTATACACATACTAATTCGTTAATAAACGTGTTTCTTCTTAAAAAGGTAAAATATTTTTTTAATGAGCACGAGTGCGGTTTGAGTTTAGATGAAAAAGGAAGTAACTGGGGAGGAAGAGAGAGAGGTGAGTATGAAAATTAGAAATTTCTCTAAGGAGTGCGATGGTTTGAAATCCTCAAAAGGGAGGATAGTTTGCGGTGAAGCTGGATGGATGTGCTTAGGCGGATGACCCCTCAGGGGTGTTATGCGATGGGGAAGTGAAGAGGGTGCCGTGAGGCCGACTCTCGGCTAGGACGGATGTTGACGAGCTGTATGCGAAGGAGAGGGGGAAAAGAGTTGGCGGGTGGGAGGAGGGTGGGGTGTGTGACGGGTGAGGGAGGGAGCGGCTTTTGCGGAAGCCGGGAGCATGGAGAGAGTGAAGGGGTTGGCGAGCGTTGAGCGTGAGAAGTGTGTGCTGGGGGTGGGACGCGTGAATCCTGTGCGGGCAAGGGGGCAGCTTGGAGACAGGAAGGGAATCCGAGGCGGCGGCGGTTAGAGAGAGGTTTCCTTCATTTCGTCAAAAACCTCGTCCAGTGGGTGGCTTGGAACTCATTCCAACCCACTCATCCACCCGCTAGGCTGCCTTCATTTCTCTTTTTTTAACTCGTACAACCCTCCCTATCACCAACAACTCACTCATTACCTTAATGGCGAGGCACAACTCGCTCTGAGATTAGAAAAAAAATAACGGGTGGAGTAATCCCATCTTATTGCGTTGACTCACCATGACATTTTAAGCGCGAGGGAAAGTGGTCGTCCAGGGGTGCGTAGATTGCGGGACGAAATTGAAATATCTTGCCAAGATGTAGAATCTATTTCATTTTTTAACTCTGACGTGACATTGGTGATAATTAGTGTGGAAGACAAGAACTACGCGCTTAATCAAAGGAAACTTAGGCTAGTAAAAGAGTCGCGTAGAAGTGTTGTGGTATAGTGTATGTCATCTTAACATCTTATCATAAAATTGAAAGAGAAAATAAATGTGGCGTCTTGGTAACCTCGACCACTTTGTTGAAGCTTCCTTTAAGGGATATAGTCAGCACTATTTTCCTATCGTATGAGGGATGTGGTGTACATGAATTGATAAAAGTATAATGACTAAGACTTGGAGGCTAATAAGAAAGTGGGAAAAATTTGGCGAGATGTACGGAGGTTCAGGTAGGGGAATGTGAAGCAAAGGAAAATTGGGAGAGAACAAGGTTGGAGGAAAGAGGAGGCAAAGAATGGGTTCGTTGTAGCTTCCACTTTTTCACGTTTTGTTGAGCAGACTAAATTGGATGAGCCAGTAAGGTTGTGTACCCTCACGTTAACATCTAATAGTAGGCCAATTATAATGCGAATGAGGAAGAGATATTTTTAGCATCAAAGGTAACTAATGAGTAGAGAATCATTTGGGGAATAAGGCGACGGATTTGAGAAATTATGCGAGCTATGTAAATGCGAGTTTATGTGTCGAAATGTAACACTAAGAAATTTGCATTCAAATCCGATGTTGAATCCTCACGGAGCCACAGTTCACGGACATCCGTACTATAGATTACTATGATCTGCAGTGTTTGCCAGATTTGTAACTATGGTTTTGAAACGGGAATTAATTAGCCTTCTCCTGAATAATTTTATTTTTAGATAATTTTGAAATTGCCCGAATATTATTTTCTTTGATTATCCTTTCAAACTGCTCTCTTCTACCGCTGTAAATTTTCAAAATTTTTTTTCATTTCTACATGCATGCATATTTTACTCCGCTCCATTTCAAGAATGGGGTAGAAAAATAGCGCAACTTTAGAAAAAAACTTTAAAATTTCTTTTAGCAATCTCTTTCATCATATCTTGAGTATCACATCCTCGCATCCCGTCAAAATGTTAATTTTAAATGTAGTAAAACTTGCCTAGAATAATCTTTTAAATAAATCCAATGCTTAGTTTCGTCATTTCTACCTATGTTCTCATATTCTTCTTCTTTTTCCCATAGGAGTCATTGCTGACGTGACCATGAAAAACTCTTTCAACTCAGCCAAATAAACGTGCAAACCCCTTTCTTTAGATCCATGATTTCTTTTTTACAGATCATTTTTTTAATAATTGTATGCTTTCATTCAAACCAACATATTTTCATGTATCCAAGGCGTATAATATTCGGTGTATTAAATTTTTCAACGCTAAAATGCACAATCCACGTTAACTACTTGCATGCTACTCATCCAAGAACACTAAATTATCGATAACTAGAATTTCTCCGTCAGTTTATATCCTAATTTATTTGCTCCACTTATCCCATATTTGGTGTTTCAAGACTCAATTCGTTTTCAGTTTTTGCAATAAAAGGTGCCCGAATAAGATTAACTTTTTTCCCTCAGGAGCTGCTTTTTTAAAAATATATTTGAAATTCCTTTTACTGCATGAAGTGATTGAAACCTACTATATTTTCCTTCTCCTCATTGCAATCGTTTCGAGTGGATCTTAACTCTAATCTGCTGAAAAATTATTTCACCTCCACCTATGTGCATGATTAATTTTCTTCGCCGGATAATCATGGTATATTTTCATAACATTATTAAATTATCTTACTTACTGCTGTTATTTTCTCTTTTTCAGTCTTTTTATTGAATAATTACCTTGTTTTGTATTTTATTTACTCGTTTCTACTACTTGCATGTAGATAATCTTTTTTCAGACTCGATTCAATATTTATGTGGTGTTACTTCACTCATTCACATCTAAAGTTCTTTCTTTATCACAATTTTATCGGTTTTTATACGAGGGTGTTCCAATAAGTACCTGGCCTGACCTAGAGATGGCGAAAGTTGTTTGAAGAACAACTGACGCTTCATTGTTTAGTATTTGTTTGGCAGATATCAATAACGAACGTTTTCAGTAATTTTGAAAAAAATTATAAAATTGGTCATCGCTATGTAATACAATACATTTATTTGAAAGGCCTCAGCCCAACCAATACAAAAGCTGAACAGAATTCAACTCTGGATGAGTCTGTTCCTTCGATTACAACGGTAAAACATTGGGTAGCTGACTTTAAACGAGGCCTGTCTGACGAGCTGTCAAGACGAGCATCGCAATAGTCGACCAAATGAGGTGATGGCTCCAGAAATGGTGAATAAAATCCACAAAGTGATACTAGATGTTCGTCGGCTGAGAGTGCGCGAACTAACAGACAAAGTAGTCATTTCAAAAAGTGCGGTACATCGCATATTAACTGAAACTTTGGATATGAGAAAACTGTGTACAAGATGTGTGCCGCGTTAGGTCACACTCGAGCAAAACCAGTGTCGTGAAGATGTTTCAATTGAGTGTTTTTAACAACGTTTCACAGCAGCAAAGCAGAATTTTTGCGCCGTTTCGTAACCATGGATGAAATATGGGTCAACTTATTCACACCCGAGACAAAAGAACAATCAAAACAATGGATTCAAAAGGGAGAACCAGTTCCAAAGAGGGCGAAGACCGTTTCATCTGCAGGCAAAGTTATGCCGTCAGTTTTGTGGGATGCGCGTGGGATAATTTTCATTAAATATCTGGAAAAAGGAAAAAATATCAACGGTAAGTGTTATGCAAACTTATTGCAACGTTCAAGCGAAAACATCAAGGAAAAGCGGCCGCATTTGGCTAAGGAGAAAGTTTTGTGTGAAAGTGTTTCATCAGGGCAATGTACCAGCTCACAAATATGTTATTGCAATGGCCAAAATTCATGAATTGCAGTTTGAATGGCTAACTCATGTGCCCTATTCACCAGATTTGGCGTTATCGGATTATTTTCTGTTCGCGAACTTGAAAAAACGGCTCGTTGGTCAAAAATTTTCCAACCGTGAAGAATTTATGTGGCCAGTTAATGGCTATTTTGAGGAGCAAGAAATTTCTTATTTTAAAAAAGGTGTCGAACGAATTGAAAATCCCTGAGAAAAGTGTATAGAGCTGAAAGGAGAGAATGTTGAAAAATAAATACTTTTTTCCAAAATTTTCGTGTTTTTTTTGTTGGGTCGGATACTTTTGGGGCCACCCTCGTACTCTGTTACCCCATGTTACTCTGTCAGTTTCATGCTAAGATTTTGTTTCGTCATCCAACAAGCAATAGCTTCGGTACGTTTAACTGACAATTGCGCTAATGTTTTCAGATAAATTTTATTTACATTTGCACTTCTTTTCTTATATAATTTTGAATAACATTTGGAAAGTTCTTTACTGTAATTAACTCGTTTTCCAATACCATCGATTTGACGTCGATAAGGCAAAGTTAATGTTTTTTTGTGTATTTAATTCTGTGTTCCTTTTTAAATACCTAATACGTTACTGTGAGAAAATGACAGGATGAAGAGGTATTGTGAAGTGTATGCAACCCGCGGCACTGAAGTGTATATAATTGTCTAAGCTTAAGGATATCACCCACTTCAACTTTGGAGTTCATATCATAAACAAACTGTTTGTTGGTTTGCTTTTGGTTTTGTTGGGGAAGCGACCGACAGCTAAGGAAATTTGCGCTATTAGGGATGGTTGGGAAAGGAAGGGTGGAGAGATATCCGGCGTCGGCATTAGCTCTCTCGTCGAAAGGTGCCAAGGGGTCAGCAGTTTAACATCCCATCCGACTGACGTCGTACTTGCTCAAAGTGCTCTCCACAAAGCACCTCAAGTAGGGATCGGGATACCACCGAAAAATATTTGTTGTCTCCAGGATTTGAACCTGGGCTCTCTCGGTGGGAAACCTGTATGTTAGCCTCCGCACCATCCCGATCCCCCAAACTGTTTGTTTAGTTTCACTTGGGGAATTTGTTAACTAATATTAATTCAATGAAATTAACTAACTCCATGGGAGTGAGGGTTGACGATTTAAAATAATAATACTTAACAAAGATTATTATTATATGCTGCCCGATACAATGAATTTTAAGGCACTACATTTAAAAATATTGAAGTGAATCCGTTTTCTTCGAGTTTAACAATAATTATGGCAATATTGTTTTTAAGTCATTTTGAAAAGAAAAAATATGTAGGTTAAAGGAATTTCTACGAAAAACGCCATATACTATATGGTAACTGCAACTGCTTATGCAAGTAGTGCGTTGCTCAGAGATGTCTTTTGGTTTCCCCGAACGTATACCCTTCAGTTTTTGCCTAATGTAGTTTTTTTATACATTGATTGAACAAAATATTTTCAACAAATATTTCAGCAGGAATAAGATAATGAAGTTTTTATTTCAACAAGTGTTGTCAACTTAATTTTCTTAGTTTAATTAAATTAAGTGCTTTGAATTGTTTTCACTGGATAAGAATTAAAAATGAGTGATCTACTTAAGACAAGAGATGATGGATGGATATTCTAAAATATATATTTTATGCTTATTTAATTAACGTTCCCCATTAAAAGGGATTTTTAGACTTTTAGACTTAGACTACCAATATTTCACCTCCAGAGGATTATATTTATTAGTAGAACAATTAGCAAAGGGGCGAAGAAACATTGACTCTAATCTGAAAGTTATTTTTACTTCTACTTCATTCTCTCCTACGTTGTCTGATTAGCTATGATTATAATTACTGAGATTTTTATGGTGGTGCGAATAGCTAAAACCTCTTACTTTGAGTGTGTCCGGTAACGGAATGGACTACCTTACTCCTGTTGGAATTCTTAATAGATTAATAATATGAGATGGTTAGGTTATTATTACCCGATCATAAACTACTCTTCGGTAATCAATCGGTTTCTTTAGGTGTAATTCACACCAAATTTAAATTTATGGTAAGCTAATTGCACAAACATTTCTTTTGCATTGAGATTCTATAATGATTTTATTGTTTAATGCACGATAGCTGAAGTAATAATCGTCAGGGGTGGTGACCAACATTGGAAGTTCTTTGCGCAAATAGGGACGATGGGAAGGAAGGAAGGGTGGAAAGAAACACGAAGTGTTAACGAATGGCACCAAGGGTTTCTCAGTATCATATCGAACTCCTTGGCCCTTACGGCGCTACGCGGATGGCATACTAAGTCTATGTGGTCTCCGAAAAGCACCTCAAGTAGGGATCGGGGTACCACTGAAAAATATCTGTCATCTGTAGGTTTTGAACCATGGCCCTCTGGTTGAGAAGCCATTACGTTACCCACCGTGACATCGTATTCTCGACTTTCCTTGATGAAAAAGTGTTTATGTACCTGGATTGTAAACATTATTTGTACTTGTCAACATTGTTTATTGTTCTGGGTTGTTAAGGAAACATATTATAGCGGTAACATCGTAATATATCGTTTAAAAACGGAAAATATACACCAGTTACGGGTGTATTACTCAATTTATTTATCTGTTAATCTCCTTTTAAGATACACGAGGGAAATATTTGTATGATTTTTTCTGAAGAAATAGGTATTTGATATTTTGAAGAGTGTGGTTGTGTTCGTTTCTGATTCCACGGTTTTGCGAACCGCAATTATAAATCATCCATTCGAGCTGTCCATGATAACGAAAACGGAAGTCAGATACGTTTCGCGGGAGTTGTGAGACAAATATTTAAGCGAAATGGAATAAAGAGAACAGCGTCTGTGCCCGTAGGATGTCGGATTTCAAGAGGAAAGGGGGGGTGAAGAGAGATAGAGTGTGCTGTAGTTGTTGAAATGTGTACGGTTGCGTGCATTGGCGGTGGGAGGAGAGGAAGTTGGGGATTTGAAAAATGACGAATTCGGGATGAAAAAGTTGTGAATCGAGCGGAAAGGGGAGAAGGGGGAAGGGGGAGCGGAGCAGGAGAGTGTGCTCATGCTTTTGGTTAGCAACCGGCCCTAAGGGTAAGATGCGAGTTCGGAGCATGAGCGCGGAGATACTAGAGGTGGTCTCGAGGAGGATGGGGGGCAGTGAAAAAGCACGGAGGGATGGGTGGGGGGAGAAGGCGGAGGAGAGTTCTGGATAGTGAGGCGGAATGGTGAGAGGGAGAGAGAGAAAACAAAAAGGGTTCGTGACGCGCATAATATCGTAAAATTTTGTGACACGTCCCGTCCGATCCTCGGGTTCCTCACGCATGCGCAGTAACTCTTTTTTTCATCTCATTTCCTATCGTGTCTCTTGAAGAACACTTTTTGCCAAGGATGTCCCCGTGGTGAACCCCTGGTGAAGCTAGTCCATTTCTTCGTTTTTGTCACACGCCACTTCATAAATATTGTTCCTGCCTCCCCTTTAGCTACCATGAAACTTTAGGCATCCAGCATATTTCATATTTTTACGATACTTATAAATATAGAGTATTAAAACTATTATAAAATTTTAAACATTTCATTTCTAGACTTTAGGTTCATTTTTTTCTGATTAAAATTCTAGAAATGCGCACTCAGGGGAAGTCATTTGAAAGATGTTTGATGAAGGATTTACGTCTGAAAACAATTGCTTTCACGTCACATATATATAGTACATCTTGACTTACATGTACAACGTATTTTCCAACCATGGTACATAGTTGTTTCATGATTCGATTCTATTTCCATTGTTACGCCAAAGAGATGGCGATTTTACAAAAAATCGTAAGAAAAACATCATAAACCTTCAAGAATTGGTTTATTCCGTAATATTAGTGAACAATTATAATGCAATTGTGTTTTAAAATGTTATATAATGCTTTTATATGGTATGGATAATAAGTATCGGGAACAATTTTTTCCTGACTGTTTTGCCTACGTGACTGTATGTCACAGCACCTTCACACCGTGTAGACTTGATGAAGGGGAGCATAAACTTTAGCGCGCGCCAATTACCAATCGCCTGCGACCATTCCTTTAGGCTAGATCGTGTCTTAGTGGACCCCTGTCAAGTGACTCGGTGCAAGCGCAAATTGCAGTCTACGATTGAACAGCTATACGCCGTCAAATTTTGTGTTCAACTGGAAAAATAGGGTACGGAGAGCTTCATCATGATTTGCTAATTGTTCAAAAATAAAATTACATAGGAAAATGTAGTTTTAAAATGGTACCAGTTCTTCAAAGAGAGTTTGGAGGAAGAGACCCGATCTGGACGGCCGTCGACGTCAAGAACTGACGACTAGGTATAACGTGGGCGTAAAATGCTGAATTCAGACCGTCAGTTAAATGGGCGCTTGATTTCAGATCGTGTCAGCAGTTATAAAATTACAATGCGGAAGTCTAAATGCCATTATCACTGAAATTTTGGCGATGCGAAAAATTGGCGCTAATATCGTTCCGAAGGGCTTGATGAACGACCAAGAGCAGAGTCGAGAGTCTGCTTGCAAAGACCTTCGGCATCACGTTGAAGGAGACCACAACTCTTTGGACGGTCCCGACTTGGCAGCAGTGGACTATATCCCAGTACCAGAAAAAAAATCCTCCCTCGAAGGACACCACCATGGGAACATGGGTGCCGTTGAACAAGCTTTAACGCGTACCCTTAAGGACCATCAGGAACCCGCCTACCAGGGAGGCGTCCAGTTGTAAAAAGCCGTTGGAAAAAGTATTTCGATGCTCAAGAGGAGATACTTTGAAGAATTTCGAGGCATTGTAGCAATATTTGAAATAAATCTATATTTTCCCGAACCTTTGCCAATAATTTTTGTAGAAACCTTGAATTAGTGATATGAGAGTAAGATGGAAGGCGTCGGTTATACTTTCTCTTTAATCGAAACATATTATTGCTGATGAGAATTACGCCGATGACATAGTGCTTTGATAGAGCAGGGACGACGAACCTTACACCGATCAAACATGCGCTAAAGAAAGTAGCGTTCAAAAGAACTCATCTGTCCAATGTACCATTTATTTGGAATGAAAACATAAAGGCTTCTTGAGATTAGATTTATTTAACTGTGATTTTCAATGTAATAAAAACACAATTTTAATTTTCTTAATCAATCTCATTTTCAAGGCTTTCTTTGAACTACGTTATAAGAAAGTTTTTTTAATAATTTCAATTTTAATCACAACCGTGAAAAATCTCTCCTTTTTAAAGTGGCTATCTATTTCGCAGTATTCATTTCAAAAACTGCTGATTCCAACTGGGTTTCTCTTTAAACCCCTCTGTTACTGTTTTTTCAATAACACAGGCCTACAAAAAAAATTATTTTGGTACTGGGAATCTTTGTGTTGATTTTAACTATATTTGTAGAGCTGAATCCAAATATGAAATCCGTTTTCTTTTAACAGCTCTACTTTTTTAGATATGGCACATCTTACGATTAGTTGTTTTAATATTTGATATATTCCGGCAAATAATTTTCAAAGTTAAATAAATCTATAAGTATACTAGGGAATATATGATAAAAGAAAATAGGAAAAATATTACAGACTTTGTGAAACGTGCATACTTGGGATATTTTGGTTTTAAGCTTGGTGACCAAGATAAAACATGGGCACCGCATTTTGTGTGTAAAACATGTAGTGAACATCTACGGCAATGGACAACAGGACAAAGGAAAAGTCTAAAATTTGGTGTGCCAATGGTGTGGAGAGAACCTGTGAACCATATTGACGACTGTTATTTTTGTATAGTAAATGTTTCGGGAATTAATCGAAAAAATCGCCGCAAGTGGACATATCCAGATTTTCCTTCAGCTAGACGCCCGGTACCCCGTTCAGAAGAAATATCCATCCCAATATTTCAGACGTTACCAGATATATCTAAGGAAGAATTTGAGTTATTTGAAAACATTTCTCATTATATTGACGATAGTGGCAGTGACTACGAGGGGGTATCAACAATTCCTCAACTATTTAATCAAGATGAACTAAGCGATCTTGCTAGAGAACTGAACTTATCGAAGGAAGCATCCGAACTACTAGCATCAAGACTGTATGAAAAGAATTTACTGCAACCCGGTACAAAAATAAGTTTTTATCGCACAAGGGAAAAGAACCCTTCTTTACTCAAGAAGACAATCTTACATTTTGTTTAGACGTTAAGGGTCTTTTGGAAAAAATAGGACTACTATCGCAATATGATGCTAGTGATTGGCGTTTGTTTATTGATAGCTCCAAGCGTAATTTAAAATGTGTACTTCTTCACAATGGTAACAGGTTTGGCGCAATACCAATCGCTCATTCAACTAAAATGAAAGAAGAATACGATACAATAGCATTGGTCTTACAGAAGATAAAATACCAGGAGCATCGCTGGGTGATTTGTGTAGATTTAAAAATGGTGAACTTTCTTCTTGGGCAGCAAAGTGGCTACACAAAATATCCTTATTTCTTGTGCCTCTGGGATAGCAGGGACAGACAAAACCACTGGATTAAGAAGGAGTGGCCTAAGAGAGAAAACTTGGTTGTTGGGAAAGAAAACATCATTGCTGAATCTTTAGTTGAAAGAGAGAAAATCAACTTACCGCCTCTACATATTAAACTAGGCCTAATGAAGCAATTTGTAAAGGCTCTTGACAAGGATGGACCATGCTTCGGCTACTTAAGACTAAAGATGCCCCATATAAGTATTGAAAAACTTAAAGCTGGTATTTTTGAGGGGCCACAAATCAGACAAATTACAAAGGATCCTGATTTTGTCGAGTGAATGAATGAGATTGAAAAAATTAGTTGGATGTCATTTGTTGAGGTCATAAAAAATTTTCTAGGAAATCACAAAAATGAAAATTATATTGAGCTGGTAAACATTATGCTCAGTAACTTCAAATCACTTGGATGTAATATGAGCTCAAAAGTTCACTACAATTTTCTTGGAAATTTTGGAGACACAAGTGAAGAACAATGTGAAAGATTTCACCAGGATATAAAAACAATGGAAGCTCGCTACCAAGGAAGATGGGATAACCATATGATGGCAGATGGCAGAGGCTGGTGCTTAAAATGAGACTGTTTGGACAAAGTGCACTCAAGAAAATCGCGAAAAAGAAGCTTCCGATGTGTTGAGTGATGTTTTTATGTATTTTTTTCTTTTCAATTTGTCTTATTACAGTAAAAAATTTTAGTGTTTGTGTTCAAATGTATTGTAAAATTCTGTTGTGTTTGTGGGTGATTTAACAGCCCTAGAAATAAATCAAGTCTTTATATTTAGTGGGTTTTATTATTAATATAATATTCCCATATCATCATGTAGAAGATTTTTTTACGTAAGTAACAACATATCTATATCTTGAAAACCATAGCTGATAGGAAAAAACTAGGGTCATAATTGGATTCAGCACCCCAATTGTTCTTTAAATCAACATGAAAAGCTCCGGCACCAAAACCACTGTTGGCCTGTGTAATCTTTTAAATGCATCAATACCTAAGACAGTTATCTGTGTATGATATATTGATGTGACTAATTTTATGATTTTAAGTCCTTTGATATTTTATATTTAATTATTAAATTTATGGATCATTTGTATAATATAAACAAGCTGGCGAAATAATACGTAAAGATCATTTAGCGTGAATGTACCGAATGACTTTCCTCTTCTCCATCCACTTACATTTGACTTGAATCCTATGATGGATCTCTATCTCGCCGGCCGTGTCGTATCGATAATTAAAGCGGAAAATTTTTAACGTTAATTATATCTCTCTAAAATCCAGTGTATCATGGAGGTAACAGTGTATTATGGTTTGGATTTTGAAGGTTAGATATGGATGAATCTTATTTTATAATACCATTTTGAAAAGAATAAGATTTTGTATGATATTATTTTTGAAAAAAAAACCTTTGAATGGAATTTTGTCAATAAAGCTAGAGCTATGAACTTTTATTTTTTTAACAGATCAAGACTTCGTGCGCAAGCAAACTTATTTAGAAAATAAAGAATAACATGAGAAAAATAACGCTATCAGCTGTCACTGTCGCATTAGAATTTCTTGTTCAATTACCATAACGGTGCTGTTATCTTGAAGTAATTTAAATAAGAAAAATTTAGATAGAGCATTTGTCATTTTACAACTAATTGTGTTCCTACTCGAAAGAGTGATGGAGAGATCAAATAATTCCAGCAGCAAACGATAAATCGGAGGGATAGGTAATTCCACGTTATTTCTGACTCATTTCAATTAACATTTGCCTTCTTAACGGCAGGGTAAAAAATAAATCAAATTAGATTTTGATGGAAAATTCAGTTTCTATTGCAAAAATTGACTCATTGCACCCAACACATTGGCTTTTAATCTGAATAATAATATTGCATTGAATAGGAAAATATAATTCTCCGTTTTCTATTGATAAATCTTACCCAATGCCAAATATTTATCTGATTATTAAATCTACATTATGAACAGGAGTTTGGAAATAACTTTGCAGCTTCCACATAAAATAACTTATTTATTTTCTACTAGTTTCGCTACACTGTAGCATCTTCAGGAACGTACCTTGCTTCGTAACGTACGTTCCTGAAGATGCTACAGTGTAGCGAAACTAGTAGAAAATAAATAAGTTATTTTATGTGGAAGCTGCAAAGTTATTTCCAAACTCCTGTTCGCAATGGATTTCCACAAAGTCTCGGCCTCAACCATCAGTTAAATCTACATTATGTTTTTATAGCTAATACTCTAATGTGTGTTCTCTGATATCCATATCATATTGTTCCTGGTCACTTGTGATAAATATTATCAAACTTACAAATGTTTTGAGGATAAAAGAAAGCAACTTTTCTAAAAAACTCTCATTGCATAGTGTTCTGAAGTTGGAGTAAAAAAACATTAGTACGAGACTTGCACACGTGTTTATCATTCATATTTATATATTTATTGTATTTGGAAGTAATTGCAAAGAACACAATTCTCTCCAAAGATTGATATGAACTTTAAATTAGGACATCACCTAATCTCATTTTTCAGATCACAGAGAATAAATTAAACACATTTCCAAACCGATCGTGGCAGAAAATTTAACATGGCTTCCCTTAATGATCTCACCTACATCTATCATTTTCCCGAAAGATCACCAGTTTTATGCTTAAATGGAGTCTTTTTTTTCTTAAAAAACATCTATCGTTGAGGATAAAAGTCGAAGAAGAAAAATTACCTTTCGAGACTAGATTTGTCTTCTCCCTCAATTTAAGACAAAGCATCCTTCCTTCCACACATCCGTCCACTTTATCATTCCCACCTGGCTGTCATTTGGCACATATTTTTCATTTCTTCTCTTGGTGCTACGCTGGCAGCGACGTTGAATTTGTTCCTTTCGTGAGAGTATGCCTTAAAGTTTGCGTTCATTTTATCTTTTTATTTTCTCTACATTTCCATGCTTGATCTCGGATTACACACCAATTTTAACTTTAGGAATAACCTCTACATTTAATTCAATTGTATGTACACCAATTCAGTGACATATGTGTATTATTAAAAATATTACTGAAATCTAAAATACTAAAACAAAATTAGCTTATGCTCATGCACTGCAAAGAATTGCGCATGTTAGACTATATACTGTCAAATTATGACCTAACCAGATTGACAGTGTACATCAAGTCTCTACTTATCTCTTCCAAGCTCTTCGTCGACGCACAAATACCTGTATATGAAAACCATGATGTAGATTTTTAAGACATAGAAACACCAGGAAAGGACACTAAAGTATGTAGTTTTGACGTTTCTACGGCACGACCGTCGTCATCAGAATCTGATAATTATTGATTCTGATGACGACAGGCGTGCCGTCGAAACGTTCTACATATGCGAATGCCCTTTCCTTGTGTTTCTACGCCTTAAAAATCAATATGTGTATATATATATATATATATATGTATTCTTATATTATGCTATGATTATGACAATTATACTTACAAATACCAGAATACCAGTTCAGAATTTACTTAGAGAACAGACACAGGATTTACTGAATACAAGTAAATAACACTGCTAATGCATGTAGTCTAAGGTAACTCTTTTTTATGAATTCATTGGTACAGGAAATTGTTTTTCTCCCAAGATAAATCTTTCATATGCCACCATATATAGTGGCCTTCAGTATTCTACTACTCCCTTTAGTAACTTATGCAGTTTTGCAAATAGATTTTTGTCTTGCTTTACCCACCTTTATATTTTTACCGTTCTGATTGTACTCTTTTTCTGAGGTTTTCTCACCCCTCTTTTTATTCCAGCCATTCAATGGAAATCCGAAATGTTAATTTTTTTCGTCCCTTTGAGAGCCTGGTCCTTTACTCCCACGCACCGAGAGGCGCCAATACAATCAGAGTTTATATTTGCGTTACTTCCCTGTGCAGATTTTTGATTTATTTCTCCGTTGGAAGAGGAGCTGTCTCCAACAGCATCCATTGATTTACTACGATTCGTTGCGGCGGGAAGTCTCTCCCTTGACTTCGCAATCAATCTCAGTGTTTCCTTTGCCTTACTTTAGTTTGCGTCAATTTTTATTGCAGAAGTTTGCTTACTACCTTAAACGTTAAATTCTGAACCAAACCATGTAATTTAATGTTAATGTGTTTTATGAAACTCAAATAAGTCATTTGGTTAAATCTGAACATAAATTTGTTGATATCATTATTGATTTTTATTAGTTTTGGTCAGTCCTACTCTACCATACTTTCTTTTTAGATCATGTATTCTTATTTGATAAGAATTATTGCATAACTAATATAGGATAAAGAAACAGAAATCATAAAAATAAATATTTAACGAACAGCGATGATTATAAGGCCCGAGCCCCTTTACTGATGCACGAGAAAGAAAATCATTCCTTTTCTTTGTGGCTTAGTTATTTCTTCGAAGTTAGGTTTATCCTTACTTTTTCATTAATAGCATAAAAGAATGCAAAAATAATTATTTCATTACGCAATTATTTTAATTTGGAGAATTAAATCATTTTTAATTCAAATTCTTGGAAAATTTATTGAATGTAGTTTTACTTCTTCGTTGAAATCATGAGTGCCATTAAGTGACATATTTTTGTTCATTATATAAGGAAAATAAGGAAATACTTCATTTAGTTCCCATTCATATCTCCTCCTTTTTATATATAATTTTTCACTCCAATTCCGAAGGGCATTACTTTCTTAATCCCAGGGGCGGCACTCTTGTTCGTTGCCAATTTCTTTGCGGTTATAAAAAATTCAGGCTCCACTAGTTGATAAATCGTGATGACGGGGGCGGAGTGAGTCGAGGGAGGGAGGGGGGGAGGGTGTAATTTAGTCTTCGCCAAAAAAAGAAGTCTGTAAGAAAGGAGAACTTTGGATGCACGGAAAAGAAAACAATTGGACAGACTATTAAGAAGAGGAAGACTCTCTACAATGCAGCCGAGACAAGGAGAAATTTAAGGCAAAGGTTGGCCGAGTAAGAGGCGAGAATGGGAGGTCGTAAATAGTTCGTTCCTCGTAAGAAGAAAGCCTCTAGCCTTATAAATTGATACAGAGGCCCCTCATTACATATGCGAGTCTCCTCCGTAATCGACTTCCGCTGTTTAACAGCCCCAAGCAACAGGTTGAAAGTACCATTTTACTTAGATTCGGAATGCAAATTGTTTATGCTCAGGAATTTTTTATCTTATGACCATCATTTTCGCTTATCAGTGAATAGGAATCATTTGAAGGAAACATGAATTAAATGCTATATGCCTACTTAGAAATGGGATAGATATATATTTCCACCTTGGTTTATATGCAACGTTACGTCACCGTTTATATTCCTTCTCTGAAAGCTCAGATTTCAGTTAATTTAAAATTCCTGTCTTTTAATACTATTCTCAGAAATTTTCTTTTCAGAAGGCAGTTCCAAATTCGAATTTCATTAAGTTCATTTCCCGAGGTTCCGCTCTCACCCTTTCCTTCCTTACTTGGGGACCATTTTCCCGCTCATGTTTTCACACTCATTTCTCCATCTAGTTCCCTCCACCGCAATGTTATTTCAGCCTCGCCCTCGCCTTCTCAGACCATCGCTGCTCGTCCACTTTACCTTAAAGGCCCTTGCTTTTGGCTCAGTATGTTAATATTAACTAGCGTAGTGATCAGTACCCTGTTGTCTGCTCATACAAATTCTTTCTCCTTTCCCTGTCATTTAGCATCCGTACGTTCTCCTTGCTTACACTTTTCTTTGAATTCACACGCTCTTTTATGTGTAGAACTCCTACTTTGCCCTTTCCAACTCCTTTCTGTAACTCATTTTTTCTTCCTCCTACGCATGTTCATCCTTTCCGAATCTCTCCGAGCTTTTTCGTAACTTTCGTTATCTACTACCAAGATCTTTATGGGGATTTTTTCTTCTCATACGAGCTCACTAATGAACAGGAGACGAATCACTCCAATGTTATACTAGGCAATCGTTCCTCGTAGTGATTATTAATCACTTTTATTTATCTGATCTGTTTCTAACGCAGGGGATATTAAAGATTTTATTAGTGATTGTGCTGAGTTTTCGGAATTGCGGCAGGATAAATTTAAATAAAATGCATTTCATTATTATTTTTGTGTACCCGCATTTTCAAAATTTAGCAGCGAAGGTAGTCAAGTTTTTCTTAAAAGAAATATTGAGGCATAAAAATATTTTGGTTTCTGCGTACTAGGTCGGGACGAGGGTAGTCGTAATTACTTTCACTTTAAAATTTCGTTGTATTCTTATTTATAATTTTTATTGAATTCGCCCGTGTAAGGACCCGAAGAGCACTGGTTGTTCTCCAAATTTACGAACGGTCGTCTCATTTTTGCGATGCTTTTCCCTTCATATGAATTTTACATGGCCATTGACCACCTATATGTATGTTCTCACTCCTTCCATTTTACCTCCGTTTCTTATGCCTCATTTAACCTCGTCCGCTAACACAGTACGGCGTGTGGCCTTTCCTGTTGTTTCAATCCTTGCAATACTTCTGCTGCCGACCTTCCGTCCTAGAAAGGAGAGCCTGAATAACTTATGCGGTGAAACACCAGAATTCTGTGTGGAGAGGAGATGTTGTCCGCAGAGTAGGAGGAGATAAAGGGGTGGGAGAAGAAGAAGAATGAGGGTGTTTATTTGCGGGCGCGCTTAGGGCCGGCGGGAGGTTGGAAGGGGTTGAAAAGAGATAGAGTAGGATTTGGAAGCAAGGACACTAACGGGATTTCGGGTTAGGGGGCGAGGATTACCGCTCTTGCCGCATTGTGGCATGGGCACTCTAAAAGGCGATGCATTTGTTGGTTGCCTGAAGAATTATGGATATTATGTGAGCCATTTTCCTGCTAACATTGCATGTCTGAATAATTTAGAATTAATTATGAATTAACTCTTCAGGGTTTGATAAATTCACTGGTATCACTCGCGAAATGGTTTTTTGTGTATTTTTGCTATTTAAAAAAAATTATATCCTGGATTTGAGACTTAAATTTGATCATTTAAAGTGTGCTGTCGGTGGCATTTTTCTGTTGTGGCATTTCTTAACGCCAATTTTTTTTACTTATGTTTTAAAGTCCATATTTCATTATTTTTTTATTATTTATTGTGGCTAGAATCATCGATTAAAATGATCCATGATTCTAAATTAATAGAACAGCCAAGGAGAGTTGGTAGCTTTTTCCTTGGTGCAATGGTAAAGTACAAGGTTCAATACCATCATTTTATAAATCCATATATAAACATAATTTTGAGTCGGAAAAAATGTATTGATGCTTATTATTAATTAAAACTCGAAATTCATAATAATAATCTTTTATCTTATTAAGCTAAGCTAAGTCAAGAAGTCAGTTTTGGGTTCCAGGAATACGAGTTTACTTTTATCCATAAATTTAAATATTCGAAACCATGCCATAGATTTTGACATCAAATTGTCTGCGGTACGCATTACGCTGGGGAAAGCGTATCAAACTGTCGTCTCTCATTATCCCTCCTTTTATTTGGACCGATTATTATGCTTGAGATTTGCTGTGTTTTCATTGAAACATTGATAAATGCATTAAAAATAAATCATCATGAAATTAGAACAAACGCAATCGATAGCCCTTGATTTTTTTATTGAAATCTCAGGCTATTTTCCAAGACACAATTTGTCCTTCTATATTCTGAAGCAAACGTCCCGGTTCATTGTTATCTTGAAAATTTTCGTGGTAAGTGGTCCCTTTAGATTGGCTCCCATAGCTTTCAAAACATAAAACTCATGAAAATGTGTGAGCAATCGGAGAGTTAATGAAAAAATATTTGGCCAATAACATATTTTCTTTCATCATGCTGTTGTTATTTTATGGGAAGCCAATAGGGCTTCGAATATACTTGACTACGGGAGCCCATAAACCTGAGCAAATCAAATATTCCAAATATTAGAGAGACAAATATTTTCCCCGCTCCCTTCCCGGCAAAGCTCTCCCCATATGAATATTAAATCCCCCTCCTCCCTTTGGTCGGCCGCCTCCCGGGGACTAACTTTGAGATGAGCGAGCGGTAGAAGGTAGTCGAAAGGCCCAACGGCATCCTCCGTGAATGTGCCCCTTCTTCCCTCCCTTTGGTTGACCTTCTTTGCGACTGGATCCGAGAGTGGAAGAAAGCGCAATCTGCCGACATGGAGGAATGTTTCTTTGTGTGCGATTCTCTTCAATCCCATTCCGTGCCATTTCTTCTGGAACTGTAATCTCTTGAGTTGATATTCACCAAATATTAGGCTTCAGGGTCAGGACTTCGAGTTACCTGTTCCATTAACATTGATTTAATTTATTTTTTGTTTTCTTTGAAAGAGCATAGCTGAATTTAAAGGGAAGACTTTACTTGGATTAAAGTTTGCTAAGTTTTGTTCAAGCTTAAAGCTTTACTCCTGCATTAAAATGGTTATGATCGATATCCTGGTTCAACCATATTATAAAATTTTCTAAAATTATAATGATGGTTAATATTGTAGGGCATGGATTCATATAACAAAACTTTAGTCCAATAACTTACGAACTAACAAAATTTTAATTTGAATACGATTATAACTTACATAATATCCCACTGAAACAAAAATTTGAGTGATGACATTATGCAAGATTTTAAAGGGAAGAGAGAGAGAGTGATCTCTGACGAACACGGTAGATCAGTAGGCCTCGAACTGCAGTGGTTGGAAGGTCGCGCCGTCTTGCGTTTTTTTACAATAGTAAGTCAAAATGACCAATGCAACTGAAGTTCCCGCCAAATTTGTAGTTCGTTCCGTGATAAGATTTTTACAAATAAAAAAAACCTGGAAACTGCTGAAATTCATCGGAAAATTATCGCTCTGTACGGACCATATGTGATGAGTGACAAGAGTTGTGCGTCAGTGTTGTCGTTCGTTTATGAGTGAATGCAAATCTCCATGATGGCCTTTGGTGAACAATGAACTGCACCTGAAAATTGATGGAAAAGATCGTGAAAATCGTTTGGCGATAATTGAAATCTTTTCCCACAGATTACTAGGACTCAGTTGCATGGAAACACGACAGAAAAGTTAGGTTAGTACGTATATTGTATAATGGAGGTTACTTTCTGGACAGACCATTTGGTGGGAATTTCAATTATTTTATTCATTTTGACTCGCTATTGTAAAAAATTGACAAGGGGCGAGACCTTCCAAACATTGCAGTTCGAGGCGTAATGACTTACTGTGTTCATCAATTCAGCCACCATTCGGCTACCTCCACTAGTTCTCACGCTACACGAAAACGGAGGTTACTATCTGGATTACGCTCGTATATACAAGGGTGATCTGGAAACGTCTTGGCCTGATGTTGAAAGTACGTAGCAAATAATACACTTTAAATTTTCGGGATTTACCCCGTGGAATTGTTTGCTAACCATTTTAAATGAGTATGTAATTTTCCACTGACTTTATTTCACGTAACAAATAATGATTTGAAAAGTTTTATTTTTCAACATATCCGCCTTTAATATTAATAAATTTCATACATTGGTGTTCCAGTGCCATTTATACCTTCTCTATAGTGTTACTCCGTAAGTACAGCAAGGTGCTCATCTACAGCCGCAGTCGCTTCTTGATTGGCAAATAACGTTGGCTAGTGAGGAAACTTGAGGTTTCGGAAAACTTGGTATTTTGAGGGAATCGAATCCGAAGATTAGGGTGAATGTTCCAGCCCTTTATAGTAGTGCAAATCCCTCAATATCCCCATCACCAAGACATTCTTGTGTGTATTGTTCTAATAAAAATATTTTTTTTAACTCTGAAACCGGGACTGCTCTCACACGTTTTTGTGTTAAAGCTTCGTCAGAAGGTCGATTAAGAGAATTCCTTTCGCATTCCAAAAAAAGCCAACGCCATGGTCTTTCCCACCTATGGTACTTTATTTCTTCTTTCGAATAATCGCCTTATTTGGAGGTAAAGTGCCGGCGTCTATCCACTGGATCCAATCTTTGTTGCTTCGCTTGGTACGCCGATCTTCCAAAATCATATCGCGGATTTTTCGTTGATATCCAGTGTGGTTGAAGTTTTCGGAGAAACACTTATACTCGGCCACGTTTAAACTCGGCAGCCCATTTTTTCACGGTAAAAGTTGAAGAAGATGAGTCCCAATTCACATTAATAACCCTCGAATAAATTTTGGTCAGCATTTAACCTTATTAAAATTTTATTACTGCACTCAATTTTTCCATTTGTAACACCGAAAGCAGCGAAACTTATTGAAACAATTATCCGCAACAAACTGCTGGATGAACTGGCTTACAAAATATCTCGGCGTCTACTCAAAGTTTAGCCAACATGAGAGAAAATCCCGCAGCCACTCTACTCTCCATCAGGCTGTTTTTGTTTCCAAAGTTAATATCAACCTTGAAAGGGCGCCGATTCGATTCTATTGCGGACATTAAAACTAATTGTACGGCGGATCTGAAGAGGATCCCCAAGACGGCTTACCAGGCAGGGTTCGAGAGCCGGAAGAAACGTTGGCAAAGGTGTGTCGTCAGCCAAGGCATGTACTTTGAGGGCAAAAAGTTAGATTAAGCTGTATCCGTTGAAATAAATAAGTTATAAAATCAGTACTTTTTTGATCACACCTTGTAGAGCAGAATTTCGTTTGAAAATATTTAATATAATTTTCCCCTTGAAATATATTGTCATCATTAGTATTTAAATTCTACGATTGTTTTATTGCAGTCCACAAATTTTCCATTTTAAGTGCTGGTACCCTCACTCTCTTATAGCTAATTTACTCAACGTTCTTCTTAGTTGGTCCTTTATCCTCGTCAATGGCCAATGAATTGGTGAAAAACCCCCTAGCCCCAAAAACTGTCGACAAGTTCGCTCGAACATCAAGGTGATATTGACTCTTTTTTTGGTGAATTTTGGATGGTTTTTTCACCAAGACAACGTGCTAGTTCATTCGTCTCTCTGAACTCGTGAGTTTACTTCCAAAATCTAAACCTTGTGTGCTTCCCCACCCACCCTACTCACCAGGCCTGGCCCCATGCGATTTTGGATTTTGTCCTGTTCTCCAAACGAAAAACCCGCTCAAAGGAAAGAAATTTTTCACGATTCCAGAGATCGAGAAAAATTTGACAGAGAAGCTTACGAGCATTCCAGAAGTGTTCCACGTGCGTTGGGGGCGGTGTCTACTTCGAAGGGGATCCTGACCAATAATATGTTGGCGATTTTTTTAATAAATAATTTTTGGGAATCTTTTGAACAGACCTCGTAGGCGTTGCCTGGAGCTATTTGTCTCCTTTTAACGGAAACATTACTTTCCCCCTTAATCACAATTCAGACCCTTTGATAACGTGCGCCAAATTCTCAGAAACGATGCCCTGATTATATACATGTATGCAATGGAAATAGGTGATTTACAGGACTATTTAATGCGGAGATGCCTATTTTCTCCATTGCCGTGTATGATTTTTCTCTTGTTGGATTTATTAAGAAGCAATTACATTAGGTATGCTCGCTTTCATTTTAAAAAGGGAGCAAGAAAAATCCTTAGGATTTAATTTCCCTTGAATATCTGTATTAATTCCTTTTTTTTAAATTCTTCATCTCTCTGGATGAGTTGAACTTCACTGAATTTCGCAGCCGAAAGGCATATTCAGCTGTTTAATTTTTAATTCTTCAATTGTTTTTCATGCAAACGAGTTCATTTGTTTTACAGGAAAATAGAAGTTTTGGCAACGGGCCCCCGGCACATTTCCTCTTTCTTCGAAGCCTCCCATCCTTTGGAGTGAGCCTTCCTTATTCTTACGTCTCCTGAATATCTAACTTCGCATGCGTCCTCCACCATTTCCAAACTCCAACTACTCTCCTCCTTTCACTCTTTCTTCTCTCCAATCCTATTTTCCCGCGCTCCCATCTGTCTCTCCCACTCGCGCCACTCATCCGACTCCGCCTCGTGCATGTATGTATATATATGTATATATACACACACACACACACAAATACACACCCCCTTCGCCCCATCCCTATCCTCATTCCTTCATTTAACTTTTTGAGTATTCTTTCCTTTTCTGTATCTCATATCTGTCACTATCTCCATTCGTTCGCTTTCTTTTTGCTAATCATATTTACTATTCACATATAATCACCACATATAATTATTGTCATCAGGTCATAATTACTTACCCATTGCAAACACTACCTCTCTTGAAAAGGTCCTAATATAATCATTTGAAATAAATAGAGATATTGTGTGCCGTGACTACTAGAGAAACGTTACGTTAATTAAAAGCAGACCAAAGTTAATCGGAAGCTTGTTAAAAGCCTGCGATTTTATTTCAAGTAAGTGCATTAACACTATCATATTTTGAAATTAATTAATATTATTAATAATTATTTTAGTTAAGTAAAGTATTGTCTTGAACGTCAGAAGAGTTATCTTCACATTTTTGAGGAAAAGGCATGCACGAATAATAAAAATGACAGTCTAGCCCTTTCCAACCTTAACCATTAGAAACATTGACGTGGTTTATGAAATCATTCCCTTAATACTTCAAAGGCCCAGGCTATTCTATTGACTTAGAAATCTTGATTGCTCATCTTTGAATTGATCAGCACTGTGATTTCACATCGGGAGGGCACCTATCGCTCTTAAGGACTTTGTGAATATATCAGGAAAGTAAAAATATTGTTATAAACATTTAAGCACGAAAACCCACCAAATGGCGAAAACGTATTCAGTCACAT
This sequence comes from Hetaerina titia, assembly GCA_037158775.1. NCBI lineage: Eukaryota > Metazoa > Arthropoda > Insecta > Odonata > Calopterygidae > Hetaerina > Hetaerina titia. The sequence continues at coordinate 105,179,278 of CM073770.1, read as the reverse complement.
GAAAGTGTTATAAGGAAAATGGATTGGTCACATATGAAAGGTAAACACAGAAATGGTGGGGAAGACAAAATCGAGCAGATTACGAGCGTAAAAAAGTTTCCGGGAATTTAACCTCGAATCTTGATTGAGCTATCAAAGAAGCCAGAAATACACTGAAATCTAAGGGGGGTTTCCTCTGTTCGTATTTTTTGTTTGTTCATAAACGTATTCCTTATATTTATTTCCATGTGTATGAACATATATATTTATTAATATATATATATATATATATATATATATATATATATATATATATATATATATAGATGATGCGGAAGTACTCACGAGAGCAATATAAATTTAGGACGGCACAATAGAACACAGAATAAAACAGATAACACGTAAAAGGACACTCACACTGTAGATGATTTAAGCTTTCGGCCTACTCCGAGGCCTTCTTCAGGTCAGAGTCTGACCTGAAGAAGGCCTCAGAGTAGGCCGAAAGCTTAAATCATCTGCAGTGTGAGTGTCCTTTTACGTGTTATCTGTTTTATTCTGTGTTCTATTGTGCCGTCCAAAAGTTATATATGTATATATATATATATATTATTGTGCACGTATGTATATACACATATATATATATATATATATATATTTAGGTAATCTACCGGTTAAGGTGGGTTTTTGGATGGACACAACTATCAAATAAACATTTTGTGACTCCCCACCTAGCAAACTAATCTATATCAGGTCCCTCTTCATCTCGGTGTACTTCTTTCCTCTCTTCATCCCGTCCAACATCCCTATCCTGTTCCTACCCTTACCTCGCTTGCCCAACATTCTCCCCTCCATTACCCTCTTCAACATTCCACTACCGCTCAATACGCCTTTCATCCATTTTTCCTGCATCCATAGGATTTCTCTCAACAAACCCCTCTCCTCCCCCACCATCTCCAGTACTTCCTCATTTGTTTTCCTTTCGGTCCATTTCACCTTCTCCATTCTTCTCCACACCCACATTTCAAAAGCCTTCAATCTACGTCTATCCTCCTGCTTCAGCGACCACGTTTCCGCGCCGTACATAGCTACGCTCCATATCAGAGTTTTTACGAGTCTTGACTTAACATCCCTACTCAACGTCCCCGTCATCAACTCCCTCCTCTTTGAGAAAGCCTCCTTGCCTAGCGCAATTCTTCTCCTTACGTCCCTACCACTTTGACCGTATTGGTCCAAAACACTTCCGAGATATGTAAACTGTTCTACCTGCTCTCTTTTTTCCCCGCGTATTTTAATATTTAGCTTAGCCTTTTTCTTTCTGGAAAATCGCATAACCTTTGTTTTATTAATATTGATTCTCATCCCACATTTATCGCACTGAATTTCCAATTCACTCAGAAATGCTTGTATCCCCTTGGCTGACTAAGCAACTAATGCTTGGTCATCAGCAAACCTAACCAATTTTACGAATTCCCCTCCGACTTTCATTCCTACCTCCAATTCTTCCCATGACTCTATAATCATTTCCTCCACATATGCGTTGAACAGCTCCGGTGACAGTGGACAACCCTGCCTTACACCTCTTCCTAACACTGCCCATCCGGACTCTCCGTTCCCCACTCGCACCTGAGCAGTCTGAGACATGTACAGGTTGCGGATGAGTCTCCTGTCCCTCCAATCCACTCCTATTTTCTGCAATACACGCATTAATTTTTCCCAATTCACTCTATCAAACGCTTTTTCGAAATCTACAAAACAGGCAAAAACGTCCTGGTTGTATTCTATATTCCTCTCAATTAGTGATCTCATTACTGCAATGGCATCACGCGTACCTCTTCCCTTCCTAAACCCAACCTGATAATCCCCTAAGTAATCATTTGCCTTACTCTCTATCCTTTTGTTGATGATCCTGAGAATGACTTTAGCTGCGTGGGATATCAAACTTATTGTTCTGTAATCCTCACATGACGAAGCCTTTGCCTTTTTTGGAATAGGAACTAACACTGAGCTCCCAAAATCTTCCGGCCTGATTCCTTCCTCATAGATACTGCAAAGCAGTCCAAATAGTCTTCTTCCCACATTTCCCTAAACCTTTTAATAGTTTCACAGGAATGTTGCCTACCCCCACGGCCTTATTTAGTTTCATCTCCCCTAATGCCCTTTCTATCTCAACGTTGAAAATGCTTGGACCTAATCTATCTTCCTCTACGTCATGTCCCTTTTCTATGTAGTAAAATAATCTCTATATAATATAATATAATAAGAACAGGTAAGTGTACAAATTGGATATTATTATGTAAGTATCTGTATATATATATATATATATATATATATATACATATATTATATAGTTTTATGTAAGAAATAGCTCTTCCACAACTATAGCCTACAGTGTATTTGCTGCCAACATTTTAGAAATACTTACGGCCATTAAATATATTGTATCATCAACGTTAATGCAACTACGAAATCAATGACATAAAGCGTTAGTTAACGATGAAATAAAGACGAATAAAAATTAAGATATATTATCGGTATTTCTTTTGATTTTCTATAAAGGTGAATGACTTGAGTTTATCCTTATCGCTCCAAAAGTAAACTTTTGAAGTTGTTTCGAATATTAAAGGGTTAAGGAATACGATAATTACAAAGGAAATTTAAACAAATTATATGGGACCAATATTTAATATTGCTATTGTTTCAAAGTCCGTGAGGGAAGACTGATTGAGAAAAAATTAAAAATTAATATTAAGCCCAAGAGTATATAGGAAGTTATAATAAATAATATATATATATATATATATATATATATATATATATATATATATATATATTAGCTATTTCAAATAATGAATTTAAAAAATAAATTTTGCAGGGTTTTGCATACTCAAGGTTATTTAATTCAGCTTCTGATTATATGCATAAAAATCAAGTTACTATCGCAAACAAACCAATATTAAGCTCTCAGTAGTCTACGTATTATAATATGATTTGATTTTTCCGTCTATTCTAATAGGTAATCTACTATTCCTTTTGTAAGCTCGTTGAATTAACAGCATTTTCGTTATTTGATACTGGTGCTCTACTCCCCTGACACAGGGCCTGGTTTTGTCTCTGCCATGATAATGTCTCATATCAAGCGTCAGAGACAAAAGACGATGCCTAAATATAATATATTTTATTGTGACAATATATAGTAGAAAATTAGTTCTCCAATGGCGTGTTTAGCTCTGTTCCAAAAACTAATTGTTTTGAAATGAATTTGTTAGAATAATGTCGAAATATATATATGAATTACATTTAAAAATAAAATTTTTAAATTCTTTGTTAATAAATATTGTTAATAATGTACCATCATTATTCGATCCTAAATATGTCGATTTAATTACCAATAATCTAAAAATTTAAAAACTAGGTTTCAGATTGCAACAGGCGGTAGAACACAGTAATAATAAATACTAATACCTATACTGGGCTCATGAAATAATGGTTTATTAATTAACATCAGAAATTTATCAAATTTTCATGATCAGTCGATCTAAAATTTTTAAATAGGCACGCACAAAATCTAAAATGGGATTAAAATGAATAAATCTACAATAAAGTTTCCTCGTGCTCTTAAGAATTATATTCATGAAAAATTTAATCAATGGAATGGTTTTTTAAATAAAAGCGGAATAGAATAGCAGCATTTGTGCCAAAGTGCTGAATTGTTCCATGAATAAAATACTGGGTTTCTGTCTCATAATGATGTATATGCCAAACTGCACTCGGAACGATTATCGTATTAGCGTTTTCCAATTATCTCCTCTGTTTCCATAATCGTCGATAAATTCAACAAGTAAAAATATTATATCGTTCTATAACGAGTCTAAAAATCCAGTATTTATGTATACTCTGCATCATAGGCAGTTCTAATGACTAAATGTAAAACAAACATTACTTTTTCATTCTTAAAAATAAATAATTTATTTTTGTCATTCATCCCTGACCAGAAACAAATTTTTTGCTCTATTATCGCTAAATATTTGACAACGATATTTTCTATAGATGATAATATGACATAAAAACTTCGTTCATTTCACTGGCTGGATTTACTTCATTATTTCAAAATATGCAAATATTCGACCAGGGCTCCTTCCTTCAATATATGTATCTAATCATATAATTTTGTGTTTATTTTTAATAATAAATTTTCATTTCTCAAACGAATGTTATTCCTCATCTGGAACTTTATCAAGAATTTCGTTTATTTAAATTGTTTTATCGCTTTTATAAATTAAAAACAGTTAAAAATAATAAGGATCGTTTTAGTGACGAATGAAATATGTATCTGAACTAAACTAATCTCTCATTACTTATAACTATTCATTTTCAAAATCAAGCAATTTTATTTCGATCTACTTCAACGTAAACACAAATTCAACTTGTATATTTCATATATTCGCTATATTCAGGCTTAACTTTGAGGAAATCCAATATAACTGAAGTAAAAAAAACATTTTATCTTTCCACCAAATATTTAATTATTTACCACTAGTTGCGACGCGTCGGCGTCATCCTCACATACCCAAGGATGACGCCGCGTTGAAACTAGTCGTATCTAATAAAAAATTGGGTAGAAAGGTGTATTGGTTTTTCACTTCACCTGTATATTTCAATTAACTCATGTTTCATACGAAGTATGGAATATGTTACCTCAAACTAGGGTAGAAATAAAATCAGGATGAAAACAGAAGATCCACTGAGATCCACTGCTAGTCAAATTTTCCAAAGTCACTCTGCCCTATGTGGCCAATAATATGCAGTTTTAATTAATACTATTGGATGCGTTAAGAGAATGCAGCGACGTTTGGGAATGAATTCATTGAGCAAATATTGCTCGTTGAAATGTGAAATATTTGAAAAAGAATATAATTCACGAATACAATCAATATAAAAGGCGTAGAATGATGGTTTTTTAAAAAATTAATTCGATATAAAAATTGGCCAAAAGGAATTACGATACTCTCTGCTTTTGTCAAATATATTTGGACATATTTTGCTGCGTTTCTTTTTTTTGGCATGGTTGACTTCCTATATATTCATTTCCCTTTGTGTACATCAAAGTTTTACGTTCCCTTGTAAAATCCTCTATTCAACTAGTATGGTAATGCTCAACTAATGATTTTCAATTAGACCGTCGACTCATCTCGTATTAAAAAATTCAGCATATTTTTAAATATGCCTACGGATGTTTTCAATGATGAAAAGTAAGCGCTTCCGTCCAAAGTTTGAAACTCCTCCGAGCGACAACCTCAATAGCACGTCTTATGCCACTTCAGGTTGAAAAAAATTAGACACAGAGCCGTTGTTTCACCCCATGATTCCGGTCAAGTTTCAAAATGGTCGAGCTTAATATTAGCAACCCAGCATCATCTCACCCGCATTGTGTCGTTAAGAAAGACTCCTCGTGAAGGGCTTTCGTTGCCTTCCACTCTCATCCCCGCCTCCATCTCTTTCCCAAAGCAGAATTTGTGGGCTCGTTTCATTAATTAATTGCGCAGTCGTGGCACTTAGATGTGGCCTAGATTGGGCTCAGAGAGTGTGTCTGGGAGAGGAGTGTTGTCGTGGCGGGGGGAGGGGGGGCAGAGAGAGAGAGCGCATTTGCACTGCACCGCATCTTAACCTCCCCCGTCCTCGGGCTCCCACCTGGTGGGTTAGTCGTGAAAACAAGATCGAGGTGACAAGGCGAAATGGTCGAAGAGGGAGTGATGGGAGGGTGGTGAGGAGGAGGCCGCGGGGTGGAGGGGGGTCGGCACGCGGTGAGGAGCGGCTCAAACCGGTGTGGCGTGGGCAAGGGAGGGGGTGGTGGGTAGGGGTTTTTGTCCTTTGCTGGAATGAGAGCGGGATCCTAGCTCGAACGATGGAAAGAAAATGTGGGTGCCGAGGATGGATGCCGATCCGCTGGGAGTGCGCCAAAAGTGGATTTTTCCAAAATGGAACAAAATTAAAAATCTGTGGCCGAGTGGACGATTTGAGTTGACGACGTTTCGGCATTAAAATGTGTGTTGCGTTGATTCTGTATTTTCCGCCAGCCTCATGATGGATCCCATTACGGTGAGGAAATAAACCTGAGAGGGTAATTGGAGGCATTAAGAAATGCCTCCAATGAGTTCTAACGATAAAATCAGTTTATTACGACCGGCGCCGCTAGTACCTTAAGATCCGTGATACTTATTTGCCAAATGGATATGCACTGCTTCAACGCTAACATGTGTTGCAGCTATTCAGTGAGCATACATGATACTATCGCTTTCAACGGATGACATTATGATTTTATAGCTGTTAATATCAGGTACACTTGTATATGGATTATTGAAGGATCATGGTTGAAATTTATATTATTTATTAGTTAAAATATACTGGTTTTTACTTTTATTTTCAAAAGCATAAAAATGTTAGGACTTGGGCATACGCCGTTATAGGAGCATGGAAGAAGTTCTTAGTAAATGGCCAGTAGCCGTTATTCATTGGAAAATTTGGAAATGTATTACTCCATGAATACATTTACCACCTGGCTTTCTCTACCTCTAAATAGTGCCTACACCTGTGACTAGAGCATTGACGTTTGTTAGAAGCAAGGTGTCACAAAATTAAAGAACACTCACATGAGCTGTTTTCGAATATTCGGTGGGTGAACTATCACCATCTTCAGCAGGAAAATTATCCTATTCTATCTTCTAATATGTTTTTGTGGGTGCACTATCTGTATCTAATTGAGTAGCATAAAATCGTACAATAAATCCCGCTAAATGGTGAACACACATTTACTTGGGAAAGGAATAGGAGCACACATAAAAGACAAACGCAGGATATTTTGGAAATGCCGGGAGGCCGCTTCCCCAAGGAGGTCAGTGTCAACGGCGGCTGGGCTTCTGGGCGGCGGAATGACTGGGATTCTATCTGTGGCTGAGCCGGAGCTGAATTTTATCCAGAGCAGAAGCTCAAAGAGCGTTAGAGGGACCCATGTCCGTGTCCAGTTCCTTTTTGCCAATTTTGCGTATTTTCGGAGCTCGTCAAAATAAGTACCGCGCTCTCCCCTCGCGCGTAAAGTAGCGTAAAAATTAGTGACGTGATTGCAATTCACGGTAACAGACAGACATAATTTGGCCCGAGGCTTGGCGGCGAACGTGAGAGAACGGAATGGCGTTTCGGACGAGAGTGGTGGTACAAGAATGGCAGTCCGGAAAATTGCCGATAGCCTGAAAAGCGTCGGAATCCCAGACAATGCCTTCTTTACCTCCTGATGGAGGATTACATCGGTCCTGAGATCGCGGAAAAAACGTTAGAGGACTGCAGTTTTTAAGATGCTGTAGACGCCAGTAATATTTAGAAAAATTATGTTCATAGATGAAAGGAGGGAACAGCTGTGGGTACTGGACATCAGTTTACAGAATTTCGGTCATGGCGTACGTCGCTCCGGTCGCGGCTCAAACCCGGGTGACGAGTGCTTCGCCGCTTCCCGAGATGCTTAGTCCGATGGGTCGACGAGCGAGCGCACGAAGAAAAACATGATCGGAACCTCGTTCTCCGAGAGTCCGGCAGTGCCGCTATCCGAATCCCAACGACCGAGGCCTCGGTAAACTGACACTCGGTAAAAGTAGACAGGTACTTCCTCTATCGAAATCTGAAATTGAGCAGGGTTAATCCATCTGAAATCTTGGGGTTAATGCAACCAAGTGGCCCGAATATTTTAGGAGATGGCGTTCGAGAGCTGTTTCACCCACCAAAGGAGAAATGGACGAGGACACAAGAAGAAAGGAACGTATTGTATTGTAGAACAACAGTTACGTAATACTCTAAATATTGCAAATTCAAAATTGAAAATCTTGAATATTTGACGTGCTGTTTGTAAAGAGAATTTTGAAAATAAAATGCGCATGGTGAATTCCAAATAATAAAGTTTAGAATTGTCTCTAAGGAGTTTGCACACTAAATGCGGGGATAAAAAATGAAAGGGAGATATGAGATTTTGAATGATCAGTGCTTCAATGGACCTCTGGAAATAAATTGATAGTAGCCGGAAAAGGATGAGCAAATTTACGTATAATAAAAAGTGGTTTGCGATAAAAGTGAAAAGCAATAATATATGGATTTTTTTGCATTTGTTTTCGGCATTAGTCCCCCTTCAATTGATGGGGAAAATGATGGTTCAAGAAATGAATTGACACTTTCACTAGTGTTTCCCAGCCTACCAGCAGAAAAATGTAAAGACGCCTTTGTGCTAGTTATGCGTAGCCATAGATCTACCCAACATTTTAAACCAACACAAATGAAAACCAAGGGACCGGTAGCCCTTTCCTTCTCCAACACAAATGAAAACAGTCTTATATTCCGTACATTCCGCAGAAGTAACCTCTATCTTAAAAAATTTAAAATTCACAAAATGTTAAGCTGATGTACTTTGTCAAATGTCATCATCATAATATGTCATCAATAGACCGCACAAAATAAAAACGCACAAAAAATGCGTGTTCACATATAATGTATGTTAGCACACATAATAACTCTTACGTTGCAAAATATCTCGATGAAATAAACCATTCCAAATGCAACGACGACTTAGGTATCCTTAAAGATCCCCTTGGCCACCAGATTAATCCCTCTAAATTCTTCTTTTGTTCAATTCCACGTAAAGAATTAATACAGATAATACAGACACATTCAGATTCATTATCCCTTACCTATTTCACCTATCTGTATCAAACATGTCTCAATAAGACCGTATCCCATGCTGTCCCACTATCCTTTGGCTTCATTCCTCCCTCCAAGTTCAACATAAGGCTTCTTATCAATCGTTTACTTTACTCTTACTTCCTGTTCATTCCCTTCTGGGCGTGCCAGGTTATCTTTCTCTATACTATGAATATCGCTTTCAAAAAAATATTTACCTGATTGGATGGTTGTTTCTTCTCTTCCTATTCCGCAAGCTTTATTCATTTCCTCTCACGCCTTCCCTCGTTTTCAAAAATGTCTTCTTGTCCAACATTTCTTGCAAGTTACTCGTTAGCTAGCGTTCTTCCAAGTACACACAAATCCATTTACACATAGTTCTTCAAGAAATTACGCTTTAATCAGTGCCCGCAACCATCAAGAACCATTACCCAATCTTGAGCTAAACACCTCAATTTATACAGAGATGAATATATTTAAGAAGGTTAATTTCATTCATAAAGTACAATGATTCTATGCAGTTAATCCAACAACCTAATGTTCAAGAAGTTTGTTGAAGGTATCCTTCAGGTGGTTTCTTGCCCTCCTTTCTTCCTATTCACTTCCTCTCCTCTCATTCTTCCTTTTCTTGTCCTCCACCCCTTTTTTTCTGTAACTTATGTTTAAAACTGAAATGTAACATTAAATTTTAGCTCAGAAAAATCACGACGAAAATCAGTGGAAGTCTACTGCGGAAAAGAAGATGCCGCTGGGTGAGAGTTCCATTACACATATTATATTACGATGCACCATCACAAGGTATCAGAGGCACTTTTTTACTTTTTAAATTGATTGATGATATTCGAGTAAAATATTATTTTTAATGGTGTTATCAGAATTCGACGATAAATAGCTGGAGTGAATCCATAGACTGCGTTTATGCAGTCATCAAGTCATATTACTTCCGTTACTCCGGACCTAGTGTAAGATTTTTACCATGACATTCCTTCTAGAAGATAACAGTTTTTAACTCGGCATTCAGGGAACGTTGGGATAAAAAGTATGAAGGGAGTGGTGTAGTAAGACAAAGAGGAGTCATTTCGAAGCGCGTCGTTTCCAATTTACCTTAACACCGCGCTCATTCTCAAATGCTCCCGGTTATCATCCTTCTACGTGTGTAATATGCCTACCCAGCTGTTGTTATTTTTCTTGTTCATGTTGGTTTAACAAGTAATAATATTTTAATGCTAGTAATAAACACCATAACAATGAAAATTAATGGAACAGAATTACACGAAAAACCTCCACAACATGTTTTTGAACTGCTAAGAGAAGAATCAAATGAAATGGGTGTGAGTTATTTTTCGAATAAAAATTACTTAATACTACGAATGTTAATACCTAAGCTAGTAGCAAAATATATTATCTACGAATATATATATATATATATATATATATATATATATATATATATATATATATATATATTCAAACACGAAATACCGCCATATGGCGAATATAAATATTCATTCACATTGAAATAGAGATAAGGAAAATGGTAAAGGAACACATATAAAGGACGAACACAAGAGAGGCGGGGATGGCGGACGTGGGCAGATCACGAATGCAAAAATACTTTCCTCGACCGGGACTTGAACACCGGATCTCTCCACTTGCCGGGCGGATGCTCTAAACCATGATGCTTCTTGATGATGATGATGGGCGGATGCTTCTTCTGGCTATGCGTGCCATGAAACGCACCGTTCCTATCCTTTATGATGTTGTATGCTTGCTAACCTACTGTCCATTCTCCTCTTGTGTTTGTCAATTTCTCCTTTGGTGGGTGTAACAGCTCCCTAACGCCATCTTCTGGGTTATGATTCGGAGCACTTTGGCGCTTTATAAGATCGCAGATTTCAGTGTAAAAGTATCGTTCCTCGGTAGCTCAGGTGGTTTAGAGCATCCGCCCGGCAAGTGGAGAGATCCGGTGTTCAAGTCCCGGTCGAGGAAAGTATTTTTGCATTCGTGATCTGCTCACGTCCGCCATCCCCGCCTCTCTTGTGTTCGTCCTTTATATGTGTTCCTTTACCATTTTCCTTATCTCTATTTCAATGTATATATATATATATATATATATAAATATATATATATATATATATATATATATTTATGTTTTTCTCCTCTAGCCTATGTTAGTAGCACTTTACAATGCTGACAGATGAAATATAAGGCATATTTGAAGAAACTGTGATGTATATACCTGTGTCATTAAAAATACTATGAGAGTTAACGACGTTCCAAATGAGAAAAATTTGTTTGGGTGAAAAAATACCAAGTTTATTTATTCAGTAAGAAAAATTTCATTTGTTGAGACTATGAATATCTAGTGCCCGATTTCTCATTAGTAACATACATTCAAACGTAGCAAATCACTATTTTATATTTATGATTGGTATTAGTTATTTTGGGGAATATGGCTGATTTTTAATCTAACAGCTAAAGCATTAGTGTTGAATTTGCCTCAAAATCGTAAAAATTACAGAACCAATTCAGTTCACTGGAAAAATTTAGAAAAATAATTGTCTGTATTGCTTAGTTTCGTATTCTGGAACACGAAATTAATTGAATTTATAAAGATTCTGATTTTGTATTTTATTTTAAGTGCGCGACAGAAGAAGGGGCAAGTAAATGAAATGATTATGTCGTGCATTCTTTTTATGCGGACGGAAATGCAGGTCCATTGGGAGTAAGACGTAAGAAACATAGAATCACAGGCGAGAGAGCAAATGAGATAACTCGTTGTAGGCGCCTGGAAAAAGATAACCTCATATTGAGTACGCTGTGAGTGGCTGAAGGAAACTCATCCACTCGTAGGAATGAATAAGTCATGGTGACATCCTCAAAGAAACCGCGGCGGTTGCCACCTTTGAAGATTAAACTCGGAAAGTTGAAAGGGATGCTCATGAAAAGATGATTCGTGGCAAAGCTGGAATTTTAAAGAGAAAAATGGGACTGGATAAGGCAAAAGGGAGAAATTAATGATGGTCCACGTTCTATAGACGAGATGAGAGAGGGTTCAACGGGATAACTTCTTAAAAATTGATAGGCGCATAGATTAAGATGTGGATAGTCTGGAAGTCTTGCAGATTGTTTGGTTCGAAAGTGCAGTCTGTGTTTAAGTTAATAGCTTTCATCAATAGTTACGCGTTGAAGGGCCATTTTTGTGTCTGGACTCTATGAAGCGGAAATTTCTCATAACGTTTATTAATATATTTTATTTAGCAAACCTGTTAAGTTTATCGTTTGTTTTAGTTAGTACTGGTATAAATATGTTTTCTTTGTGATTATTTCAGTTAAATTGGTTTAGGTTAAAATTATTGTTCCAATTACAAGGAAATTTGTGTGAGTTTTAGCGTGCCGCAGTTGGCAATGTTTGCGAATAATCCAAGGATAAGGAAGAAACTGAGTATAATGTTTACTTTTCGAAGGCGTTTAAAATTCATGCTACTCATTTCAGGCCTTTTTCTGATGTTTTTTGTGACGATGCAGAAACGCAAATAACGCTGAACTAAGTGGACCCTTTCACTTCGGAAGACTTCAGAGTATCAGGAGTCTTCCACTTGGCGTTTTAATATTTAGATCTGTTGAGTGCACACAGACCCTGGCGTGAGATAAACGAGAGAGGTATCATCTTTGTCCTTAAAATAGCGGCGAGTACCATTTGGCATTTACAAGCTATTTTATACATGTTTCACCCAGGATTGGGAATTATGTCAGATGTTGGTGTGAACACTTTAGACTCGGAGAGAATATGAGTGTGTGAGTGTGGGACATAAAAGTGAAATTTTCACATTGCGTTACAAGTAGACTAATATATTAGTCTTATTTGTTGCCCGCCCTCGTGGAATAGACAAGAAGTGTGTTCAACTTTGGAAATTATTGAAATGATCTATTTCAAATCCTTGAAAATTCACGTGAACGCATGGACTTACTAGAGCATCTTTTCAGAATGTAATGGGAAGTGTTTTAAACCATCTCAGAATGGCGTTCATCATGACAGGCACTCCTACGGAAAATATTACCTTTTGATTCAAAATTAACATTTTGATAACTCGGATAAATTATATTCAACAACTACAGCTACGGAACAAGAAATTTTGCAAAATATGGCCAGTTCTTGTTTATGTATTATCTGCTAAAATTACGAAATGAAGAAATATAGTAAGTCGTGTGAAGTGTTGTTACGCTTGCATTTGCAGATATTGAGTTAAATATAATGCATTCTTAATGTTTTTCCCACGACAGGCTTGATGAGTTGGATAAATTTATTTTCAAAAAATCGATTCATCATTGTCCTCGGTAGAATCCATTCAATATAGGTTTTGGATAACATTTAATCCACAGATACGATTATTTCGTCAGTCACTGGAATTATTACCACATATATCGCCATATCTTTTATAGAAATGCTTCATGAACAAGTACGTGTATGTATCAAACTTCATTCGCTATTCGAACATTTGTATCGAAAGATATAATAAAAAATATGGACGAGTCAAACAAAAATTCTCTCCACTTAAAAAAGACACTTTAGTTTTTCAGTTTAAACAAAACCTTCCAAATACAGGTAGACATTAATTATATCGAGTTGCGACCAGTCGTTTATCCTCTTTTACTCCGCGTTACACATCTTTTCCAATATTTACTCTCCCCAGGAGATCCACTAACTAAGACAATGAATTGAAACGCTTTCAGTTCAACTACCTCTCATTATTTGCTCTTCATTTTCACTTCGTTGAAGTTCATGGAATAATTTGTATGTACAGGCCATCTTCCTATCCAAAGGAAGATCCGAATAATCGTGGGACATATTTATTTGCCCTTATCTCGTTCAGTCTTGAGAGCTCCATAAAGGGGGTCGCGGGCACTCAGTGGTCCGGCTTCAATACATTTAATGACGCTTCTTCTTCTACTCGTGCCGCCTCACTTCTCTCCCCGCGCTTTCATTGCTTCCTCCCCGTTCCCACCTCCGCCCCCAACCGAATCTGCTCTCTCCCACGTACCACACAAACCCCTCCTCAAATACGCACCCATTGTGGTCGCGTTTAATTCCTTTCTCCGTCCGTCCGTTTCCCGCCTGCCTTTCAACAGTTCTCGGCCCCCCTCACATTCATTTGCTCCCGAGGACCATTCCACGTTATCCCCTCCTAATCCTTCATTTGTCCATTCCCATTGTGAGTGTGTGTTTGAGCGTTCGCCCTCCACACTGCTGCTGCATCCATCCTCGGGTGCCGACGGCGGCGGCAGGGGGAGGGAGTGGGCGGCGGGGGGGGCCGGTTTCGTCCCGGGCCGTACCCCTCACTCGGTCGGGGGCGGGCCGAAAGGCGTGCGGGGGAGAGGGACAAAAATAAACTCGTTGGCGGGGAGTAAAAAGAAGATTATTCCGCAGAAGTGAGACCAAAAAAAGTAGAGGAGTCGTGAAGGGGGGCAGGGGAGGGAGAGAGGAGATGCTTGGGGGGTAGAGGGGAGGGGACATGAAGTGTGAAGGGAAGGGGGGGATTTGTAAGGGGAGTCGAGTGTAGCAGCGGCGGGAGGTCGTTATAGTGGTCCACCGAGGCCTTCTTCTCTTTCTCCCTTTCCCTTTCCCCCCCTCTCCCCACCTGTACCCCCCCCCCGATCCCCCCTACTCTGTCTCCCCGTGTGATTACACACGTCCCGCCCGCCTCGCTCAGACTTTTGTTTCATTTGCGGAAAAGTGTCCACGTCTCCTCCTCCAGCATTTCGACCGCCGTCATTACTCCTCCGCCCCCACCCCCTCTCGCCTCATCTCCTCCCGGCTTGTTTTTATGTCACCCTCCCCCCTACCCATTCCTACTTTCTCTCTCCCTTTAATTTCTCCTATCTCCCGTTCCTTTTCATTCCCTCGGTCCCGGTCTGGCAAGCCGACGAACCAACCGACCGACCATCCACCCCCTTCCTTGTTCGCCCACCAACGGAGGGAATCTCTCTAGTCTCCCCGACAGCCCTCCTTCCCGTCCCCAGAAGCTGACACCTCGCAACCCCCCCCCCCCCCGCAACACCCCCTCGACGTTGGGACTGTTGTTACTTATGGCTTCTTCGTTAACTTTCTTCGTCTCTCTCGTCCCCGTCGTCCGTCCCTCCCTTCTATGTGCCCTCGTCATCACTTGCCACTCCCACTCAATCAATTTGTCGCGCATTCCCATCCTACGTTTCCCTTGCTATTTTTTATTCCTGCCTCAGCACATTTTTGCTGAATTTTATTTCATAATTTGGTGTCTGATGGACTCAAAAAATATAATTTCAACTTAAATTTGTCATTATTCTTTGCTGCTGCATGTATCGGAGAAACAGTGTGTTAAATGCTCTATTTTTTAAATCACATACCGAGTGGGAGAGAAATAATTGTTCATCGAGTTTGTGTTATTCATAATTTGCTAAATCATTCTAAGAAGAAGTTTCAAGAAACTGTATTAGTAACTTTAACGGAGTCACCCGCTATGTGTGCATTATAATGCAACCATTTCAGAGAGTAAAAATCATTCGCCTTGACCGGGATTCGA
The DNA here is from genome assembly GCA_037158775.1 of Hetaerina titia. Lineage (NCBI taxonomy): Eukaryota > Metazoa > Arthropoda > Insecta > Odonata > Calopterygidae > Hetaerina > Hetaerina titia. The sequence continues at coordinate 105,164,027 of CM073770.1, read as the reverse complement.
ACCCGGATCCCTCGATATCCGGCCGAGTGCTTTAACCATTTAAGCTACCGAGACGTCTTCTTACACTCTGAAAACATTCTAAGAAGCACTATTCTCACTTGGTTTTCCGCGACTATATTTTTCTCATTTTTATTCTCCACACTCCTCGACAAATATTTCAATTTACCATGATACTATTAACTTTTAACCCACTTATAATCTTCATTTGTTGTTTTGGACCGAAGTCCGTCATCTCTTGAGATCTTTCGCATTTAATTGTAGATCCCACAGGAACGTTTTTAAATGAGTGAGTGCCTTCGTCCCCTTTGCTTATTCACACTCGAAGAAAGAGCCCTCTCCGTTAAAACTTCAATCATATTTGTGTAGGGTTTTCTTTTCTTTTGACATTTATGAGGCTTCCCTTCGTTTCCATTCATCGCATGTTTGCTCTTCAATTGTCACACTTCGCCTTATTCTGTGTCCCGTCTTTCACGATCCATCCATTCACCAGTTTAATTCTTCTTAGAAAAATTTATCCGAAAGCAACAGACCTCTCTGAAACTATCTCACTTACGTGGTGGCTATTCTTATGGAAAAACAATACCTTTCGTTGAAACTTCTCCCGAGTACGACAAGGTCTACTAACTCGCTTCTTCAACAAGAAGTTCAACCACCATTGAGACTTCTGCTTTCTTTATTTTACAAAACTTTTGCATTATGTCTCTCATGATTCTTTTATTTATAGTTTTTCTGAGTTAAAATTCAAACCCTAATTTGACTGAATTTTCTGTTTTTACAAGAGAATTCATTATGACCCTGAGGTGTTCCCATGGAGGAAAATTATTAATTTTAAATATTCAAGGCATATAATTTCACAACTACTACGTTTATAGAAATAAATATCCGTTTGGAATATTCACATTGCTTAAGGTGAAATAACTTTGACCGAGTTGTCCTTATTATGCCTAGATTCGCTTTAGAAATAAATGGCGAAGATAATATTTTTTAAGGCTCCATAAACTAGCTTCATTCGGTGTTTTCCGAATTTTTAAGACGTAGAACTCCTTATTTTGAAAACTTAACTGAAAAATACATAAGTCAAATTCTACTATCACTTTGCGGCGATGATCTTACTGATGATACATCTTATGGATATAGGAAATGATGTTTGTCTCCGAAAGTTCTCTGATTTTCAATGGGGAGGAACTAGCATTTAGGAACACCATACTGAGTTACTGCTCATGGTTGGTGTGCAGAGAGACCATGACTTTTATGTTTGATCTATCAAGAAAATAATACATTGGTATTGTAATAATAATTAGCTACTTGTTTTGAACCAGAGACGGCGATAATTTGGGGTTGTCATTCTTGGTAAATGGGACAGATAAGATACCGTTCGGTTTTTCATATTTTACTACAAATGTTAGTCTTTTAATTTATGTCATGGATATAATTGTTCGATATGAACATAATTTGGCGACCGTAAAAGAATTGGTGCTCATGAGTGAGTATTCAATGACCGACTTTTGATGCTTTTCTGAACCTTTTGTGGATGGAAAGCAGCATTTAATTTCATCATTCTTCCTTATCTTGTAAGATTGAACAGTATACTGCTTTGGTTACGATTTATGCTGGGGATAAGAGCATTATTTAATGAATTGGCCAGAGGGGATCATACCGGGTGCGTTCCTAAAGTAATGGAGTTAATTTTGAAAGTAAATTATTGAACAGATTTTCACAAACACTTAAAATTCTTCAAAGTACTGTCCTTGGGCCTCTGCACAATTTGCTAGCGACTCTGCCATGACCGGTACGCACACTGGAAGGCATCTTCGGGGTCCTCTCGCAAGGTCTTCATCACGAATGATCGGATCTCATCTATGGGCGAAAAACGGATTCATTTCAGGGCTTCTAAATCCGATGGAACAAAAAGAAGTCTGCTGGGACGACTTCAGGACTATAGGGGGGGGGGAGGTGGAGCAGCGATGACATTTACCTGGTCTTTGGGCAGGAACTCGCGGACTTGTAGCGCGTTGTGGCAAACACCTTGGGCACGAGCTTGGCTTTCTTCATCGCTAAATCTTCGGTAACAATGCGAAACATAACATTAAACGACGAGTTCAGTTCATCGGCATTCATCTTGATACTCAATTGACGGTCAGAGTCCAACCATTGTCGAACACGAGCCACATTTTTGTCGGTATTTCTGGTTAACGGTCGCCCAGAGCGTTGTTCGTCGCGAACCTCTTTCCAGCCCTCCTTAAAGGCATTTAACCACCCACAAACTTGCGAGTAGGACTTAGCAGAGCCCGTAAGCCAATCATTTTGGTAGTCTCCTCAACAAACTTTTTTCAATTTAGCATAAAACTTGGTGATCGCGTGACGTTGCTCGATCGTTGATTCCATTTTTTTCGTAACACGTTCGGCACGCTAAGGTTTACAATAACTGACGTCCTGCTACAGCTTGGAAAGCACTGAGACTAGTTTTTCGGCAGTTCTTGGCGTCCCCCTCAGCTACTCCAAGTAGTTTAATTCCACTCAAACCAATAGGGGTGGCATGGAAAATATAATTGCATTTGCTCTTTTGGAACGCATCCTGTATTCTTTAGATTCTATGCAAGGCCTCATTGTTCTAGGCAGGCTATTTCTTTCAAAATTTGCATAACTAGATCCTTTCTGGGCACACCTCGTATTGGTGTATCAGGTTAAATTATTGAAATTATAGTGGAAGCATATAAGTGATCAAAGAAACACTTCTCTAGGGCACTAACCAACGTTAGGAGAGTATTAATAGAAGAAATTGAATAGGTATAATAATGAAAAGAAAAAACGTTGGCGGTACATCTTTTTTCCATTCCAAAAACTTTTCCAAAAGTACCATTCACCAGTATATCATGTTTATATTCTGATTCACGAGCTGAGTGAACTCTGAATGATTTTTATGTAGTTGGATGTTAAAATATAGTCGACCTGCATTTGTTACAGGTTTCTATAAAAAATAAAGATGAATTCCTTCAAAATTGTATTACTTATTCGTATGTTTCCGATCTTGTTTACCTATCAGCGTAACGGATACGGGACATTCAGATTTATGGTGCACTCAGAGAAAGTTTTCCCTGTAGTTGACATTATTGTCGGTCCACGAAGGCTGTTCACAATGATTTTCTTGGTAATTATATCTTCTTCGTTCTTTCTTGTGTAAAATTTTTGTTTTTACTGCGATTTTTCGCTGGGGAAACGCGTACCTTAAGGATAACCTATGGCATAACTGGACATCGTCACCGCATTCCTAAAATATTTTCTATCCCATCTCCCCAACTTAAATGTAACCCTGCCATGAATTTTCCACTGGCATATCCTTGCGCAGTGTCCCCATTTTTGGCGGGATACAATAGCTCTGCTCCGGATGCTTACTGTAGGGACCAGTACGTCACGATTATCGTCCCGCGCGGCGTCGCGCCGCTGTGAAATGTCCCCATGGCCGAGAATCGGATTTGAGCGGGTGAGAAGTGTGGAGCGGAGTAAGGGGCGCAATATTTAAGGGGTGGCAACATCGGGACGGAGATAAGTCGGGAGTGGGCGGCGGTGACTAATGCGTCGGCCGATGGACGCCGCGCGAGATCCCCTCCCCTCTTATCCCTTCCGCTCTCTCGCATGCCTTGGCGCCGATTCCCCTCGTCGCCCCTCTTCATCCGCCAACTGCTCCTTTTTCTCTCAAATGGACGTCATTCGGCTGAAATAAATTCACCTTCCATTTTCAGAACTTTCGTGCTAATACAATGCATATTGATACTAAAGTGTTTGTTGATTTTTCTGTGGATGACCCGAAGGATGACCACAAGATGTTAGTTGATAATAAATGTATTTGCATGCGTGTAAGTTATCAAGGGTTTTGCTTGAATGTTTGCGATTTTGTGTGTGTAGATCGGCATGAGTTTGTGGGTATTGCATGAGGTTTTATTCTTAAGTTTGAGTGGTAACCTAACAACCCCCGCCAACACGCCCTTTCGGTGACTTGCGGGGTACTGTGTAGATGCACCTACTTTTTAATTATTTTCATTGGCGGATTTTTTTGCAATTTATACGACTCAGATGATTGGGAAATTCCGAGACAGTAGAGTCATCTATTGTCGTAAAATATATAGATTCACAGCTCTGCGTTACCAGTGCACTCTCTGTCGTAACCTTAGAACATCATCCATTTAGGGCGGAATTAGTGCTGCCCCTTTCGAGCAAACAGTACCTACAAGTTTGAAGAGGACCGTGGTAGTTGCATGCCTATCGCAGAAGAAGCGCCAGTCAAATTGCAAAAAACTTAATCAGCTTTAATTCATGTAATTTAGGCCAAAATTTTATTATGAGATATTTATAAAGGCAGTAAGCAATGAAAAAAGGAACATTTTGGATAAGAATTGATGAAATTGAGAAAATGAAAGTGTTTAAAGAACCTTAATTTCTCGTTGGAAATGAAAAAAATAGTAAATTTGTGATTGCACTGAATTTTATTTCGATACAACCTAGGGTTTCAACGTTGAACGTCATCTTCAGGTGATGATGACGATGATCCACCCAGAGATGACGTAGAACCTCGAACGTCGGGTTGTGTCGAAATAAATTTTCTGTGGAATAACAAAATGACTATTTTTTCTTCGCCGTTATGAATCGATTCCATAAATTTACGCCTGAAACCATCAATTATAAGTCAATTTCTCGATAAGGTGGAAGATCATCCATCATAATAACTGATAGAGAAATTAAATATTTCCGACGCTGGGATTAATTTTGACTACACCTAACATGGGCTGCGAAGGCTTTCATTGAGAAGAGGCAACTACTATGTAAACTAAAAGACGTAAGATTGAACTCTAAGGGACGTAAGATTGCAAATAAGGAAGTGGTTCGTCAAAACGTTCGTGTGGAGCATGGCACTCTACGGATCAGAGACATGGAATATTGGAAAAGTGGACCAGCGAAGAATAGAAGCATTTGAATCATGGTGCTAGAGGAGAATGCTGAAGATTAAGTGGACAGACAGAGGAAGTACAGGAAGAGCAGAAGAGGAAAGGACCATATGGAGATCTCTAAGGCAAAGAAGAACTAGGTGGATTGGATGTACCTTGATGTACAATGGACTGGTTAGAAACATAATAGAAGGAAAAATTGAAGCAATGATCCCGCACGGAAGGCCAGGAGGCATAAGGCGTGAAACAGGGAATCTATCAGAAGGCGAGGGAATTAACACGAAATGAGGAAAAATGGTGTGCTGCAGTAAATCAATCTTTTTACTGAAATACATATACATATATATACATATATATATATATATATATATATATATATATATATATATATATATATATATATATATATATATATATATATATATATATGTATATGTATATGTGTGTGTGTATATATATATATATATATATATATATATATATATATATATATATATATATTATTCTCACACATATATTCTCCTGTGTTTGTCTTTTATGTGTTTTTCTATCCCCTTTCCTTATATATATATATATATATATATTTTTCTATGTGTGAGAATAATACGAAGGGTATACTTAAAGTAAATACCGTTTGCTTATATTTAAATATTGGCGCTTAGGAGCACAGTTTTGCTCCTACAGCGCCATCTACTGGTTCATTGAGAAGCTATAGCAGCGTTTGTTTTGTTTCAGAAGTCGTTTGCTTGTCCGTGCATGCAAACAACAATGTCCGCGACAATCGTTGATCCCGCCAGCTGTGAAGTGCGTTCTGTCACACGATTCTTGTATGCAAAAGGATTGTCGGCTGCTGAAATTCATCGGGAATTATGCCTAGTTTATAAACCTACAGTTATGATTGAAGAAAAGGTTATACAATGGTGCTGTGATTAAAAAAATGGACGAACAAATGTCCATGACGAAGAGCGAAGTGGTAGGCCCAGTATTCTGACCGATGGAATAGTTTCACAAGTGGAACAAAAACTGGGATGTGATCGTCGATTGACAATTAATGGCCTGGCTGAACAATTTCCTCAACTTGGACGCACTACTGTCTACAATATTGTTACGGAAAACCTCGGATGCCACACATTGCGTGCTAGGTGGGTACCGAAAATGCTCACCGACCACCACAAAGAGCAAAGAATGTCCAGTGAACGAGAGTTTTTGGGTCGTTGGGAACTCTTTAAACCACCCACCGTACAGTCCTGACCTTACACCCAGCGACTACTTCCTCCTCTTGCACTTGAAACAGTGGTTCGGTGGACAACGTTTCGAAACCGAAGAGGAACTCAAGAATGGCGTTGTCGATTGGTTCAACTCTCATGCGGCGAGTTTCTATGCAGAGGGGTTAAAGAAGCTGGTGCAGCGGTACGAAAAATGCTTAGAAGTGAACGGCGATTATTTAGATGAGTGAAGTAGGTTTGTAGCTAACTAAAAGTGCCAATGAAATGTGTTTCATATGAGTATATTTTTTTCTGAGACCAAACGGGCCTCACTTTATGAACACGCCTCGTATTTGTTCGCCGTATGGCGGGATTTTCGTGTTTGAATATATATACGAGGCGTGTTCATAAAGTAAGGCCCGTTTAGTCACAGGAAAAAATATACTCATACGAAACACATTTTATTGGCACTTTTAGTTAGCTACAAACCTACTTCACTTATCTACATAATCGCAGTTCACTTCTAAGCATTTTTCGTACCGCTGCACCAGCTTCTTTAACCCCTCTGCATAGAAACTCTCCGCCTGAGGGTTGAACCAATCGACAACGCCATTCTTGAGTTCCTCTTCGGTTTCGAAACGTTGTCCACCGAGCCACTGTTTCAAGTGCAAGAAGAGGAAGTAGTCGCTGGGTGTAAGGTCAGGACTGTACGGTGGGTGGTTTAAAGAGTTCCCAACGACCCAAAAACTCTCGTCCACTGGACATTATTTGCTCTTTGTGATGGTCGGTGAGCATTTTCGGTACCCATCTTGCACGGAATGTGTGGTATCCGAGGTTTTCCGTAACAATATTGTAGACAGTAGTGCGTCCAAGTTGAGGAAATTTTTCAGTCAGGCCATTAATTGTCAATCGACGATCTCATTGCAGTTTTTGTTCCACTTGCGAAACAATTGCATCGGTCAGAATACTGGGCCTACCACTTCGCTCTTCGTCATGGACATTTTTTCACGTCACCATTTTCTAACCTTTCCTTCACTCATAACTGTATGTCCATAAACTAGGCATAATTCCCGATGAATTTCAGCAGCCGACAATCCTTTTGCATACAGGAATCGTATGACAGAACGCACTTCACAGCTGGCGGGATCAACGATTGTCGCGGACATTGTTGTTTGCATGCACGGACAAGGAAACGACTTCTTAAACAAAACAAATGCTGCTATAGCTTCTCAACGAATCAGTAGATGGCGCTCCAGGAGCAAAACGGTGTTTTGAAGCGCCAATATTTAAATATAAGCAAACGGTACTTACTTTAAGAATATGCCTCGTGTGTGTGTGTGTGTGTGTGTATATATATATATATATATATATATATATATATATATATATATATATATATATATATATATATATATATATATATATATATATATATATATATATATATATATCCCCTTTTTTTCCTATCCCCTTTCCTTATATGTCTATTTCTATGTGCAAAAATAATATATATATATATTCAATCACATTGAAATAGAGATACGGAAATGGGAAAGGAACACACAGAAAGGACGAACACAAGAGAGGTGGGGACGGCGGGTGTGAGCATGTCACAAATATAAAAATATTTTCCTCGACCGGGACTTGAACACCGGATCTCTCCACTGCCGGGCGGATGCTCTAACCATGTGTATTTGGCCAATGTGGCTCGTCTCTTCTTCTGGCTATGCGTGCCATGAAACGCACCGTTCCAATCCTTTATGATGCTAACCTACTGTCCATTCTCCTCTTGTATTTGTCTATTTCTCCTTTGGTGGGTGTAACAGCTCCCTAATGCCATCTTCTGGGCAATGATTCGGAGCACTTTGGCTCTTTATAAGATCGCAGATTTTAATGTAAAAGTACATTTTCTCGATAGCTCTGGTGGTTCGAGCATCCGCCCGGCTAGTGGAGAGATCCGGTGTTCAAGTCCCGGTCGAGGAAAATATTTTTACATTTGTGATCTGCTCACATCCAACATCCCCACCTCTCTTGTGTTCGTCCTTTATGTGTGTTCCTTTCCCATTTCCTTTTCTCTATTTCAATGTGAATGAATATTTATTCGACGCATGGCGGTATTTCGTGTTTGAATGTATATATATATATAATGTAAATGGACTAGTCGACACAAACACAAACACAGAAATAGAAACACATGAAAGAGGGACTCACTGGGTCTCGAATGTTCGGTGGTGCAACCAACTTTCTCTAGAGGCACCACCAAAAATTTGAGACCCAGTGGGTCCCTCTTTTCGGTCAGTAATCCAAAGCCCTGGATTACCGCGACACACACACACATATTATATATATATATATATATATATATATATATATATATATATATATATATATATATAATATTTTATGAGGTTGTAGCCAATGGGAGGGAAAAATATATTTATATGTAATAGAAGAACATTGCACTGATTTAACATACGAGTCATATAGTGCGAATCATTAATTGTTTTTCTATTTCTGTGTTTGGGTTTGTGTCGACTAATCTATTTAAATTATTGTGCACGTCCGTGGGATTTTCACTAAAGTGACAAAAGTATTACAGAAATATAAAAATTAATAAATATATATCAGTTCCGTTCCTTCCTCCTCTTGAGAAAGGTGGTTAGACCACCGAAAATTCGACACCCAGTGAGTTTCTATTTTATATGTGTTTTTGTCTTTGTCAAATAGTGCTAATTCCATTTACATCATTATATATATTTATATATATCCTATTGGGAGGAATCGGATGTTGGGATTACTAACAGTAACGAAAAACGTCAGGTAGGATGGAGTTTAACCTTCAATGCAACGACCCGAGTTTATCTCTTGATGACACTCAATTAAAGATCGCGATTCCAATCTACCGACGTCCGGAGGTCGTGATCGACTTAAAAAAAATGCCCTGCGCACCTATTCAGTCCGTTCCACGAAATGTGAACGAACTCATTTTGAAAGAAATCCATTATCTTTTCCCAATAAGTTTGCAGCGCAAAACCATTGCTACCCTTGTATTTCTGCCATAACAGAATTATCCTCTCGTTGTGCATTGTTGATCAGTGATATGGGCCATCAGTGCTTACAGACCGCAAACAATGCCTCCTGAAAGAGGACAAATATTGAGGATGGGTTTGTCTGCTGATGGTCAAACTGTCGGAGCATTGCAGAATAGGCCGGATGATCACATATGTGGTTGGTCCCCTTAGCGATTGACCACCACTTGTCGACTCCGGCCTTTCCTATTTCAAATCAAAATCAGAATAACAAACATCAACATAGTCGATTGATTTAGTGCTATACGGTGCCGATTCCGAGCGGTCTGAATTGAAAAATGGGAAATAAATTCTTGGAAATTAGAAAAACAAATCAGCGCAGCAAGGTTATCTTTTCAAGGTTTCATTATATTCAATAGATATTTTTACGGGAGGGAGGGAATCTATGTGAATTGGATGAGACTGGTACACAGCTTTTAGTTATTATATTTCCGTCTTTAAGAAGTGAAACGAAAGGATATTTCCGAAAATAATCAACTAGCCAATAAAAAAATATTTTCACGGTGATACCACGTCGTGGCACGAATGCATTAATTGACCTTAATTAGGTATAAATTAGTACTATCGTCCGTTTGAAAGCATTAACCCATTGAACCAAACAGTGGATTTAATTCATTTTACAATGAAAACAATTAAATATAACTAATGACTTACGTATTATGTATTACCCTGTTTTATAACCTGTGTACTTAAAAGGTATGATCTAGAAATACATGTTGAGAGTGTTGTAGTGATGTGATTAGAGTTCAGTTGCCAATGGGGGTGGCAGGGGGATGCGAAGTTTCGGGTAATATCGCTGGGCTGCCTAAACTAAACACACGCCTTTCCAGTTCTTCCTTGGAAACCACAGTTTGCTCGGGGGAAGGAACTGACCCCCTTAACCAAATGTTTTTATTCCTCATATCGCATAGGGCTTAGTATTAGGTGACACCTATCCTTCCCCTATCAAACAATCCTCTGGGTTAGTTATCGTAAAAGAAATATTAAATAATTTTGAAAGTCTTTTCTTTTTGGTTTCAATAACATGATGCGGTTTGAGATGGTATTAATTTTACACCAGGGTTTGAGTAAAAACCGTTCATGTAGGATGAATACTTCAAACTCTTCATATTCTTACGTCCTGTAGTGTTTACATGAAATTAATTTCTCGGCAGGAACATATTTGGTTCAAAATTTATTAGTGGTATTTGAGTGGAGATTTTGGTATCACGTAGACCGTTTCGTACTAATAAGCCTCAAGCACATGGTCTTATTTTTTGGGAAATTGATGTTGCCAGAGATCATATTACTTGCTCAGGAAGAAGAGTCTTTCGAGACGCTGGTGTCCTATAGTACTTACAGGAAATTAATTACTCGCAATCGACAAATTCTACAGCCGACTGTATTACCATGGAGCATATAAAGAAACCGCCACTTGAACTTTTGGGTCATATAGCGAATCTGAAGGGGGTCTACCAAAAGCGTAGGTTGTGGATGAGTCTCAGTGGGAGAAGACATGAATGGACAGGAACGGTCAAAACTTTTCGTTAATTCTCGGGGGAGAGTCGGTATGCTAAGTGATAGGCGGTTGGTATTTGTCAGAGAAGGATTAGTCCGTGCGTTGGAATGAAAACAAGGTAGAGAAAGAAATGTCTCCTAGCGCTGCTTATAATTTTTCGTTTATGATTGAAAACTAGCGTCACTGCTTATAATTTTTCGTTAATGATTGAAAATTTAGAAATTCCACTGATGCATCTAGTGAATGGCTTGGCCTTTTTTATGGGGAGTTCTAAGTTGCTTCATATGGTTTCCCATCAATTAAATTCTGTGAAAGGGTGGCATTATCAGCTGTTATTTATTTGACATAAACGAGATGTCCATTTCTATTTCAATAAAATGTTTCCACATTTTTATCCATCATTAATCTCTTCGCATGTTTTTATGTTTCGCTGGCAGTTACTCTATTTTCCGGTTATAAATGTTTGACCACTTTATTTTTCCTGTTGATGGTTATTGGATTTTGCATTGGGTGCTCGTGTATATGTGGATAGTAAAATTTCGTGTCATGAGAGGTTTCTTTTTCCATTTGGTGTGTGGTTAATGACTAGTTTTTTGAATTTTTTTTTTACGATGCTATAGATGACTGAGTCTTTTAAACCAATGGTATTAGCAAACTTTTACTGTTATTGGCTTAACTATGTTTTTGATTCACTTAATGGTAGTTGTTTAGCACATTCTCAGCGAAGAAGTAAAATAGAGTTGAATTTTGTTACTGAGATCAAGAAATATTTACCGTATAACTGATGGCATTTATTGAACCATGTCAATGACAGCTTCAGGGTTGTATTTTTCATTTCAATCTATTTTGCAAGGTAGTTTAATTGTGACTTAATATCTGTTAACATTTTCAAGAAATGTATCACCATCACATCTTCTTTGGTCAGAGAATAGTGCCATTTTATCTAGGGAACCAAAAACAACCATAGTTTTTATTATAAACCAGGTCCAGTTATTGATATATCTAGCTCAAACATTATTTGTGCTCAAGGAAGTTTTATTTCCGTTAGGTAGCCCATGCCGTAATCATTCAACAAAACAAGAAACCTACAAAGTGGTAGGAGGCAGTTGTTTTGAAAGTTTTCGCGGGCGCAGTACGTTACAGGGGATTAAAAACTAACCAACTGGAGACGCGCTATTCAAAAAGTTCGGAAACATTTTGAACAGACTTCGTACATTATAGTTGAAACTGTGGGTTCCCTGATAATTAAAAGTGCCGGTTTGACTGACGGTTGGATTAAAAATATGTATCTTCAAATTGAATGCGTGCATAATAAATTAGTGACCTTTCAATATCTACCTCTTGTGACTGGAATCGATATACTATATACTCTTAGTCAAGGAACTTACGAGATCTCGTCCGGTTGTTTTGGTAATCAGTTAGTCAATGATAAAGGGAGATATCTTTTGTTACGTGCCAAACCTTGATTTATCTCTTTGCACTGATAAATCAATACATTTTCTTTGTGGCTTCTCTGGCCCGGATGGACATTTCAGAGGCTTGTGACTAAATGAAAGCTGGAAATTTAATGAAAACTTTGTTGCAATTTTCCACAGTTAAAACTTTATTGCCGACCATGGTTTCGATACACTGTATCATCTTCAGGTAAGGAAATTTAAATTTCTATCATGCGGATTATCCGAAAATATTTTGGAAAAAGTGAAGTTGTAATAGCATCATCATTATTCATAAGTAAGACTCAGGAAAATATGAAATAATATTAGTGTAATATCCCAAATGTATTAATAAAACAAAGGTTATGCGATTTTCCAGAAAGAAAAAGGCTAAGCTAAATATTAAAATAGGCGGGGAAAAAATAGAGCAGGCAGAACAGTTTACATATCTCGGAAGTGTTTTGGACCAATACAGTCAAAGTGGTAGGGACGTAAGGAGAAGAATTGCGCTAGGCAAGGAGGCTTTCTCAAGAAGGAGGGAGTTGATGACGGGGACGTTGACAAGACTCGTAAAAACTCTGATATGGAGCGTAGCTATGTACGGCGCGGAAACGTGGTCGCTGAAGCAGGAGGATAGACGTAGATTGGAGGCTTTTGAAATGTGGGTGTGGAGAAGAATGGAGAAGGTGAAATGGACCGAAAGGAAAACAAATGAGGAAGTACTGGAGATGGTGGGTGAGGAGAGGGGTTTGTTGAGAGAAATCCTATGGAGGCAGGAAAAATGGATGAAAGGCGTATTGTGCAGCAGTGGAATTTTGAAGGGGGTAATAGAGGGGAGAATGTTGGGCAAGCGAGGTAAGGGTAGGAACAGGATAGGGATGTTGGACGGGATGAAGGAAGAAAAGAAGTACACCGAGTTGAAGAGGGACCTGATATAGATTAGTTTGCTAGGTGGGGAGTCACAAAATGTTTATTTGATAATTGTGTCCATCCAAAAACCTACCTTAACCGGTAGATTACCTAATAATAATCCCAAATGTGAGCATATGATTCGTTGCATCCCTTTTGCACTCCATTGGTATTCTGCTTAGCATATCCCTTTTTAATTCATTGAGGCGAAAATTTAAGTGAATTCATGTGTACGTGTACCCTAATAAATGGTGAGTATTTGGTTTTTTTGATGTTCCACAGTTTCAAACGGTGCAGATCCAAACTTCTTAAATTGTCTTGATTTTGGCATTTTATTAGTATTCATCCTCGACAAAGGAAGATTTTTAAAAATTTGTTTCTTTTTTTAATAGAAAACCTGTACTGCTATCTATTGTGTCCCAAATAACGTTTTTATAAATTACTTTATTAGTGCTCTTCTGAGGTATTTTCTGTCATAATATAATATTATTTCCTTGAGTGTTTACCTGAGATATGGTTGGAAACATTTTTTACGGGTCTACTTGTATTTTGATGAATTTTATTTACTCAAACGAACTCCATCTTAAAATAAAACTGTACACGTAACTCGCTAAATATACAGGTTTTGCTTGATAGCCGCACTGTAGATGGTCCTACATGGCTCCGGGGATATCCCCTCTCTTCAAACCACGTCATCTCATCCCAACATTTAATAAAAATTTTGTCATTTTTGCCCCCTCTCCTTATCACTTACCAACCCTAAGTTTTTAATACGTGCGCATTTATTGACAACACTAAATTTTCATAACGCAGTATTTTGTTCGCTCTCTATTGACGTTGCATCTGACACATCCCACACCTAACGTTTGTAACATTTAGAACTCCAATGTTCAACTACGTCCTGATATTTTCAAGCGTTCAGATATCGTTAGCTGTTGGCAGACATAATGAAAAAGACAAAGGAAGGAGCATAACTCTCAAGATTAGGACCCAGGGGAGAGATACCAGTGAAATATGACAATTATTAGACAAATGTGATTTGGGTCAAATTACTCCTTATGGAATCAAAATACTGAATTTTTACTTTCCTACACGAAATACTTTGTGTGCCAATCATTGCGATCTGCCATCAGTGAAAACGTGATTGTGGTAATTTTGAACAACAAAAACGATGCAATATAACGATTGTTTTATGTCTCCCACCATTCTAAATGACCGCTAATATTTTTATCCAATTTAAATCCACAATTTGTTACGTAGAATACTAATTGTTTACAAGTTAACAATGTCCAACGGATGTTCTTCATCATTTCATTTCCTTTCAGAATGTAATGGAAACTGATGAGAATCTCACACGTGTAAACAAAGCCACTTCATCTGCGTCACATTCCGCTTTTTTGAATTATTCAATGATTCCCATCTTCGCGCCGTTGTTCTTCCCAATGGGAATCTTGCTTTCGCTAGGTCTGTTGAAAAGGCCTAGGCTCCACTATCTCTGGGAGATTAATTTTCGATTTATATGCTGGGAGCCTTTTAAAAGATTTTAGAGCGCATTGTTTTCGGGAATATTGGTCAATATTTAACGCGAATTAAGAAGTTGAGCTAACTTCAATTTGAATTTTAGGGAATGTTTTTAGAATTTTTCAATCAAGTTGACAGCGGACATGGGTTTTACCATTGTGAAGAAAATAATTGCTAATTTAGTGATAGGATAAAGGTAAGATTTGACTCCAATTGAGTGACTTGTCGTCGTTTTTTCTTATGGGTAAATGATAAGATTAAACTTTGCTTGCACTACTTATCTAGATGTTTGAAATGAAGTAATAGTTCCAACTCCCAAGCTGTAAAAAATCGGTATTTCTTTCTTTGTAATCCTGTGATCTACATAGACGTATTTTGCCTACGCTCTTC
>CM073770.1:104980267-105148942 GCA_037158775.1 Hetaerina titia | reverse complement strand
TAAAAAAAAATAACTCCCAAATTCAAAAAATATGTCTTATACATAAGAATAATCTAAACACTATTTCTCTGCAAGTGTAGTAAACACTCGTGTACACTCTAATCGTTCTCCATGCCTCAAGGGGTGCTATAAGGTGGAAGTGGTTGATTTTAGATATCTTAGCATACTTAACGTTTTTGCTCATTTATTTCGTACTACCATAGCACACAATTTCATACTCCTTTCATTACTTCTTTCACTTCAGTCATATTCAAACATGTACATTGTTGGATTCATGAGCTTCTATTCCTGATATAAAAATGGAGCTTCCTTTGGCCTGATCGTATCTTTGGCTACTTTACCCCTGAATTTCATTGTTTACACTTTTCTCTTAAACGATTAATTCTTATTTTATAATATCCTTTTAGCGATTCGACCCACATCCATTTTTTCTACGTTAACGAAAAAGACGCGAAGTCTTTCCGATAGCTATGTGTGTAAGAATTGAATATGTTGTTGTTTAATACAGCTCCTTTCATGTTTTCACTGGTATTATTTTCCTTTTTGACCTCTCTCCATCTTTTGTTTGGTATTTTTCGTGAAGTTATCCATTAATTTTATCAGGAAAGAATTAGATATAGATATTTTCGTACCCTGCGAGCCACCACTAGGATGTTTGGCCGGAGGTGAATACACATCAGAATCATTTAAACCCGAATATTTTCCCCTACCGCGGTCGGACAATGTTATTCTGATCCCTTATCATTCACGGGAAAAATTACATCTTAAATCTATCTGGCCTACACTTTATCTCTCAAATTGACTTCGTGATACCTTTCTTCCATTATCCACAAAACAGACATAGTTTTGCGAGTGTGTGTGTTCATGCATTTAAACGGATCCGTGAAACCATAAATTCCATCGGACTTTTCATGGAACTTATTCGTTTTGGTAACTAAGCCTAAAAATACATTTTAGGGAATGCTGGCGAAAAACGAGCGCTAAATTTAAAACAAAAGGTTTAGTATGGAAGAAAATGCAATAGTGATTTAACTCACTGGCATAATGATAGCGATAGAAGCATCAAAAAAAGGAAGATTCGATTAGAATGGTGCTCTGGTCTGCGCAGCGCTCGCGGGAATGGGCGACGCTTAATGCTTGACGCTTGATGCGCAATTGGAGAGGGACAGACCAGCGAGGTGACCCCTTGTCTCCAGCAAGCCCAACGCCTTGACTCGGCGTATTTTTCCATCTTTTTACCATAAAACCGAGAAACTTTTATGGTTCATATTGAAGTTTTAATTAGGTTCACGATTCGAAAATTGAATATTTTTTCATCCCGAGGTTCTCCCATTTTTTGGTACGTTTCTGCTCCAGATATTCGAATTGCTAGCTCCATAACGCCGTTTTACACGATGCTCTTAATTAAACTTCATGCAACTGAAAAATATTTACGAAAGAAAAAACTACTTCCGTAATCAAAAAACATTTTGCATCACGTTTTCTAATAATTCTGAAGGACCCATCGTAATACTTGCGGGCTTGGTATTTCTTATTGAAAAGGTTAAATCGAATCCGTAAATTTTACGATATTCCTATTTGAAGAAAGTGATCCATTTAATTTATTTTTATTAGTTCAAAATTGTGTATATTTTTGATTATCATGAAGAATATAACTAAACTTTAGCACAATTCTTCAGAAACACTATCTCTAAATAATATCAACGGCCAAAGAGGCACCAAAGCTAGTGAAGTGGTCCTAAGTATTTGGCGTATTCTATAAAAAATATGGTTTGGTGATAAACAGCTATTTTAGCATTTTGATTGTATTCGAAAGCGTTTTTATTCACCCATTTATGAACTCTAATTAAAAAAATATCTTTTTTCTAAATTAATTACATAGAAAATAAATAAGAAAATTATACAACTTTTCTTTTCCACGAAAAATTTTATTTTTAAAATTTGAAGTGCTAAGGCCAATTTGTTTGATTTTCAAATGTCAATTTGAAGATTTTCCACCAAGTTACGCCAGAAACTGTTTTATTTTGCATAGTAAAGGTCATGGAGGTGTAAAATGTTTGTCAGACTTCAAAGGCAGGGTAAAAATTAGGAAGATAGCAGAAGTTACCTAATTAAAAAGTTTTAAAACTCTGATTCCGATTGCAATTCTGAAATTCATTATTTTCTGATATCTTGTTTTTTTATAAGTGACTTTAATTTCCAAAATATTCTTTTGATATTGATGAGCAGATAGAGTTTAACAAGATCGCAGTCCAAAAAATGTTTATCTCTTTTGACTTAGCATGGTGAAAATGAAAAATAATTATGTGTTTGATAGGTACAAAAAATATTTTCCGTTGTTGAAGTGGCATTTATATTTTATTCGCTAGAGACATTGAAGAGATTTATTTCCTTTTTTTCTTAATTTCGTTAAATTTATTTTGAATGAATTCGAGGTATTTTCCAAACTTTGTCATGCTTTTATGGGAAAGGTTGGATGTTTTTTCCAGGACAGCTACTTATTATGGAATAAGTTTACTATTGAAACGTATAAAAGGTCATGAAGAGCAGAAATCATCCATTTACGGTATGATTGCCTCACTTTGTCGCTCACCTGACTTTGTTAAAGAGGTATGGAAAGAGGTAGAGATAGGAATGGATGTCGGAGGGGAATCCATAAGTTATTTTACTGATGACCAAGCTTTAGTTTGTTTGTCAGCTGACGAATTGCAAGTATTACTGAGTTCATTGAAAACTCAGTACGATAGATATGGGTGGAGAAATATGTGTAAATAAAACAAAGGCTATTCAGTTTTTCAGAAAGAGAAAGGCCGAGATAAACGTTAAAATAGAAGGGCAAAATCTTGAGCAGGTTGAACAGTTTACGTGTCTCGGACAAAATGGTCGACGTAA
Organism: Hetaerina titia; assembly: GCA_037158775.1. Classification (NCBI taxonomy): domain Eukaryota; kingdom Metazoa; phylum Arthropoda; class Insecta; order Odonata; family Calopterygidae; genus Hetaerina; species Hetaerina titia. The sequence goes on along the minus strand of CM073770.1, from coordinate 105,146,050 downwards.
GGAGGAGAATCACGCTAATGAAAGAGGCTTTCACAAGGAGCGGGGAATTGATGACAGGGAAGTTGATTAAGTATGCAATGAAATGGCTCGTCAAAACTTTGATATGGAGTGTACTTATGTACGACGTGAAAACATGGCCACCGAAGAATGACGAGAGGTGTAAATTTTAGAATTTGGAAATGTGGGTGTGGAGAAGAATGAAAAAGGGATGTGGGCAGAAAGGAAGACAAACGACGAGGTGCTAAGTATGGTGGGAAGGGAGAGGGAATTGTTGGGCAAAATCATAAGGAGCCAGGAGAATGGAAGGTAAAGCATGTTGATCGGCAGTGGGATGTTGATGACTGTGAAGGAGGGCAGAATATCAGACAAACTAGGAAGGGGCAGAAATAGCGATTGGACGGGAAAATGGAAAATCGATAGAAAAAGCGATTGGACGGAATGAAGGGAGGAAGTAAGTATACGGAGATGAAGAGGAGCTTGTTGTAGAGTAGGTGGTGGATTGTTGTGTCAAGAGGGAAAAGATAATTATTTGGCATAATTATTGGTATTATATATATATATATATATATATATATATATATATATATATATATATATATATATATATATATATATATATATATATAGTCACTTTCTTGGAAAACCCACGAACGTGCACAATAATGTGAATTCACTAAATAGTCATAGCAAACACAGAAACTAAAACATATAAAAGACGGACTCACTAGTTCTCGAATTTTCGGTGGTGCAACCACCTTTCTCAAGAGGAATTAGGAACAGAACAGTTCTGTTCCTAATTCCTCTTGAGAAAGGTGGTTGCACCACCGAAAATTCGAGAACTAGTGAGTCCCTCTTTTATATGTTTTAGTTTCTGTGTTTGCTATGACTATTTAGTGAATTCACATTTATATATACAATATTGTTATTATTGTGTCCATCTATAGACCTAAGACCTTAACTGGTAGATATCTTATTACCGATTACACATTTTCCAATTACTTTATGTAATTGCTATGGCTTTTATTATTTTTTATCTTCGCAGAAAGCTTGAGAACTATTTAAAATTATTAATATCTGTTTGTATTAATGTTTCTGACGTATAAGGTTAGAAAACGTCTTTATTATTTATTGATGAAAATCCATTGCTCGTTTTAGCGTAAAAATTTTCCCACATAAATACAACTATTTTCATAATTTTGATCTTCGGTTCGTAATTTCACTTGCCGTTTGCCTACGTGACTCGCAGACAACAACGCGTTGCTTTCGTGCAATCGCAAGGTCAAATTCACCGTCCTTCAATCCGTGCCCGCGATGGAGAAGTTTACTTACTCCGTATTCAGGAGGTTGTTCTGCACGAAGGGAGTAGTTTGTATGGGGAGGAATGATAACGACCGCTTTTTCCAACTCAGCTTCGGTTACCGCGCCCCCAGGGAGCCGGGGATCTTTGTTGTGCGCGCCCTCTGCGCTCTTCGTCTCGAACAGGCAAAGAAATGGATTTCGTTATTTAAAAAAATACTCAAAGCGAAAAAAGTTTTAACGAGACCTCGTTTTCACATTCTAACAACTTTCGAACATTTTAATGCCAGCACTTCATCTGTGCCTCACTCGCTCTGGAAGATGGAAATTCATTTTTCGCGTGCACAACGGGAAGCTTGTGCTTTTCTCCACCTCCACTAGAACTCTACATCTCTGTGAGCGTGTGGTAGATGGAGTATCAAGTGTTTACTACTACCCTGAATCGGACTGAAGCTAAGAGCGTCATTTCCCATCAAGATTCAATGAGATAGCTGATTTTTTCAAAATAATTATATCTCGAAAGTAACTTTTCCTAAGATTCATATATGATACTTCTGTTTCTTTCAGTTATGATTTATTTCTTTTATGATAAATTTTCATTTATACTAAAGTAAAAAGTAGAAAATTGATCTCGGAGAATGGATGTACCATTCTGCATCCGAATCAGTTATGCGGAAATTTAATAGAAAATAATTAGAGAATCGTAGATAATAACTATATATACAAAGGAAGCTGAAGGTACCATTACAACCGTACGGTTTCTTGAAATTAATATCATATGGAAATTATTTTTACACAATGATTTAAAACAATTGTTTTCATTTCAACAATACTACGTATTCTAGTTTAATCCAAAAATTTTTACCAGTTTCAGTATGAACTTAAGGAAGACGTACCCTTAGCTTGCACTAGCACACAGACACACGTATATATATATATATATATATATATATATATATATATATATATATATATATATATATATATATATATATATATATATATATATATATATATATATGTGTGTGTGTGTGTGTGTATATACATACGTGCAAAATAATATATATATATTAATATATATATAATATATATTTATTATTATATTGGGTCATCTACCAGTTAAGGTAGGTTTTTCGATAGACACAACTATCAAATAAACATTTTGTAACTCCAAACAAAACCCAATCCAGCAACCTAATCTACATCAGGTCCCCCTTCATATCTGCGTACTTCTTTCCTCCCTTCATCCCTTCCAACATCCCTACCCCGTTCCTGCTATTTCCCCGCTTGCCCAACATTCTCCCCTCTATTACCATCTTCTACATCCCACTGCCGCTTTAAAACGCCTTTCAGCCATCTTTTTTTCTTCCTCCATAGGATCTTTCTCAACAAACCCCTCTCTTCACCCACCATCACCAGGGCTTCCTCATTTGTTTTCCTTTCGGTCCATTTCACCTTCTCCATTCTTCTCCACACCCACATTTCAAAATCCTCCAAACTACGTCTATCCTCCTGCTTCAGCGACCACGTTTCCGCGCCGTACATAGCTACGCTCCATATCAGATTTTTACGAGTCTTGTCTTAACATCCCTACTCAACGTCCCTGTCATCAACTCCCTCCTCCTTGGGAAAGCCTCCTTGCCTAGCGCATTTCTTCTCCTTACGTCCCTATCACTTTGTCCGTATTGGTCCAAAACACTTCCGAGATATGTAAACAGCTCTACTTTTTCCCCGCCTATTTTAATATATAGCTTAGCCTTTTTCTTTCTGGAAAATAGCATAACCATTGTTTTATTAATATTGATTATCATCCCAAATCTATCGCACTGAACCTCCAATTCACTCAGCAATGCTTGCAACCCCTTGGCTGACTGAGCAGCTAATGATTGGTCATCAGCAAACCTAACCGATTTTACGAATTCCCCTCCGACTTTCATTCCCCCCTCCACTTCTTCTCATGCCTCTATAATCATTTCCTCGACATATACGTTGAACAGTATCGGTGACAATGGACAACCCTGCCTTTCACCTCTTCCTAACACTGCCCATCCGGACTCTCCATTCCCTACTCGCACCTGAGCAGTCTTGAGACATGTACAGGTTGCGGATTAGTCTCTTGTTCCTCGAATATATTCCTATTTTCTGCTATACACTCATTAGTTTTTCCCAATTCACTCTATCAAACGCTTTTTCGAAATCTACAAAACAGGAAAATAAGTCCAAATTGTATTCTATATTCCTCTCGATTAGTGCTCTCATTACTGCAATGGCATCACGCGTACCTCCTCCTTTCTTAAACCCAAACTGAAAATCCCCTAGGTAATCATTTGCCTTACTCTCTCTTGCGTTTTCCACCATTCTTCTTTTGCTTTATTTGTGGCCCTTCTCAATTTATTTTTTAACTCGTTGTACTTCATTTTGCCTAACTCTGTGCCTACATTCTTCCATCTTCTTCTCTCATCCATCTTTGCAATCATCTCATCCGTTACCCATGGTGTCCTAATCCTTTATCCGTGAACGGTTCCTATAGTGTCTTTTACGGCTTCCGATATCCATTGCTTCATACATTCCCATTTTTCTTCAATACTACTCAGTTCTTTACCGTCATCCATGATTTCCTCCACAGCCTGCTGATACTACTTCCTCGTTAATCTATTTAATGCTTCTACATTCCATTTTCTAACCCACCGCCCTTGCTTTATCTTCTTAAAACGGACGTTACATTTCATCACAACTAAATTGTGGACAGAGTTCGCATCCGCTCCTAGGAAACTGTGCGAATTTATCACACTGTTCCTAAACCTGTGCCTAACAATAATATAATCTAACTGATACCTTTATGAGTCACCTGGCATTTTCCATGTATACCAACCCCTTTTGTGGTGTCTAAACCATGTGTTAGTGATGTCTAACCCCTGTCTCCGGCATAATTCAATTGCTTTATCTCCGCGTTCATTCCTCGTGCCTGATCCATAGTCGCCCCCCTCACCACCCTCTCTTCCTTCGCCTACCGTCGCATTCCAATCCCCCATCACTATCAAATGTTTCCCTGTAGGAACACACGCGATATATGTATATATATACTATATATATATATATATATATATATTCATTCAAACAGAAATAGGTATAAGGAAAGGGGATAGGAAAACACATAAAAGGCGAACACAGGACATGTGGGGAAGGCGGTTTTTGAGCAGATCATGAAAGTAAAAATATTTCCTTATCCCGAATAAGGAAATATTTTTACTTTCGTGATCTGCTCAAAAACCGCCTTCCCCACATGTCCTGTGTTCGCCTTTTATGTGTTTTCCTATCCCCTTTCCTTATACCTATTTCTGTTTGAATGAATATTTGTGCGCAGTATGGCGAGATTTTCAAGTTTGAATTAATATATATATATATATATATATATATATATATATATATATATATATATATATAGTATTGCTCGAATTATTGTTCAAATACCTATTAAGCACTCATGAAGACGACAGTACAAATACTAGACTTTTCCTATGCCTCTTTAATTCTATACTGTACTGACAAGTTTTCTTCTATCAAGTTTCAATGTAAACCCTGAACAGGCGACTTAAACTTGAATTTTTCATACAGGAATTTTAGCGTTTTATTCAAAATAAACCCTGCGCCTTACTCTAATGAATCCCTATTCACAACGCTCTCCATTACCATTAATTTCACCAGTGTAACAAATTGTGCTTATTTTCACACACTCCCAAAGAAACCTTTTTTCTCTTAATAATTCTACTCAATAGTATAATATTTCCTCTTCTACTTCTTGCCATCCAATCAAAGTGTCATTAGTCTATGTATATCAATATCCACTTCTAGAACTTGTACGTCTTGCCAATCGCATAACAACACCACGGTCTTTAGTGACTTTGATCGCCAGAGGCATTTTCTTGGCGTTAACAATTAATAAAAATCTGAATCTGAAAGGTTTTCGTGCTTTTCAGTGCCCTGTCCAGGCACTAATTAATTAACAGTCCACTAATTAATTCTTCCTAGAGAGAGCTACTGTGTTAGCGGCCAGTGTAGGCACCTTTTCGTCATCATTTCAAAAGCGGAACCTGTTAACACCATGAGCCAGTTTCCCTTATTAATCTTATTAAGTTAATAATAATAATCCTTCTGAAGGCACTGCTTTGGTGTTCACCGAATACTTTGTTGCCCACGCCTCGCAAATAGTTATCCATTGAAATCATGGGGATGGTGAGCCAGGAACCAAAATGCAGAGTTTATGCAGCGTGGTCCGCCGATCATTGCGCACGGTTTTCTCAACCTTCGCGACAATCTCGTCAGAAAATGACCATCTCCCGCTCCTTAGTTGGTCATAAATTTCAGTAAGAACGAATGTAAACTCTCAATACCACTTGCGAACGTTTTTGACATCCATGCACAGTTGTCCACTTCCACCAATTGGGGATGAATTTTAAGCGGTTCAGCCCATTTTACATTAAAAAATGTTTCATCAAGGACATGGCGGCGAGCTGGTACGACATGGTTTTCCAAACACTGAAAACGTTAAAGAAATGCATCGACCGAAATGGCGGTTATGTACAAAAATAGATAATTGTTCAATGTTTAAAATGCTGTACATATCATAGAAAATAAATGATTTTTTTTTCTATTTCTAAAAAATTGGAGTCCTTACTTTTGGGGTTACCCTCTTGTGTGTATATATTTATATATATTTGTATATATACACACACATACACGAGGTTCGTGTATGTATATATATATATATATATATATATATATATAATGTAAATTCATTAACTAGTCGACACAAACACAGAAACTAAAACATATAAAAGAGGGACTCACTGGTTCTCGAATTTTCGGTGGTGCAACCACCTTTCTCAAGAGGAATTAGGAACAGAACATATTGCCATATATATATATATATATATATATATATATATATATATATATATATATATATATATATATATATATATATATGGACTTACAACCGTGACGGGGTGGAAGGGCTTGTGTGTTCCGTTGACCCCTAGGGCTATGCTGGTGGGAGTAATAATAATTGCTCCTGGTAGGGTCACCCATGCCAGATAGGTCGAAGGTTAGGAGCCAGACGAAAGGTAATCCCCGCAGCGTCTGTTCCTTAATGAGGCGGTTGTAAAGACGTCTGACCACAGTGCGGCGGCCATTGAGTGATGGTGTCACGTTAAAAACACTATTGAGGAAGGCAACAGGAAACCACCTTTATTCTACCCTTCACAATCACCCAAGGTTTTCATGATTGACAGTATATAGGAAATGAATCCTGGCAACTATGGGATTCGGCCCAATCGGTCGTTGAGCGTGCAGCCTTGCCTCTCGCAATGCCGGGCAATGCGAGAGGCAAGGCTTCCGCTGTCGTCATCTCACGTAACTCTTGCAAAAAAAACCGGTAGTAGCAGGACAGAAGACGCACAATAAGAAGAGCATGTTAGTTAGAAGAGGAACTTTGGGTGTTAGAACATTTTTGATGACAGGAAAAAACATAATCCATGAGCTGGAAAGAGGAGATATATGTAGATTTTTATAGAGGCATTAAAAATTCTTGTGGATGTACAATTTTTTTTACCATTTGTGGATTTATGAAAGCCGAGGTTTGTTTAATGTTTTAAATATAACAAAAGTAGAATTCTAGCTTGTTTTTAATAAACATGGTAATCGAAATTAAGAATGGAAATTAAGGGTTACGAATATATTGAGACGAAATTATGAATTTCTCTTCATAACAAATAAATGACTTTTAGCGGAGCGAAGGTGATGGTCGGAGGAAAAGGAACACTAAATGGGATCATGGGACAGAGGGGAAGGGCATTTTGCGTTAGTTCGGGAAATTGGGAGGAAGCATTGAAAAAAAGAGGTCTCAAGTGGCTCCACCGTCGTCGCTGAGAGCAACGGCGAATTAGCAAACCTTTCATAAGGACAGGTTGGTACGTGTGGTGGACGAAGGGCATGTTTTACTCAAATTCCTTTCTCGATGATCCTTCCCTGCCTCTTTCATCATTTTTCCTCCTCTGCTCCTTTATGACAGGCACGCACACTCGAATAAGGCAGAGCGTGCCATCGTTCTCGACTCTCAAATCAACCCGCATCGCCTCCTCTACGCCCTTTGCCTCGGCTGGTGTCCTCGTTTGTCATAATTCATATAACTAATGCCCTGCCGCTCTCCTCCCAGCCCACACGTCTCCCTTATCATTAATCGGCTTTCCTTTGACCTTTTCCCGTTACTGTTTAAGTCCAGTAGTCCATTATCTGGGAGTCATCTCTCATCATGGCTTCCTAAGCGTCTTCTTCAACTTCTATTTTTGTTCCTTCATATGTGGAAACGAAACCTGGGTATTCCAAGAGGAGCTAAGCTTTCAACCAAACGGTACTTGAAAGATGTTTTTCGTAATACTAAGATGCAAAAGGTTAAGGGCACGATCAACTATCATAGATTCCAAAGGAAATATATTTATCGGCCAGAAAATATTTAAGAGAGATGAAAAGAATGCATATATATGCACATAATTAGGAGCAATGTGGAAAGATAAATATTTGGCCATATATTTAAAAAAATAAAAAATAACCTGCTTCCGATGACAGTAGCTTAGGTTCAGGTAGGTACACCTGATTGTGAGATAAAAAAGACATAAAAGATATCGAAATTGAAGAAAGCCGTTGGAATCGATAATGATCCCGCGGAACTACTTGACAGCTAAGGAAAACATGAAAGCTTTGATGGCCTCATTCGTTGCATTCATGAGTGAAAAGTTTTGCTGGAATACCTCGTGCGATCCATGTTAACTGTATTTCAGAAAATGGAGAAAGGAATCCTTATGTTAGGGATATAGATTTTGTTTGGATTGTAGTATAAAAATCAAGCAAGATATGTTTTTTATTTGTATTCAGAGGAAGAGTAAATTGGATAGAAGAGATGATTTTTCCACAGAAGAACTATCTGCTCCTGAACACGCTTCAGTTTTTAAGGAATAGGTAGGTGTTGCAGGAAAATTTGTATATAATCCTTAAAATGTTAAATTACGTACATTAGCGGTAATGAATAATGCAGTCAAAGTTATTAGTTACTGGGAATAGAAAATCTCCTGTTGCCCATTTCAGTTAAGTTATTGCAAACTTGTGAAAATGTGCAAAGCAGAGAAATCTTTAAACATATAAAATAATATCTGATGTTATACGTATCCTTTTTGGGATGTTAACTATCTTTGATCAGTTACGGAAACATTGCGGGAAAGAATATTTATCGAGGAATGAGTGGGTCGGTTTTCGAGGGTGAATAATGCGCTATCGAATGAGTGTTTTTACACATTAATATTTAATCATAGGCAAAGAATGACACATAAGATTCATATCGTATCAAACCAATGAATTTCCTTCCTTTTGGTTTCAATATAATAACTTCATACGATTATTAATAGCCAAAAATCTCAGTCAATTGCTTTTTCAAACTTCAGTTAATGGTGTACTATATCTAAACTAATGACGTGAAGGAAAATATACCTATCATCTGCGTTGGTGTGACTTCCGGACGCTTTTTAATCACAGAATGTTATGGTTGAATTGAAAACTATTCTAAAAGCTTGAACATTTTAATTTCTTAGTTCAAATATTCTTAGTTGCGTAGTTACATGTTACGCTTTATGTTAAATGCATGTTTCCGCAGACTGTTAGGCGACTACTGAATAGACTAAGAAATAGACGATTGGAATACATTTTATTCAGCTCGCTACAAAAGTTTTGAGTTTTCGGCAAGGAAAATATATAAGTAAGGACGGTATATTGGGAAGAAAAAAAGTAATTGGGAGAAGCATGTAGAGGAAAGGAAGATAATGCGATTTAGGTGCAAAAAATGAAATTTTAAACCAATCCACTCTTGTAGACATTTGAGCCAAGCTGAATGGCACACTCGCCCTCTCCCCGGTAATCCTTTTTTCCGAAAAATCTTGCTTTCCCACTCTGCCTCCCTCTTATCTCTCTCACTCTTTCCCCCATCTCACTTCTGTTCGCATCACGACCAACATCTCCAGCATACCCCCACATGCGCTCCGGTTGACTACGTTGTCAGAAGCTTCAAAGAGCGAAAGTATCACAGAAACCATCAAAGTCGACTAAAGCCATACTTTAAACTCAGCTCTAACTTGCCGAAATACATCTTATGCATACTTTGTAGCTAGGTTCAGGTGCGTTTGGCTTGGTCACGTTGTTGGGCTGTAAACTAAATATGTTTTATAGAAATTGCATCGAGGATTCCCAAAGCTTAACCACGTATATCAACGCAAAGGTTGGTTTTGTAGATGAGGATAGAGCCCACCTCATACCAAGTCCAATACGACGGGTGTGAATTTCAGTGCAGTGGGGTCAGTTCCTTTCCCTGTGATGCCTGTGGTTTCCCCAAAGGAACTGGTGCCCAAAAAAGCACTCGGCTCGAGTAACTCTCAGTAATGCTGAGGGCTCACAGAGACCTAGCCTAGGATTTTAAACCTTAACCATACGGTAACAGGCTTCACCACAGGTACCGTAAGCAGATATAAAAGAAACACCATATCAGTGAGAAAAATGATTATCAACGGCAATTTAGACCCTGCATAGATAAAACTATAATTTTTTAAACTCTTAATGTTAATTAAGAATGTACTTATTCTGCAAAGCACTGAAAGATATATTATAGACATATTTAATTTCTACCATAGATTGGTGTTCCCATTAAAATTATTTGATATTCTACCGTTTAAGGTAGATTTAGGGTGGACAGAGACTGAACATCGCTTCGTTCCTTAACTTCGTCTAACAATATACAACCTTACACCCTAAATTAAAATAAACACTTTGTTCATTTCGCCCAATTTCTATCACCCTTCATCCGGTCCAACTTGTCTGTCCTTTTCCTCGCCTGCCTGACATACTCCACCTCTATCACAGTTTTCAATATTCTATCAAGTAAAATACCCATCATCCACCTTCACTGCCTATTTAGGATTTCTCCCAGCAACCCTGTCCCCTTCTCCACCATACCTAGTAGTTATTCGTTTGTTTTCCAAATCCTTACATTTTTTTGTTTTTAAATTTTCATTTGCACCAATATCTCAAAAGGTTCCAAGCACGCCGTACAATATCCCACTTTACATCAAGTCTTTTCTTATTATCTTTAGATTTCTGGCTTGAATCCTCTCCTCTTCGTATTCATTTGCTTTTGCATATATCAATCCATTTTGAGAAAAATATTTCATTAACATTACTGCGAATTATAAATGGCAACGATTTTGGGGTGGTTGTTTTTAGTGATTTTCATTATTTTATGGTTTGGTGCACTCAAGAGAAGTTAACTGTGACAATTTTACAGTTAAATATCAGCAATTTTAAACAGCGCACTAATGAAAAATTCTTTGAAATGTGCTCGTACTTGTGTGAAATTTTGGCGAACTCTCTTTTTCCATGGCCAATATCTCGTGACCAATTACTATTCGCCAATTATTTTATTATCCCACTCGGGATGCAATGCATGAACAGATATTTCTCTAATGAATATTCGTTTAACGTTTATAGAGCTTAAAATTCTGAGAAAGATTATCGTAAAGGAATTAAGTACCATAGTCAGCAACATTCCGGAACTTTGCTATTCAATCCACATAATTTTATTTTGCTTCTGGCAGTTTCTTAGAAGCTGAAATTATGACTACTTTAATGATCTTATTTGTACAACATGCTCATGGCCGGGAACAACGATTACATGCTTGGAGCACTTTCAAATAACCTTTTCTCACCATATGTGAAAGACATGAAACTATATCATTTCTTTCTTGAGTCTTGGAGCGGGATGACTACAGTCCTTGATTTTAGATGCGTGGCATCTGTGCTTTTTCATGTGTTAAACAAATTTACGTACTCTTTCAAGTGCGATATCACCTTATTTATCGTCAATTTTATTCTTCAATTTTCGGTTTTGAAATACAAATAATTAATTTGGAAGAAGTAGGGCAGAAAAGCTATCGGCGATATAATACAATGAATGAAAGTTCAAAAATACGGAACAGTCACTTAAAACTCATTATTAACATTGATATCGTCAAAATCGTCAGTGCGAAGTTGTGAATCGAAAGAAGAAGGCGTTGAGTTCATATTTTTGGCTACGCTCGTCCTCCTGGAAGCACAAATGCCGTGAGAATGCTGTCAATACAAATAAAACAACTACGAAAGACATATCTCGTTAAATATCACTCCACGAGACATTCCCAGTCACAGGTTCCCCAGCACAACGAAGAAAGTTGACGAACAAGACTAGGGCATAAAATTTCCACATAATTTGAAACCTCGGATTACACTATTATTTATTGGACACGTCTCTGACTATAACATCTAATTTTCATAGAAACGTTAATGAAGGATATGTTTAAATACGTTTATTTTTTTAACTAAAGCTTTTTATTGCTTGCTTATTCACTCAAAACTTCAAGAATAAATATGATACCAATGGTCTTTCCCTTAAATAACGTAACTAATTCATGGCTAACCAAGTTATTAAAAAGCTCGTGCATTAGGAATTTTTGAACAGAATTTTTATTATTCCTAAGAAATAGTTAGGGGCATTTAGCAACTTGACAGGCATCAGGGGTGCTAGCAATATGGCATAATTGCAGCGAACCGGAACACCCATTGCATTTGGAAAACTGCAATCTGAATAAAAGCTATATTCAGGGAATGAAAGTTTCGACGATAAATCTTGCAATTTTTGTCGACGCATAATGAGAGGAACATAAATGCAGGCCTCAGGGAAAAAACAACGTGCATCAGTGGCCCAGCGTTCGAACTCACCCTAGTTTCCGCGTGGCACTTAAAATGTTTACAACCCGAAAGCTCTGCGGGAGGTGATCAGGGGCGGGTGACGGCACAGCAACGAGGGGAGAGAGATGCGGGGAGATTTGGCGTCGCTAGCAGGCGAAGCGGGGGAGCGGGTTTGAGGATTACTTGGGGGGTAGGTCGCTGCAATTTTGGAGAAGGGGCGGAGGAGGGTGGAGACCCAGGGATCGAAGGGGAGTGGGGGGGATTGGTTGCGGAGGAAATGAAAGAGCGGGTCTAATAGCGGAGGTGCGGCCTCGGGAAGGGAGTGGAGTGGTTGTTGGATTCTGGGAGCAGAAATAGCAGTCGTGCATGATTAACCGTGGATCGGTAGGGAGATCTACGAAAATGTTGAATACATTTTTGATTCATTTTTTCCTATGAAGGGCTAGGGGTAAAGAGTGGGCTGAACTTCGTGGGAGGACCTCACGGCGGAGCGTCGACGGCCGTGTGACACTTTCCACGTGAGTCCCAAGTATCGGAAAACACTTCTCGAAATGAAGCATAGACTGTGCGTGTGTGTTTGTGTGTGGGGGGCGGGGAATGCGGAAATGGGGTTGATGGGGGGTGGAAGAGGGGGAGAGGGAGGGGATTAATGAAGGGGAGCCGGAGATTAGAGTTCATGCAGAGGGGAGAGAGAGGAGCGGAAGAGGCAGTTCAGTCGGGTATCCAGGATGCGACAACGGAAGAGGGTAAAACATGAAACTCGGCAGTATTGGTGGCACTGTAACTTGGAAGCAGTTATGTTGATAAAAGGAGGTTTTGGGGATGAGGTCGAGCGACTTGGATTGCAAAGCCCCTATTTCCACCGAGGAAGGGACGAATGACTGGGTTGAATCCTTTCTTTTTTTATTTTCAAGAAAAACAAAGTGGAAGAGAGAGAGAGAGAGGTACAAGTTGGAATATTTGCGCGATATGGGAGGCAGACGGTTGCCGTGGCTCGAGGGTTTGGTGAGATACGGCTGAGATTATCGTGTGGGGAGGATTATGGAGTGCGTGTACAATATGCCTCCGAGATTAGAATTTTCGCGGTAAAAAAGAAGAGATTGAACAGGGGTGTCGCGGGTTGTTTCCCCGGAAATCGTTGATTCATTATCCATAGTCGGGAGAGACGGATGCCTTCCGAGGATTGCGGGCAATGTAATTATAACGTCCGATTCTGATCATACGTCCGCGTTTTTTTAAGCAGTCATTTTGCGCTAATATTTTTAAGCATTTATTCCTTTCATTTTTAGGAAAGAAATTTCGGTTCAGTTGCAAGGGCGATAAAATGCTATTACGTGCATTTAAAATAATAGAAACCTCGGCGTAGAGATTTATGGATTAGTAATGCAGGTAAACCTTCCAGGAATATTATTTACCGAAACTTAAAAAAAAAGGAATTATTAATACTCGGATCAGGATGGCCCCTAGATTTATAATTCAGAATGGCTACTTTTACTTAAAAATTAAATACTCTTTCTTTATAACTATTAATCAGAATATCATTACGTAAAATGACTTCTCCCTTGAGAGAAAAAAGAATGATTCATTTAGAGCAAAAACTACGATTTTAAAAATAATTTTCAGAAGATCTGAATTGGGTTGTGTTGTAATTTCCGAATATGTGATATAACTTGGTACTCTCGTGTAAGCTCATTTTTCAATCAGACTACTTGAAATATTGCCCATTATTTTTGTTTGCCTCCTCCAAGTTGTGCTCAACACAACCTTTCCGAGCCCGCAGACTAAAAGTAATGAGATGTGAATAATCGAATGAAGATAAGTGAAATAGAATGAGCAGAAACCCCGGAGGTGCCGTTGTGGTCCGCTTCTAATTAATTACTGTCGAAAGCAGCAAACAAAATCGTGTCTCAGTCATAATTAAACGACTAATATCACACAGAAATCGCATAGAGCATGATCGAGCGAATTAACGGATTAGCGGTGAGGATATATCCAATTAGTGGGCGCTTACACGCGCGTAAATAACCTTCAAATCCGCACTCAATTTCCTTTCCTCATCCATTTCCATTTATCTCACAAATCCTCCACCGCAACTATTTTTCCCTCTCGCAGTGAGGCTGCGCCTTCATTTTCCTTTCCTAAACCTCATTCTCTCTTTATGTCTTTCAGTAACTAAGCCAGTAAAACAACTCCCGAAACACCCTTTAAGATTAAGCAGCCTCATTCTAAGATTCCGGATAATCTATGCGCCGATGCTTGACATCATTCTTCCTGGTTACAGATCTTTATTCTCCCTATTTTCTGGATTATATCGCCTACCATTTCTCCATTGTCATCGTAAATAAGCGCTCACTTTGGAATATCTTGTCTGTATCAGTTTAACATGAATTTCGCAGGAGTGTTAGTTATAATACCCACAAAATTGTTTTTGTGTAATATGTTTGTATAAATAATGTATATACATATATATAATATATATACATATGTAATATGTACATATGTATATATATTACAAATATAATATATATATATATATATATATATATATATATATATATATATATATATATAATAGGGATGTTGGACGGGATGAAGGGAGGAAAGAAGTACACCGAGATGAAGAGGGACCTGATATAGACTGGTTTGATAGGTGGGGAGTCACAAAATGTTTATTTGATAGTTGTGTCCATCAAAAAAAACCTACCTTAAACGGTAGATTACCTAATAATATGTATATATATATATATATATATATATATATATATATATATATATATATGTGTGTGTGTGTGTGTGTGTGTGTGTGTTTGTGTGTGCGTGCGCGTGGGATCATTCGATCATTCGCTTTTTTAGCTAAAATTCGAAAAATATATTTTAGAAACAGGATATTTTTAAAATTAATATTCCAAATACGTTTTCCTCATAAACTGTAACTGTAAATTGGACAGACACTGCATATTCTTTTTCTTTCTATTTTGTTGCCATAACTTTAAAAAATATCCTAAAATGTAATCGTTAAAGTAACATTTCCTGTTCTATTGAATTCATGGAAGCCTACGTAAGTAGTTGAAAACAAAGAATTAAATGAGTAGTGTTAAAATATAAACAAAAATCCATAGACGCTCATTTAGGAAAAAGTTGCGACAAAAAAATCTAGGTATTCGTCATTAATAAGACTGGTCATGCAGAGCTGCTCTGCCATTCAATGGAGTACCAGGTATCCAGCAGGGCAAGGAACCTTAGGACGACCAGCAAAAAATGAACTTTGGAAGAGGCAATTAAGCCTAGTACGAAATATCCCAATGGTGATTTTTTTGTTAAACATACTTAATCGAATGACCTGATATCTTACTTTAATTTAAACTTTGTCAAAATTACATATGATATTTTTAGGAATGAGCCATATCCATGTCTTTGTGGAAATTAGTTCGAATGTCGATCAATAACTTATGCATCAAAAATCATGACTATTCACCCAACCTAACGTTGAATCGAATCGGCATTTATTATCATAATAAATGGAGGCATATAGAAATTCATGTAGGGATATGAACCCTACATTAAAATAAAAAATAAATTTAAAATATGTTTCTGTGCTAGAAACTATAGAGAAATATGTGATATTTGAATTATAAAAACTGGACTCCTAGAATCGAGATTACATCAAATATCTGGCTCCAAGATTGTACTCTATTTTATAGAATGTTGAGTATTTGTTGTTGGTAGAGAAATTATAATTTTAGAATGATGTCAGTCGAACATAAAACTGAATGGAATTCCCTCTTTTTCTTTTAGTTACCCAATCATTTTGTACAGAAGTTAAATTTTGACTGTTGCTAATGGAACAAGGAAATCTCGCGAGCGAATACCTTGCCATTTCAAGACAGATATAATAAAGAACGTATGATGCCTCATATGGGACATGAGATATTCTGTGGAATATTTTGCCTCATTCAACTCCTAATGAATAAAAATGCTATTAATTGAATGACACACATTTTGCGAGAGATACCGGGCCAAAATATGATCATGAGATGTAGTAGCGCTATTATCTTCAATACATACATGTTTCCACGAAATATTAGAATAAAATTTCACCAAATACGTCGCATTCTCGCCTCTAATTTTGTCAAAACAATCAAGGCAATAGGGTGGAAATTGTGTTATTGGAGACCATTTTGGATATCAGTTTTTTCGAGAAATGGTTTTTATTGAAGCATAATTGTATTACAGTATAATTTTGGCGGTGATTCAGGATATTGAAGGCACTAGTTCCTATTGCTATTTAATTCACAGTGTAGGGAACGATAATAGCGAACGATGTTATATGTTCGTATGAGATGAGCGAAATATACGGTGAAATAATATCACAGTTGGCTTCAATCTGTCCGAATTGCCTGTGTACGCATGCATTCAGGTTAGGGCTGGCCAGAAGTACGCAAAATACATGCCAGTTCCTAATGAGATAGATGTGTTCGAGACTTAGTATTGTTTTTAAGCTCCTGTTTTCCGGACACCAATTCGTTCAACCCGCACAATTCCTTTGTTTTTGTTTTATTAACGTTGATTTATTATCTGATGGTTCTCCAGGCAGAATACCCAAATTGCTGGGGTAACCAAAAGAGTGACTTACTACTTTGATTTCTTTCATCGCTGATGGCAAAGTCCTTCGCATTTGAAGGATTATTGTTTTTACTAGCCTTGAGTAGAGAAATATACATGGTAAATAACGATTTGATAAAAAGGTAAACTGATTTTTAATTAGACTAAGTACGCGATTTTAGCATTTTATTCTGTGGCATTATGTGATTATCATTATCACAATGCTGCTAGCTAGTAATGCAGTACAAAATATTACAAATGAAATATTCACATGAATCATACCATTGACTTCATTAATTATTGATCGAAATGCGAAAAATCAGAAATATAAAACAAAATAAATGCATATATACATATTTAAGAGTACCCTCGGCATATTCATTTATGTTTTAACAAATCAAAATTGATGCTCTCACATACAGTGCTGCTTATAATTATAAATTTGTGATAAGAATTTTCTTTAAACTTCAGAATAACGAATGGTTACATATTATCAAATATTAATTTTATGCTTAATATTGATGTTGATGATTGATGATTAATGTGATGATGATTGATGATTAATTTGAGTTCCCAACAAAGCGTGGCCAGTGCATTTCATGTTCCAGATATCAACCTTTTGAAGACAATAGTGGAGATAAATGGTATTTTAAAATTGAGCGTATTTTAAAGGAAGTAATATGGCAGACTAATGAACAATTTTAAAAGGATTATGCCCAACTTTAAAGATAAAATAATATATGAAAATGAATCATTATTACTATCCGTTTTATTTGTGTCACAATATTTGTCCGCATCACGAAATTATGTCGTCCCCATCATTTTATTTTCATTTTATTTTTTGATACCCGGGGTAAATGTCATCGTTCGCACGATTCGAACGAATCATCAAACATCAACAAACTAAGACGTAAGCCAACAATCCTCACCTTAATGTGGATTGGTGAAGTGGTGGATTGAAACAAAGTTTTTCTTTGGCATTTATTAAAATGAACTTCCACAAAGTTGAGGCTGAAACTATGGATTTAAATCCTCACCTTAGTCAAATTTTGTTCCATGCATTCCGCGGTATGATAATATACGTATATTCAGTTGCTTCACCTTCTTCTTTATCTGATAATTATTATTCCATAGAATTTTGATTGATTCGCATTGTTAATATATGACAATAGATAATTTAAATATGCAAATGGACTAATTAGATTATCTTGCTTAGGATTATCGACTACGTTTATATGGGCAACAGAAAGACAATTATAATAAATCCAGAGATAAAGCAAGTGTATGTAGTGAATAACTTCCAATAAATACCTTTAACTCATAGATGAGTTGGTATTTGAATTGCTTCTATCACGATGAGAGCATAAGTGGGAGTACAAACTCATTCATAGCCTAAGAGATATCGTTTGTTAGAAGCGAGAGGACGGAGCTCAACTGTCGTTAAGCCCTTCGCAATGAGGAGACCTAGAATTCAGGTCAAGAGGGCTACTTCCTATATCCGCGCACTTTCTGATCTTCGAGTAAACCCTTCATTGAGAAATCAAACATCCATGTTTTGTCGGCCTTCGAACCTCTCACACGGAATCGCATGGCTATGGCACTTGACAGGCAGTCGAGATTAAACTCTCCTCAATACCGCCACGACGGACATCAAATATAGTATGAATGTCAATTCATAAACGACTACATATCTCGGGTAGAATGTGCTACTTTTTCATGGGCATGTTTTTCCGTATGCACACACGCGTGCTAAGAGTCTGTACAAAAATGCACAATTCATTTGAAAAAAAGAAGAGTGGAATGAAGAGGTTTTGAATAAAACTTCGATTGTACAGATATGATTATACGGGGTAATAGATGTGTTTGCAGTCTATATCTCGAATGCATTGAATTGACTTTAGGCCTTTAAAATGTCACATACAGGTAGATACCTGTATGAAGTAATTTGTCATATGGCGTACCCGTTTATTCTCATTTCGATAGGTTGACATGTGCCTATATTTTTCCATGAGTCCCCATCTCACGTTTATAAACGGCGTTATCCGTACTTGCCTTCATGTGTATTTTACACCGGCTGTGTCCGCGTGTATGTAATAAGAATAATTATTATATTATATATATATATATATATATATTATATTATATTATAATAATTCGGCTTCATTCAGGCGAGATTGAGGCTTTGGATTTGGTTGCCTTCTTCCATCTAAACCATCGTCAAATACATTCAATGAAAATACAATTACAATTGAGTACTAAATAATATAAAAAATAACTATATAATGACAATAATTTACTAGGAATGTGCATTAGTACAAAGAGTTTAGAAAGATATTCAAAATTGTGGGAAAAACGTAAAAAATAAGGCCTTTATCCTTGACGAAAAAACCCACTTCCGGGAAGCTTCCACACACGAAGAGGAGTGTAAACAACCTGCTAAAGCCTACAGATAGATAATGCTAATGTTATTATTTACTTAATCTAAAGAAAATTTTAATAATAAGTGAACATAAATTATCATTATCTTCTAAAAGCCGAACTTTGTCGTTGCAGCCATTGGTCTCTCTTTATTGCCATTCTCTTCAGTTCATTGTATGTCGTTACTCTCATAGTACTTTTTATATCATATATTAATTTATTTCTTGGCCTTCCTCTTCCTTTTTTCTATTATTCTCCCCTCCGTTATATTTTATAGGCAGTTGTTATATCTGGGAATATGTCCAACAAATTTAATTTTCCTTTTCTCCATCTCTTTTATTAGATTCCTTTCTTTTCTGTTATTGCTCTCGATACTTCTGTGTTCATTTTCTTGTCCGCCCATCTTGTTCTTGTTATTATTCTCCAAATCCACATCTCCATTGCTTCCAACCAGGCCTTTTCCATCTTTCCAAATTTCTAAGTTTCGCAACCATATAAAAATGTATTACAAATAAACGTGTTTCCTAAGGATTTTCTATTTTCCAATTTAATGTGCTTATTTCTTAAAAGATTCGTTTTTTTTCATATGCTTTTTTTGCCAAGGCTATCTCTTCTACTGCAGAGGTGAATCTGCTATTTCTTGTAATTACACTCCCAAGGTAGTAGAACTCTTCTACCTGGCTTATCATTGATTCACCTATCATTATACAAGGGGTGTAGGTTCTGTCCTGTTTCTAGAAACTATCATAGCTTTCATTTTCTTCAATTATTTTCAGTTTCAAGGTTTTCAAATCTGTGGACAGGGTTTTGAGCATTCTCTTCACCTCTTTGGCTGTTTCTGTTATGGTCACTATATCATCAGTCAATATATCACCTGCAAACCTACTGCAGTTTATATTTTTTCCATTTGTTTTCTCTTTCATTGTCTCTTTCGATTCTTTAATGATTCTGATGATGATTCTGTCCTACACTCTTCCATGTCTTGTACATTGTTGAAATACTATGTTTTCAGGTATCAGAAAGTAATATCCCAATAATGAAAGGAAATACACGCGAAAAATATGTAAGACTGAAGACATTCTAATAATTGCATTGATACCCGTATTTCCAATACATAGATAAACGTTTAAGGCTGAGCTCATCTGCCTCTAATTTGTTATATGAGAGGTTACCTCATGGATTAGATTTATATTAGATTAGAACCTAAGGTTTATAAACTTAAAAGTTTTAGATATAAATTTAGTTATATATGCTGATGATTTAGTTATATTTACTGATGGTACTCCGAGTATTGTGATACATGCCGATACTTAACTAAGTAAAAATGCATAAAACCTTAATTATTTATAAATTTATCGCCGTTGTACTAAGCGGTCTCATATTTTGCTATCACTTATTCACAATGTATATTTTTACGTCGATATGAAATTAATATGCAGTACCTGAAAAAATTCCTAAGTATCTAATATGTTAACTTATCACCTTAGAAATGTTTAGAGTTAGATACATTCTGAAGTGCAAACGTAATTACTGCTTTTGAATATTGTTCCTAAATTATTGGTGCTTTTTTGATACTCCCAAGTTATCTTTAATGCTGAGCTCACTAATCTACGTTCTAGCTGTCATTTTATGGTGTGATTGTTTCTTCAAATTGATTAGATAATGATAGTGCATTCAAATGTAAAACTTCAATCGTAAATCGCTAAACATATCCGTACGCAGACACGTACACGTTTGCATGATCAACGATGGAGCCGTGTTAACTCTTGCATATTCATATGGACATATATTTTTTGTGCTAATATTCCAACTCTCCTTCAGAAAGTTGAGTTGAAAAGCGTGTAGAGACAAAAAATCCCCCACGACCGCGGAGATGAGAGTCCTCCCGGCTGCCCTGACCCCGCCGAGCGCCATCGGTGGGTGTTCAACATTCAACAGCTCATCTCTGCGTCGCTTTTTCAGGCGTCGGTGGCCTGAAGAACGTGCGCGTGGTGTCCCCAGGGGCTGTGGCCGTGGGCGAGACGGCTTCCTTGGAGTGCCAATACGACCTCGAGGGAGCGGAGTTGTATGCCGTCAAGTGGTACAAGGGCAAGAAGGAGTTCTACCGCTACCTCCCCAAGGAGGACCCCCCCACCAAGGTGTTTCCGCTGCCGGGAATCAACGTGGACGTAAGTAGGGGGAGGGAAAATTGTAATTGGGAGGACATAAAAGAGGTTAAGGTTGCCTATGGAATTAGGAACTGGTTCTCGTATCCCTCTAAAGGTGAAGAATCACGGATGCCGATTGATTAGACTTCATAGATCGCTGAATACTGTAGACTCATGATGATAGAGAGTACAATCGTAGAAATATTCTAAGCATTGCTCTAAATTCTGATAAATTTTGGCATGGTCGTTTTTAAGTACATTAGTATACATAGTATGTACATGAGGCACAGGGTACAGGAGAAAAATACAGTCATGGTGACAGACGAAGTGAGAACACGGGGAAAAATTCGCATTTTGTTTGCACACACAAGGAAAATGTGTACGCACACAAAATGCGGATGATACATACTATATTAATTTTGCATATTATGGCGTTTTCTGTAAAACACATCAGATTGCGTGTGCATTTTAATTTCACATTTCCTGTCTTATGATACAAAGAATGATTTTTTGAAAAATGATCCAGGAAAGAAGTGCGCTTTTTTATTGTAACTGCCATTCCAAACATTAGTAGTTATCATGCGTATACTTGATAATATAACATACACAGGGTCTATGATTTGATAATTCATTTATTGTTGAATTAAATATTAACATGGAAAGCTAATGAAAGTGGATTAAACATCACCAACGAATGTAACTACTGGAATATTTTACTTAGGTGCATCTAGTAAAGTGGAATCCATTTTTTTCTTCTCGTGTACTGGCTCTTATTTGCTCCTGGAAGATCAGTATTGGAAACCTCAAAAGTTAAAAAAATGAGTTCCTAATTTAATATGTCCTATAATTTAAATTTCTTTCAGATCAAAGTTAAAATGTTTTTTTAAACCAGGAACAACGTTTGTAAAAATATATATCCAGTATACCTGATGGTTTATATATATATATATATATATATATATATATATATATATACATATGTGGGGAACGGAGAGTCCGGATGGGCAGTGTTAGGAAGAGGTGTAAGGCATGGTTGCCCATTGTCACCGGTACTGTTCAACGTATATGTAGAGGAAATGATTAAAGAGGCATGAGAAGAACTGGAGGTAGGAATGAAAGTCGGAGGGGAATTCGTAAAATCGGTTAGGTTTGCTGATGACCAAGCATTAGTTGCTCAGTCAGCCAAGGGGTTGCAAGCTTTGTTGAGTGAATTGGAGGTTCAGTGCGATAAATATGGGATGAGAATCAATATTAATAAAACAATGGTTTTGCGATTTTCCAGAAAGAAAAAGGCTAAGCTAAATATTAAAATACGCGGGGAAAAAATAGAGCAGGTAGAACAGTTTACATATCTCGGAAGTGTTTTGGACCAATACGGTCAAAGTGGTAGGGACGTAAGGAGAAGAATTGCGCTAGGCAAGGAGGCTTTCTCAAGGAGGAGGGAGTTGATGACAAGGACGTTGAGTAGAGATGTTAAGACAAGACTCGTAAAAACTCTGATATGGAGCGTAGCTATGTACGGCGCGGAAACGTGGTCGCTGAAGCAGGAGGATAGACGTAGATTGGAGGCTTTTGAAATGTGGGTGTGGAGAAGAATGGAGAAGGTGAAATGGACCGAAAGGAAAACAAATGAGGAAGTAATAAAAATGGTGGGGGAGGAGAGGGGTTTGTTGAGAGAAATCCTATGGAGGCAGGAAAAATGGATGAAAGGCGTATTGAGCGGTAGTGGAATGTTGAAGAGGGTAATAGAGGGGAGAATGTTGGGCAAGCGTGGAAAGGGTAGGAACAGGATAGGGATGTTGGACGGGATGAAGGGAGGAAAGAAGTACACCGGGATGAAGAGGGACCTGATATAGATTAGTTTGCTAGGTGGGGAGTCACAAAATGTTTATTTGATAGTTGTGTCCATCCAAAAACCTACCTTAACCGATAGATTACCTAATAATAATATATACATATATATATATACATATATATACACACACACATATATATATATATATACACAGGGTTCGTCCGGAAAGTAAGTGTACTGAGCTCAGGAAAAAAAATTTATCACACTTTTACATATATTAAGCTAATATTCCTCAAAATAGGACCCTTGTCAGTCGATACACTTGTTCCAGCGGCGTTTCCATTCCTGGAACCCTCCCGCGAAGGCATCATCGGGAACCTCTCGAAGACACGTCGTCACGGCCTCTTTGACGGCATCCAAAGTTCCGTATCGCGTTCCTTTCAAACTCCTCTTTATCTTCGTGATCAGAAAGAAGTCCTGTGGTACCAAGACCGGGCTGTAGGGCGGGTGCGGCAGCATTGCCACGCTGTGCTTGGCCAAGAAGTCCGACACGACAAGCGCGGTGTGAGACGGCGCATTGTCGTGACGCAGCCGCCAGATGTTTTTCATCGCTGGCCGTACGCGGGCGACTCGTTTTCGAAGCCTGGCGAGCACTTGGACGTAAAATGCAGCATTTACAGTTTGTCGTTCAGGTACAAATTCGTAGTGGACGACTCCCCTTTTGTCAAAAAAGACAATGTGCATCATAAACTTATTTTCCGGACGAACCCTGTATGTATATATATATATGTATATGTGTGTGTGTGTGTATGTATAGATTATTTCGTTGAAGTAACGCGGAAATGTTGAATAAAAAACTTAGACAGCGACAAACAATTTAAGAACACATAAAAAGAACACTCACACGTTATATCTTTATGGAATTTATATGGTTTTGGAAAGCCTATCGACACCTGGGACTCATTGTCGTTCACTAATGAGAAAGGCTTGAAGTGGAAAGGTGTGGCATTGATTCATATCGGAGAGAAAGATACTGTGTTCATCCGCAGGTATTTTGTTGTTCGTGGGCTGGGTTTTGACTTACTTAGTCCTGATGACGACCTTGTAAGATGACACTATATGTTTGGGTCTTATATGTTGTAATTTGTCTAGTTTAAGGAATTGTTTTCTTTTCCGGTCGTGAATTAGATCCACATCCTACTTCTCCTATCCTGTCTCCGCTCCCCTCTGGCCTCCCTTCCCCCTTTCCCCTTCCTCAACACTGTTTTTCACCCCTCCCCCGCAACCTGTTCTCCCCTTCCCCCGTCCCCTTCTCTCTCCCTCTCTCACATACCTTACCTCCCCTATACCAGCAGGCAGTACTACTGTTTCTTCTGATGAAGACGGGGCTCGATTCCGTCGAAATTATGAAGCTATTATGGGTGATTGTTCTTTTTACGGGTTCTTATATTGTTTGTTGCTCTCCAAGTTTTACACACACACACAGACACACACACACACACACACACACACACACACATATATATATATATATATATATATATATATATATATATATATATATTCACAAACGCATATATATGCACTTTTTTACGATTTATTTTAGCTAACTGAACGCAATATGGCGTAAGTGCTTTTTTCATTGAGATCTCCTGAGTAGCTTTTGATTGTCAGAATATCAGATTTTCAAGTCGATGTGCTGAAGTGGCGGTCGGGAGCCTCATACCTTCTCTTTTAGAAAAAAGCTTGTAAATGATTTTGCGTCAAAAACTTTAGTCTGCATATGTTTTTTATCTTCAAAATGGCATTGTTATTCCGGGATTTAATTAGTGAATTGAATGTAAAAAAGCGTATGAACGCATTAACGAACGCATAATTTACTTAATATTTTGGTGTTAGAATAAAAACCCGAATTTAATTTGGATGTCAACAGGTATCATATTACCTATATGCTTTCCCAATTGAAGCATGACGAAACATGTATAGCAAATTTAGTTCACAACCATGCAGTCCTGATTCCAATTTTTCGTGAACAGCTCTCCGAGAGTGACGCCCACCACGTGGTCCTGCGGGACGCTGGCTTCACCCTCACCGGCCGCTATAGATGCGAGGTCTCGGCAGACGCACCGTCCTTCGACACGGCCCTCGTCGTCGCATCGCTCGTCATTGTCGGTGAGTACGGGTCGACCAACATTCCCAAACCCTTCCTTGAACTGGCTTCTGTAGAACTACGATCCCTTGATTATTAGTGCTAAAATATTATGTTGATTCCTATGAACATTGATTTTCTTATGGCTCGCTTTCATTTCAGTTATCAAGTACGTACAAGAAATTGATAAATATAAAATATTTTTACTCCTATAAACCATTCCTTCATAACTTTTCCAATATTTATAGCCTTTTTTTAAAGTAGTGTTGTATTGAGTTAAGGCTCTCGTAAATGTATCTACAATCGTTTTTAATGAATTTTGAAATGACTGCATTTTCACTCGAAGATTGGATATTGGAGGTTATAGGAAAGAGACATTTATAATGGATTTTCAATTTCTAATGAAAAATATTACGCCATTTTGATTATCTACATGTTTTATCTCAATAAATTTTAATTAACTATTAAATAAATTTTGTGTAGTGAGCTGCGTAACATGGACCATAATTTTATATCTGAATGAATTTTTCCTTAAAATTCAATAAATTTACCACCTTGTTTATTAAATTACAGAGAATTTTAAACATTTTACCGCATGAATTTTCCATGAGGGATTGACTACATTCAAATAGGAACTGATGCTGGTAAAATATATATTTGCTGGAGTTTTTATGACTCTTCACGTAAACATATGCATGCGAATACACACAACAACTCTAGCGAATCTCGCATTAGTATCTGACCCCCTCCATGATGCAAAAACAAGAGACCCTGAGTGACGGGAAAGTAGGAAGGGGTGACGAGGGTCCGGAAAGTGGTAACTCAGCTTTTTTGGAGGGAACATCTCTCTGGGAGGGGTTTGTGACAGAGTGAGCGTTTTAAACGGTCATTACTCTAAGCTTCAGGAAATAAGATAAGCTAGTCCAGCTTGTAAGACGTCCGCGGTAAAACTTAAAGACATCTATTATCATGAAAAAATACCTCTCCTATTAAAACAAATTATTTCAAACAATTATTTTTAGTCCCAATTCCTGAACGCATTTTCAACCATAAGATACGTGTTTTGCGACATAATAGGATTTTCCTTCATATCTATTTTAATTTAATATTCATTAAAACTATTTGAATGATTATTAGAGGTAGGCGCATACATGATGGACTTTGTGTTTATGTATCGGTAAAATTTAATACTTTGGATTGAAAGATAAGTATCTTAAGAACAGAAAAATTAACAGTAAATGATTTCGCATGCCCCACAGTTTAAATTTTTATTCCTAGATAACATATCTTCACGCTTGAAAATTTAAAGGATTTCCCCTTCAATGCATAGTACGACAGTGGTCCCATAAGTACCTGGCCTGACCTAGAGATGGCAGCAGTTATTTGAAAAATCACTGTATTAGAAAGTACGCACTCTATAAATCATATGTATCAAAGTTGAAGATGCCACGTTGCATACTATTGTTTGGCAGCCATCAACAGTGAACGTTTTCAGTGAATTTGTGAAAATGGAGAAAATTGGTTATCGTTATGTGATACAAATACTTTTATTTGAAAGGTCTTAGCCCAACCAATATTAAATTTAAGCTGGATTCTACTCTCGATGCGTATGTTTCTTCGTTTACAACAGATACATATTGGATAGCAGAGTTAAAACGAGGCCTGTCTGACGAGCTGTCAAGACAAGCATCGCAATAGTCGACCAAATGAGGTGATGGCTCCAGAAACGGTGAAGAAAATCCACAAAGTGATACTAGATGTTCGTCGGCTGAGAGTGCGCGAGCTAGCAGACAAAGCAGTCATTTCAAAAAGTGCGGTACATCGCATATTAACTGAAACTTTGGATATGAGAAAACTGTGTACAAGATGTGTGCCGCGTTAGGTCACACTCGAGCAAAACCAGTGTCGTGAAGATGTTTAAATTGAGTTTTTAGCAAAGTTTCACAACAAAGCAGAATTGTTTAGCCATTTCATAACCATTGATGAAACATGGGTCATTTAATTCACATCCGAGGCAAAAGAACAATCAAAACGATGGATTCAAAAAGGAGAACCGGCTCCCAAGAAGGAGAAGACCGTTTCATCTGCAGGCAAGGTTATAGCGTCGGTAATGGCTATTTTGAGGAGCAAGACAGTTCTTATTATAAAAAGGGCATCGAACTTAATAAATATTTCTTGGAAAAAAGTATAAACCTGAAAGGAGATGAGGTTGAAAAATAAGTACATTTTTTCCAAAATTTTTCTGTTTTATTTATTGGGTCGGGTACTTCTGAGAACACCCCCGCAATGGATAACTATGTTTTTCTGTTTTAGCTAAACCTCCAATCTGCAGTAATTAGGTCGAAAAAGCCCCAACTAATAACGGCAAGTTTGGGGATTACAATTTCACCTGAGACCATGTTTTTTGTTTGTTATGACTGCCTAGTGTTATGCCTGTTTCGAATTAATTAGTTAATTGCTGTACATGGATAAAAACGTATCCTACGGTGAACCAGAAGTTGTAATATTTTGTGTTAAAATAAATCCTATTTGAATTCTCACAGTTTAATACTTGCAGCTAAATTTAATACTTTTATGTATAAACATTTAAAAAGTTTAATTTGATAAATAAAATACGAAGCCTTCAAAAAAAAGGTAACATGACTTAATCGCAATTACAAGTAAATATATATTTCGTGTAAGATACTTTTAATGGCCTTTTACACTCTTCTTACGGAAAATGGAGTTGCATTTAATTTGATGGTTTGAATGGTTTAAAATAGATTGAAATTTGAAAATTATCACTGAAATGCCCTTTCACTGAAAAAATGAGTTTGGGCCAATTTAATGCTGCAACAGGTAAATACTATCTGAATATTCATTGTGATGATATGTATGCGTTTCGACCTCTCGCACTTCACAGTTATTAGCATTATAAAAACCAAGTTTATTGATTATGGTGGATAAAAGCACTCATGACAGATACCCCGAGACAGATACGTCATTGACTACATCATTGTCAGAACGGGATAAAAGTATCAAATTAAGCTATGCAAGAGCTGCCCTGACTCAGATGTAAATAGCGATCACAGCCTGGTAGTCAATAGCCAGAATGTCTCTAGAATGTGAAGAAAGTGCCATTGGAACCAAGGTGGAACACAATGCTGGAGGGTAAACAAGAAAGAGATAAGTTAACCACGACCATTGACAGAAAAATAGACGGAATAAATGAGGCAAGCTTAGAAGGAGGATAAAAGGAAAAAAAGAATATGTATACCAGATGAGCAACTCTTAAGGCAGTGAAATCTAAGCGGCACACTTCATACAGGCAAAGAGAAAATTCTAGAATCTAAGAATTAAAACTAAGGAAACCTTTTAATAAGAAGTTCCCGCACTAAGTCATTAGTGGTGACAAGAAGATGAAGGAAGAGTGGAAATAAACCTACTTTGAGAAAATCAATGACAACTCAGAGATGGGAAACAGCGAAACGGCTTATAAACTGGCGAAGAGAAAATTTAGAGAAAGAAAACCAAAATCCCTCAATGTCTGAGATACTAATGGAAAGATAGTAATAGAAGATAAACACATTTCGAAGGGATGGAATGAATACATGAAAAACTCCTCCAAGGGCCCAAACCACTTGAAGATAACTTAATTAATGAATAAGTCCTGATAAAAGAAGACGAACGGCCCGGAAATACAGAGAAGGGAAGACGATAAGGCCGTGAAAGACCTAAAATATAACAAGGAACCAAGATTTGACAAAATAAATGGAGAAATAATCATGGCCCTCGGAGTTAAAGCGAAGGAAGCCCACTTTTGAAAAATCAAAGTTAACCATAAAAGTGTTAATCCACCAGAGGATTTTGAGATGAGTGTAATGAAAGATACCGAAGAAACATAGATGTGATACATTCGACGTTTTCTTCTCCAGTGAAAGATGAGGTAAATGCGATAGACACAGAAGATTGGGGTTGATATCAGACGCATCGAAAACACTTACTCGGATATTTAGCAATGGAGAGAACTTCTGGAGAAATCTGCCGGAATACCAATTCGAATTCAGGGAAAACCGAGGGGAAGGAGAGAAATGGTCAGCTTGAAGGTACTGGACGAAAAAGCGATACCCGGAAATAAGCCTGTACATGTGTCATCCTTGGACTTGGAGGACGTCTTTGCCAGGTTACTGCCGCACACATGAAAAACGGGAGGGAAAATAACGCAAATGATCAAAGGAGTATTTCAAGGTTACAGCCTCTCTCCAACCCTATTCAGCGTATATCTCTAAGAGGCAATAATAGAAGAAAAAGAATCGGGCATCAAAGATATCATGGTGAATAAATTAAATCTCCGTTTCTCAGGTGACATTGTAGTGGTTGCAGAATCGCGAATAGTCCTGAAAGCAACTCTGAATTCCATGAGCCAATTATAGGGAATATAATATGAGCATCTGCTAGGAGAAAACTAAAATCCTAGTGTGTGTGGAAGAGAGACGCTGAAGGCAGATATCACAATTCGAGGTGTGAATGTAGAGCAAGTTGATCCTTTCATTTATCTGTGCAGCAGTATAAATGGGGATGGAAGGAGTTAAATTGACACCAAGTGGAGGGAATCCGAAGCTGAGAAGGCGTTCGTGAATAAAGGGAAACTGTCACTTTCCGAGAGCAGACAAGGCAGTCTTTGTGAAAACGTACGCATGGAGCAATGGCACTCTATGAATCATAGGAATGGAACATTGTAAAAGCTAATCAGCGAAGAATAGAATACCATTCTTGATTTTAAATCCTTATTTCCACTGTATTGAATGGGTATTTACTAAATTTGTATGGGCAAGTGTATGTTAGTTTATGGTATTTGCATTTGCAAGAGTGTCTGTTAAGAAGGGTTTTTTGCATGAATATATATGCCTCTGTGGGTTTAAGTTTGCATAGACATGTTGTTTTTGCATGTGGTTTCGTTCCCCTTGACGGATGGTGACCTAACACCCCCCGCCACACGCTCTTGCGACGGCCATCGCGTTATTTTCTAAATATGGATGAATAGAAGCCTTTGAAAGATGAGGGAAATTTTGAATATTGAATGGACACACTAAGTGCTGAACGAGGAAGTTTATAAAAGGTGAGAAGAGGACAATGTGGAGAACCCTCCGGCAAAGGAGAATCACTGTTGTTGACGTGCTCGGGCGTCCGGCTCGCTCTTCGTCGTTCACATCTTCTCGGCCCTCTGAGAACATTTTGTGCCACCGAAAAACGTTGCTTCGGTCCTGGTAGCTTTTCCATATGCCACAGTCAACATTCAGAATGCGTCCGCGCACTTAATTCTGCTTTTCACACAAAATTTGATACAAATTCTTTGATCCATTTTTTGGAACAGGCAAAAATCGAAGACAAGCCAAAATACGTCCAAGAAAAAGAGCAGTCAACAATTAACTGAAAATTCAAAATGGCTGAACTTTTCGGCATAAGTGAGAGACATAAGTACCAACATAACGCCACAAAAAATCGAAAATCAAATATATGTAATCCGCGGAAACTGAAAATTTGGCGAGCCCTTCTGAAAAGACGTCATAGATGGATTTGACGCACATTGATAAGAAATATATCATCATAAAAATTGGTATTCTACTAATCAGGCTAGTTTTTCTATGGAGAAAGATTATACAACGGCACAACAATATATTTTCATATCTTTTATAAAAATTTAACACCGCATTCCACACATCTCTATCAGTGCAAATATTTTGATGCCACCACGCGTCCCTCTCCCATTCCTGGACCCCGGAAACTAAGTAAGCAATTGTTTCCCCTTTTCTCCATGTTTTATTGAAGATTTGGAGTACCACCTTAGGTGTGTGTGAGATCAAACTTATTGTCATATAGTCCTCAAATGCGACTGCCTTTCTCTTTGCTGGTGTAGGAACTAACACTGACTCTCTAAAAAATGCTACGAATCTATGAAAGCTTTTCCTTCCACGTTTACTAAAACCATTAGGTGGTGCGGGCGGGTACTTGATCTATCCTTACGGTCTTATTTGATTTCAATTCCCTTAATGCTCATTCTATTTTAGCATAAGAAATGTATGGACATAAACTATTCTCAACTACGTTATATCCTCTTTTAATGTCTAAGGACTCTGGCCAAATATCTTTTCCGTATATTTCCTCTATATATTCCTACCATTTCTTCAATTTTGGCCTTTATCACATTCAACGTTTCCCTCTCTCACTGTCCTTTGCACAGCCATTGCCTCATCAGCGGCTCTCTTCTCAACACTCCCTCCTCTTTTTCTGTTCTAGGAGCAGTGCACTCGAAGAACATTGAAAGTAGCATGATTTTTTTGATCGGCTACTGCCTTAAATAGTTGCGTAGTAAATTTATGGTCGATATTATTGATTTACGCTTATGAGGCAGCATGTTTTGCGTCATTCTGTGCCATTTTTGCTTCATATTATACCCTGGATGAAAACCTAGACAAGTGCATACTTGTCTTTCTTAAAAATTGCCACTGAAGTTCGAGTTTATTTCTTTTTGACAGCATTAAAAGATTTACTTTTCTCCTTTTGACATAGCAGTAACTCTTCAATTGCGACCGTCCATTAGATCTTTTAGGTTTTGCGAAGGCTTTACATAGTAAGTTCTTAGATTTTCCTGCATATACGAGTATTTCCAGTTTGCCTTGGTACCAAACAGAATGATGCTGAAGACATATTCGGAGCAGTTGAATACGTATAGGAATATCGAAGACTCTGTTTGCATATATTTTTAAATATGTTATCGAATGAATTCTTAAACATTTCTTTTCTTGGCTTTAATTCTGGTTTTTGTTGAACCATTGACCAATATCTAACTAAAATGCGACTCTTGTACTTTACCCGTAACTTCAAACACCATCAACACATTTTGGGTGGTGACCTAACACTCTCCGAAACACTCCTCTGCGGCCTGTATGTAGATGTGTCCCCTTTCACACTTTCTCTTTGTGCACCGTCCTACTATAATATGCTACCTCTCAATGAATCCATGGAAATACTAATTCCTTTCCCTAATGGGATGGACTTTCTTCTTGAATATCCTCTAATGCGCCTAATATCATAGTTCTTTTCCCATAGTTTGAACTCAAAATATTATTTTCAAAGCAGATAAAGAATGTTTGTGTGCAAATCATGAATTCCTAAAAGTGTTTAGCATTGAAATTTTGGAAACAGCAAAACTATTTCCAATTTACACAAGTTAAATATGTATTAACTTGGAAGTTAACATTAGCGATAGCACAAAAATTACGCTTACTTGTTTATATAAGTTATACAACTTATAAAAATGGATGAAATGTCAAAGAACAGCCTAAACTCAATCCTGTATTACATTTTCTGCATTGTTAAATTCTTCGTTTCAACTTAAGATCGGTGCTGCAATGTCTGTCTGCAGCGTCTGTGTCTGTTCTTGGCCTAGTGTTCCTATCATGCATCGTGTAATTAAATAAATATGAAATGAGCTTTTACGGCCTTGGTTACTTAGGAAAAAGGAAGAAAAAACGCTTTAGGCCGTAAAGGGTGTGACACAAAACGTTTTTGAGAGGAATTTAATTTTTTTGCGGTGATTTACGAGAGAATTTAATCCCTCCTAAAGAATCGCCTCACACAGAAGGCACACGGAGGCAACACTGGCGTTTGGAAAACCTCGTAAACCACCTCTAGACACCAAAGTTGATTGTTAGTGTGGATATGTTACGTCAGTCTCTGTCAGGATTTTTTTCTCAGATATTCTACTCATATTAGTGAATGGGCGTACTATTACGAACCTCCTAAAACTCCGGCAAGTACACGTATCTTTAAAAGTAGATGGAATATGAGTGTTTGCTGTAGCTGTTCATGGTTTGAAATACATTTTCCTGAGCCATTCTTACTAACTTGCGCCAGTATTGCTTGCTTGAGTATTGTAATAAATTATCACCATCGCTATTTTTCTTCGATTACTCCAAAATATGATCCAATATGAATCATTTTTGTTGTAAATCATATGGAATGAATTACTACAATTTTATTTAAAATCAAATGATTAATAAAAATGGACTAATCGAAGCTATTTCAACGTCATGAGGGAGGCCAAATTTATCAAAGATTTATGCATCGAGAAGTTTTTAGTTGAGGATGGAGTCTTATGGAGACGACGGCTTTTTTTCTCAGTTCCCAACCGGATGAATTACGCTCTACAAAAATCACCAATGGAAGTCCCTCGGGTAATTATCTGAATGATGATTGAAGGAAACGAGTGTAGAAGATGAAGAATAATAGTATAAAAATATCACTTTTGTTTTAATGGAGTTATCGACCTTTATTTAGTACGAGAGTCACGTAATTAAGCCTTTCAACCATTTCATTACCTA
Source organism: Hetaerina titia (assembly GCA_037158775.1). NCBI lineage: Eukaryota > Metazoa > Arthropoda > Insecta > Odonata > Calopterygidae > Hetaerina > Hetaerina titia. The sequence goes on along the minus strand of CM073770.1, from coordinate 105,112,462 downwards.
AATATGTACACCGAAACTGGAGCAATCACCGTACAGCAATCACCTCCAGCAGACGCGATGTAGAGATATTTACAGTTCGGTAGGCCCGGGTAAGGGTTCTATCCCAATTGAGGACTTAGTACTTGCAATTAGAATGGATTCAAATGTCGAAACGTTTGCAGATGTGCCCCTTGTGCCATCTGTATCAAAAATATTTGAGCATTAAAATGGGGAGTCAGTTTCAATTGTTTTGAAAGGACTCTTACAGATTGAGGTAGGTTTTTCGATGGACATGCAGACTAGTTATTTCTGCATCTTTATTATCATGCATACACTAGACAACGTAATATTCTTAAATACAATGGGCGTACACCCGTTTTAATTTCCGCATGTTCTTACACTCCCGTGAGAACATTCTGCCCAACATGCATCTTCCTTCTCCATCCTTCTCCACACGCCCATTTTAAAAGCCTCCAATCTACCTCTAGCATCCTGTTTAATTGACCATGTTTCCGCGCCGTACATAACTGCGCTCCACAGCAAAGTTTTCTCTAATCTGTTCTTAACATTTTTTCTCGACGTCCCTGTCAACAACTCCCTCCTCATTGCCTGGCTTGTTTTGCTAACTCAGAGTCTTATATACCAAATAACTTGACTGTTTTCGTCAAAATCGCTTCCATGATAGGAAAACATTACATTTGCTATTTATATGTCCACCAATTTTAATTTATTTTGCTTCTCTGTTTCTCTAAAACCTTATTATATTTGTTGTTATTGCATTAAGTCTCATCCCACATCTCTAGCACTGATTTTTTAGTGTCCTCTGCAACGATTGCAATGCTTTAGATGGCTGAATAATGAGTGTTTGATGATCGACAAAACTGATTGCACAAATTCGCCAAGTACTTCCATTCCCATCTCCAGTTCTTCCTATTCTTTTCTTACCTTCTAATTTTGGAAAAGTTACCAACGCGGCAATAAAGTAATTAATTTTACTCGAGTTACACTGTAAATTAGGTCCACGAAATCTATGAATCGTATAAAATACGTTCTCGTTGAATTCTATAAGTGATCATATCGCCCAATTCCTTCCACAACATTTTTAATTTTCTTGTCCGCATCACCCACATCGCTACTAATGTCGGCATCATTCAAGCCAAATAACTGTTTTCATTTAAAAATAAGAATGAATTGGAAGTTATTCCTTGCTAACACATTACTAAACTGCATTAAACTAAACTAAAAACACCTAATCTGATGTTCTGATAATGCTAATATTACTACGAGACCTGCTCTAATAAATATGGTTACTTTTGTCCGGCTCGACCCCCTGTGGAGGAGCACCGAGGGTCAGAAGGAAAGATTTAAAACTATTTCCAAAGTTGAAAAATATTATAATGAACGACGATACGCAGGGACGGATTTTGTACAAGAAATAAAATAGGAACACATTCAAAGTATGTCGTACGCATCCCATCATGTTCCAATCGACCAGTGAAAGGGCCATTATTAAATTGATAAAAAATATTAGCACGTGATAGAACGATGATTTTTTAAATACTTTAGCCCAAGATTGCAAGCCATGTAATTTATGAGAATAACAATGACAAATTTAGATAGTATAGTGAAATAAAGTTTAAAAAATTCCATTAAAATTGAATGTAAATGAATAATTGAAAATAGAAATTCATCAAAATAATTCTAAATACTTAATCATATCAGGTTTTCAAAAATGGATTTACATAATACATTTACCTCACTTTTGCATATGAAGGAAAATTAATTAATTTATTCATTAGAAAATATAACCACTAACAGAAGTTACTTACTAATTTCAAGTATAGCATGTAACAACATGAATAAGGACACATACATACAAAATCAACAAATATTAATAATAAGGAATAGAAATAAAAATAAGAGTTCATTATCTAAATATGAATAGCTGGAAAAGAGCCAGGGCAGTAAATGTGTTTGAGGAATGCAAAAAGGATCAATGATATCTCAGGGAGTGAGTTCAGTGGAGAGACTGAGAGAGAGGAGAGGCGGAAGAGAAGGGACCGTTTGATTAGTGATAACCTGGGAGTGGGCATTCGGAGCATGAGTGTGTGCGGGTGGGTCGTGGGAGAGCTCTGGAGTCGACGAGGGAGAGCAGTTCGAGACAGTCGGTGAGAATGCTGTAATAGTGCTGTCAATGAACTTGAAATCAGTTTTAACATTAGGTTGGAAAAATAAGAGATGGAAAGTGAAGGCGATATCACATCTTCGGACGCATTAGGGAGATCGGGGACCCGATGTTTTACTATTTTAGTGAAAAAGTTAGTGACGCTATTAGCGAGTGTAGCCAGGTTGGCAGGTGTTGACAACGACAAGATGGGGGAGCAATTATTGAGAAGCGGAAGGAAAATCCTGGAAGAATACAAATCCAATGCTCATGGGTCACCTATTTCCACGAACCGGTAGCGAATTTTATGGAAGGCTACGGCGGCGATTAACAAAATACCGGAATTCGTTTGGTTTGGAAGTAATTATTTTTTTGTTGAATAGGCCCATCTTTTTAACAGCCCTACTACATGATCTGAATATATGTATCCTGCTAGGGAATATTGCTGTATGTAAGTACCTTCTTCCCAAGTGTTAACTTTTTTCGAGTGCATGATCAAACTAATATTAGTGTAGAGGTGGCATGATTTGGTTTGTGAATGCATAGCTGGTGACGCTGGTGGTTGGTGGCTTGCCGGGCATTGTGTAGATATAGATAAATAGATGATCATAGAGCCTGTGTATTATCCTCGTAATCACACGGAGAAGGGATTTAGAGCAACGACGTGCTTCGGTGAAAATGTGTCAGTGTAGCCTTTCGTAAAAGTTTTGTTCATATTCTTGTTACCAAGTGTGAACAAGGTCTGTCCCAAAAGTAGTATGACTGAGTCCATTTACAAATATTTATTGCCAGACTTGATGCATTCACTCAAAAGTCTTCGAAGTAGCACCCTTTTGCGTCCACACACTGCTGACAGCGGGATTTTTACGCCTCGTACGCCTTTTGGTAGACGGCGCACGGAATCCTGCTAAGATCCCTCGTCAGGGCCTGTTGTAACTCTGCCACCGAGCCATGATCACGTCCTTTTAGCATGGATTTGAGGCGGAGAAAGAGTAAGAAGTCTGATGTGTTATTGTCTAAAAAATTTGTATCCTCACTCAAATGGTCATAAAGCTCTTGGCAGATCCGCGTGCGAATTTTCTTTTGTTCGTCCGAGAGCACTCGCAGCACCAACTTCGCGCACACCTTTGTCGTGTCCATGTTTTGGATCACAAGTCGTTGCACATCCCTTTCAGGGATACCAAGTTTATCAGAAACGCTGCGAACGCTTAATCTGCAATCCCTGTCCAACAAAGCCTTCAGTCTTGCAATAGTTTCTTTTGAGGTCGAAGGGCATACTGAACGTTCTGCATCTTCAACATCATCTCTACCCTCCCGGAACAACTTTTGCCGCTCAAGCATACCTGATCTACCTATGACGTTATCACCATAAGCTGCCACGAGTACGTCCTTGCTCTCTTTCCCGATTTTACCCAGTTTCACGCAAAGTCTGATGGCGTAGCACTTTTGTAATAATCGGTTCATGACGGTTTGTAAACAGGTCACGAAATAGAGGTTTGCAAATGAACGATCTGCATTCCACAAAGGCTGGGAGTCAACTGCCTTCGAACTCCAACTTTTCCTGAGACTCAGCGTCCTCCAATCCTCCTTCGAATTCAGCCAGAGAAACCGCCAACCGTCCGTCTATCCGGGAAAAAATAAGTCATACTATTTTTGGGACTGGCCTTGTGCATGTACTCGTATATTACGACAATATTAAACTTGAGAACACCTCTTTTGGGTAGCCTAAGACCATCATTGGTCTTTTGGCCTTTTGGATAAAGGCTATATTCCTAAAAGTTTTGAATCAAGTGATATTGAAAATAGTAAAATATTGTTTGCAAGGATTTAAAATGGCTGGTGACCTACTTACCCTGCCGCATCTCCTTCTGACGGCTTACGGAATATTTTGTAGATGTAGATGTAGAAAGCTGTAGAGATAGATAGGCATAAATATTCCATTAATTTGCTCCTCAGTTTGCAAAAATGCCATGAAGACGGTGGACCTGTATTAAAAAATGAAACCCTTTCCTTATATGGGGTAGAAGATGGGTACCGGACAACCTAATAAACTTCTTCCCTGAAGGAACCGGGGTAAAGTAACGGAAATGGAGGGGAAAGTAAATAGAGGAGGAGAAGGATTCGGAAGCAGGGAATGAAAACAATTGGAAGAGAGGGAAATCGGATGGGAACAACGAAAGGAAAGCAAGCTTTGCGTGATGTAGGGAGTGGAGGGCCGATAGGGGCGGAAGTCGTCTTTGGGCCTGGGGACCGCGGGAGGAGGGGGGACCATCCGCACGACGCTCGAGTGTGCTCGCTGAACGCAGCCTGGGGAGCACACGCGGTTTTACTTTTATTGGTTTCGCACCACAAAGAGAGAGAAAGGACAGATATGGTAAGGAAGATCTTGTTTTCGATGACTCAAGTTAGTCTGTTTATCCGTCAAGATTTAGATGAGGAGCAATTCAGTAGAACCGCATCAGGTTGAGTTAATTTCTTGAACATCAAAGTTCTAAACAAATATTTTTAAAGAATGATATTAATAATCCGTAGGATTAGAATGCTGCAATACCAAACTTTTGGTGAAGTTGGCAAACTGTTTCTTATTCCTCAAGATGAAGTTCACAAGTTGAGCCCGATGCCATTGGAAAGTTGATTTCTAAATTTTAGACAGAAAATCTGAAAGGTGATACAATAGTTTTATTATTACATATTGCGAGTAATGAGTGTTAAATTTGTTGTTGTTAAACCCATTGGAAATTTCAATAACACTGATAGGGAAAACAATGGAAAACTCTTATTGCAAAAAATTAATATAGGTTAAAGCTACGTTTTTCCTGAGAATAACGTCTTAACGACTGAAAATCTCGATATATAATTTACTCCAATTAGTAGGAATACGTTTTCTTTCAATTGCTTGCGCTTAAGAATTTCTACTTAAGGGATGCATTGGGACTAAATAAAAATTGATTTTAGAAATACAATTGCATCTTTGAGCCTAATATACAACGAAAATATGAAATTTACCGCCTCATCTATGGTCATAAAAGACACCAAAAGATACTTTAAACATCTTTTATACTGTCGAAATTCGAAGTGGTCCTTTATTGTACGTTTCTGTAGCACCAACACAACAAAAGAAGGAGATAATGGATTCTTTCCTCACTTATAAAATCTCTAACCTCTTTTATCACTACGGCTCCTGCTTGACCCAAAGCATTGATAATTTAACACGCATGCTACTGTTATTAACCCCTGGCAAAAACTTACAGCACCGTGCGGAATAGACGGGAGTTTCTAATGGAAACAGACGTAAACAGATCGAGGTGAGTGTGGGTGGAGACGGGATCGGCGGTAAATCACACATTTTTTTAAAGGGGATCTTAACGTCTGAGTGCGGTTTTCCATCCTCTTCTTCCTCCCCCACCCCCGTCACCCCTCCCACCCTCTCTGTCCCTCAACTCACCCCATCCACTCACCCCTCGCAACCCACTTTCTCTCCTCTCCGTCCCGATGATTAATCTCCGAAGCGGCCATTGTTTTTTCCCTCCCCTTACGACAATCATGGTCGAAGAAAAATGGATGCTGATGGAAAGGAGGCACGGACGACGTGAGTTGTGCGAGGCAAGGACCGGGCGGGCGGAGTGGGTGTGGGGAGAAGGGGGAGTCTGCGGGGGTTAAGTCGGTGTGACGCACGGGTGCGGGGGTGGGACGGCGGAGGGAAAAGGAGAGTGAGCCCATCACCCTCGGATGAGAAAAACACCGATATTAGATTTTGAGCAGAAGTTCGAGTTTGAAGTGAGGCAGAGGAGAGCGTGGGAGAGAGAAAAAGAGTGGAGAGGAAGAGATTGATCTGGAGATAGAGATGGTGATTGAATATGAGACGTGGGAGAGAGAGAGAGAGAGAAAGAGGAAGGGGATTATTTTTTTAAGTGAGGCGGAGTTAAGATGTATAATTTTTTTTTAAGGGGCGACTTTTCTTCCTCGGAATGTGGTACATGAAGTGATGGGTCGGACGAAAACGCCCTTGAAGGTGTAGAAGGGATGTGGGGAGGGGAGGGGGGGATCGGCGGGGGGGGCGTTTGTTGGGCGGTTGGGTGGAAAGTTTCCTACTGGTGAAAGGGCGGATTGAGGGCAGGTGGGGGGAGGGTGAAATGGCGATTGGGGGAGCAGAAGGGACGGGTGACGGGGGGGGGGCTGAGGGGAAGTTCGAAAGAAGTAATAGCAAAGGGGACGAGAAGGAAAATATCAGGCGCTCTTGCTTTTTTCCCTTCCCCTTTCGACGGAGTCACATATTTTTGTGACAGCTTTTGGTTCTTCCCAAGGACTGATTATAATACGGTAGGAAGAAAAACAAAAGGCATTAAATTAATCTCGGGTGAAAAGTTTCCGAAATATATTGTCCCTCCCCTATTTGAAAAGTGACTATTAGTTTCCTGAAAACAGGAGAAACCTTACAAGGATGACTTTATAAGTTGAGTTTTGACTAATGACACGTTAAAGGTGCAACTATTGGAGGATCGGTGATCCTAATATGGCTACTCTCTTTGGGCACTCTAAGCATTCATTTGGTATTTGAAAATGTCATCTTAAAGCAGTATAAGTTACTCTTTCATTTGGTGATAAAATACTATATGGACATCGAGGTACTAAAATGAAAATGGAGACATTAAGTAACATAAGCTTGACATGCGAATTAGAATTGACATAATTCTACCGTGGTTATTGCTAAAAAAAGCGAAGTCTTTTGATTAAAATCATAGCTACTGGCAAATTCAATAAATATAATGTGGATTGGATATCATTGATGTAAATGAGTGTCGAAATGTTTTATTGACAATGAGTGCAACTGGATAATACTGGAGCAGAAAAGCAATGAATCAGTTTAATCTTTTCAATGTTGTTCTATTAATAATATGCAATCCTCAATAAACAATTACTACAAAGCAATAAATTTTTAATTAGCATTCGAGTATACCAATCACTGAAAACTGAGATTAGCTTAACCAAATAAGGCATAACTATGGATTGAAATTACTTCTAGACGAAGGCACACTTAGAAAATATGAAAGAAAAATCTTAAGGAGAATTTATGCTGATAACTAGAGAAGGAGAGAGATAAAGAATTAGAATGAAAATGGGTATAAATGAACTACTAGAAATGAAGGACATAGATTTGCCAAGTCACTGCGGCTGGCATGGTTGGGGCATGTATAAAGGGTAGAAAATGACAGAATGCCCAAACTGATACTTAATAGCAAGATTGAAGGGGTTAGAAGAAGAGGTAGACCAAGGAAGAGATGGCTACAGGATATGGAGGATGATTTGGAGGCAATGGGAGTTACAAGATGGAAGGAAAAAGGAAGAACAAGAACTTAATGGAGGCATATCATAGAGTTAGCCAAGGCCCACACTGGGCTGTAGAGTTGGAGATGATTTGAAAGGAAAATCCCATTTCTGCAAGTAGGAATTACTTTCCCTTTGTATCCTCTATCGTCTCCAACTTATCAACCATTTCAAAAATGTACATTTGTAAAAAATTGTTTCCATGCAGAGCATCATTTAATTAATATCACTCGAGAACAAAAAAGTTGGCAGAGTATACTTCTATCTCAGAGGTAACGTGTCTTAACAATCATTACTATATTTTTAAGGGAACATACAGTACATGCCAGTCTTTTTGAGCTTAATGAAAACAATCACGATCAGTTATCGTAAAACATATATAATTTTTTTGATAAATGTTGAGGAAAGAGAATGATGAAAGCCCTCTGAGGAATATTACTAATGCAGATTCAATTGATTTAGTTCTACATATTGACTTCTGACATTTGCAATGGTATTTTATATATAATAACATTATCTAATTCAGTCGATATTTATTTTTTAAAATAATTTAAAACAACTGTAGTTCAACGGCAATTATGATCTTCCGGGGATATTTTAGGAAATGGTGACGAGTAGTTATGGCTCATATCTTCTTAAACTTTGTTGTCAAAGTAGAGTATTTAAGTTTCCCCCTGACTTATTGATTAATCCCATCTAAGATACTTCGCTTTTCGCCTTCGCTGTATATTTTTCTCTTAAAGAGATTTAGGATAGCTGGATTATCTCAAAGATCCACTCAGCGGCTCTCAGGCGGTCTCCTTAGGGACCATACAAATGTGTAAACAAACTTTGAGGGCTGAACCTCTAAAAGCGGATTTTATCTGGTATTGGTAGCGGGAAAGAGTTCACTAGGACCTTTGAGATGGAGAGGGGAGTTTCAAGAAAGACAGATGCAAGCCATTTCTGCGCTAAGGTTCGGACAAAACGAGTATGTGCTGCGCAAAATGTGAGAACGAGCTGAATAAGTTCCAGAGAGGTATAAGTTCGCCAAGAGTTCCATGGGTCTTGTTCCGTTAGCCCCTCTTAAAGTTTGTTGGAACGGTTTTTTTCTCACTGAGTTTGTTTTGCGGGTGCCAGAGTAGCCAGAGGATGGAATTAGAGAGAGCATAAAGGTTATCGGTCTTAGGTCGAAGCCATCGAGTTTCTTCCGCTTCATGATGTGGTTGCTGGAGTGTTGTCGTTATTTGGTACCTTGGATACAAATAGAGTAAATATGCTATACATATGAATAAATAGGGCCATTAGATATTTTTAGAATCACATAACTGCAATTATTTCAAATGGCTTTGATTATTTGTATATTGGTAATGAAAGGTTAAAATATAAACGGGACCAATTTAATTGAAGAACATCTAAAATGTTTATTCCGGAGTTCAAAGTAGCATGTTAGTAATACTATTTTTGTTTTTCACTATTCTGTGAAAAGTAGCATGTTAGTAATACTATTTTTGTTTTTCACTATTCTGTGAAAAGCTTTGGTATTTTATTGCGACATAACTATAAAGATGTTTAGTTGTAAACAGCTCTTAAATTATCTTTACGGTAGATTTCACATTTATAGTTTCTTGTTAGACCCAGAGCCTTTACAAGTAAACTGGTTGCTATTGTTTTCCATAAGGAAAGTTCGTCACACATGACAAATAAATTATGAATATCAAATAGGAAATAGCACACGTAAAAGATTTTTTCCATTCCTTAACACACACTAACCATACAGTTTCAATCTTATCGTTACACGTATATATTTTCTCATCATCAACCTTGTGTTTACAACCTTATATTCAATAATGCCCTCTTTTCATTTACATATCCCTCCACTATGCATTTACTATGCCATCAATATCCATTGAATTATGTGCTCTATGTGACAACGGCTAAGAGGCCGGACTACCCTTTTTTACTCATGGAGCGACATTTGCGTCTTGAGTTCCAATAAATATCCCCAGCGCTGGTCCCTCAGCCTACCCTTTCACTCCCACTCTTATTCCCTGCTCCTTATCTCGCTTTCGTTCCCCTCTTTCGACTCCGTCGACATCCATTTCCCCCGCATTGAGGTTGCCTCATTTCCGCCTATAATCTCGACTTCCCATCATCCCTTGCTCCTCCTTTTCCCCATTCTTCTTTTTCCGAACGCAGTTCACATATCGTGGCAGCATCTTGCGGCTGAGCTTCCAAATTCATTTTATCTTTCCTTCATATCATTTCAATATCTTTGTGTATGCCAATGTGTGTAGATTATATATATATATATATATATATATATATATATATATCCCTCTCCCTATATCACAGTCTTCAATGCCCCACTGCCGATCAATATGAATTGCATTCTCTTTACGATTTGTCTCAGCAATCCACTCTCCTCCCCCACCGTGCCTAGCACCTCCTCATTTGTTTTCTTTCTGGCCAATTGACCTTCTCTACACCCACATTTCAAAAATCTCCAACCTACGCCTATCATCCCGATTCAATGGCTATATTTCCGCGACGTACAAAACTCCGCTCCAAATTAAATTTTTCACGAGCCTTTTCTTAAGTTCCATACTCAATGTCCCTGTCATCAATTCCTTATGAAATCTTAGTTGGTTGACATAATTCATCTTCTTATGGCTCTGCTACCTGAACTATTTTAGCTCAGAATACTTTCTACAAAGGTAAACTGTTCCACGCTCTCCAGTTTATGGACTCCTATTTTAATATTTAACTTAGCCTTCTCCTGTCTCTAAAACCACGTAAAATTTGTTTTAATTACATTTATTCTCATTCCATATCTGTCGCAATTAATTTTCAATGCCCTCAGCAATGTTTGCAAACCCTTCTTTTAATAGCTAATTAAAGCTTGATCATTTTATAACTAATTTTATGAATTCCCGATTCACTTTCACCCCTACCCACCAGTTCTTCCCATACCATCATTTCCTCCACATATACGTAGAACAGTACCGATGATAATGGACAACCCTGCCTTACACCTCTTCCTAACATTGCCCATCCGGACTCTCCACCCTCAACTCTTTACCTGAGCAGTCTGAGCCATGTGCAGGTTGCGGATTAGCCTCCTGTCCCTCCAAACTATTCTTATTTTCATATATATTTCTATTCCATCTGCAATATACTCATTAGGTTTCCCCAATTCACTAAAACAAAAGCTTTTTCTAAATCTACGAAAAAGACTTATGGATCATGATTGTGTTCTATGTTCCACTCTATAAGTGACATCTTTACTGCCATGGCATGCGTACTTCGTCCCTTCCTGTACCCAAACTGATCATCACCTAAGTAATCATTTTACCTGATCTCCAACCGTTTGTTGACGATCTTGAGAACCACTTTGGCTATTTGGGAACTCAAAACGTATTTTTGTAGCCCTCACATAATGTAGACTTTACCTTTTTCATGATAGGAAATAAAACTCATCTCACAAAGTCTTCTGGTCAGATTCCTTCCTCATAGATACTCAGAATCAGTCCATATAGTCTCTTCCTCTCACATTTTCCTAAACTTTTAAGTAGTTCCAAAGAAAATTTGTCTACTCCCTCAGCCTTATTTGATTTCATCTCTCTCAATGCTCTTTTTATACCAGCGTCGAGTATGCTTGGACCTACGCTATCTTCATCTACGTCATACTTCCCTTTTACATCTAATTACGCGAGTTATTTTTTCCCCATACATTTTTTCTATTAATTCCTTCCACTTTTATTGGTTCATTCCTGATTCAACTGATATTTTTCCAAACTTATAGCTAATTATTAATATAATTTCCCTCCTCACTTCCCGAAAGTTTTAACATTCCTGTATTGCGCACCAATTTCACCCTCCCTCTGTAAACTTTCCATATCCTCGCACTGTGTGTTCCACTACGCTTCTTTCGTTTCATTCATTCGCCCCTCAGTTTTTTATTTGACACTTTATTCTTCCCTCTTTCTAATTCTGTATTTATATTCTTCCTTTTTCTTCCCTCGTTTAGTTTTGGTAATCATATCTTCCATAATCCATAGTTTTTCTTTATCTTTTCGTATTAACGGTTCCTATAATTTCTTTTGTGGCTTTCCATATCCTTTTTTTATATATTCTTATTTTTCCCCTATAGTACCCAGCTCCATTACCTGAACCATGATTTTATCAACAGCCTGCTGAAATTCTTTTTTTAAATCCAGTTAATGCTTCTTCTTTCCAATTTCTAACCCACCGTCCCTACCTTATTTTTTTAATCAGACGCTTCACTTCATCAGTACGAAATTGGGATCGGAATCCAAACAGCTGCAGGGAAACTGCGTAAGTTGACCCCGCTGTTCATAAATATGTTCCTAACCATTATACAATCATACTGATACCTTTCTGAGTCATATGAAAATTTCCATAAATACTCCTAATAAATAATCCTTACTTGTTGTCTAAACTAAGTGTTGGTGATGACTAAACCGTATCGTGCAGAACTCAATTGCTTTCCCCTCGTGTTAATTTCTTGTGCCTAAACCGTAGTCCCCCACCTCATCACCATCTCTTCCTTCGCCAATCGTCGTATTCCAATACCCCAACGCTATCAAATGTTTTCCCCTAAGAACACATGCGATTACACCCTCTAACTAATCGTACACCCTATCGATTTCTTCCTCCTTATGAATGCCTGATGGTATGTATACCTGAGCAATTGCCAAGTACGTGGGTTCCGCTGTATATATTACTCTATAACTTACACTCCAGTGATCTGTGCTATCCTTACATCTCACCTCACACGTTCATATAACATCTATTTCTAAATTCTTAGAAATTAAATTCATAAATTCTTACAATAAAATAATGATGGTATACATTAATAAACTTCTTTTTGTATCTATTAGTTTTCAATTTGCCTATCTCTCCCATGTAAAAGGTGGCAGAGCCATCGAAAATTCGGAATGCGCGTTTCTCTTATGTGTGTTTCTGTCTTTGTGTTCGCCAGTTTTATCTTGGTGTACATATGGTGAATATGCGTATATGATGACTCCAGCCTTTGCGAGACTCACTTCCCTCGAATTAAGCTAGAGGATCTACGGCCCACCCGTCCGTCCGTTTATCCGGGAAACAATGAGTTTTACTATCTTTGGGACAAATGTTACATCTGGGTATATTTGTTAACATGCATGCAGACACCCATATATATATATATATATATATATATATATATATATACAAATATATGTATATATACATATATATATATGGAAATATATATACAAATATATGTATATATATACAAATATATATATATATATATATATATATATATATATATATATATATATATATATATATATATATATACTGGTCACACAGCAGTCTGACCTGAAGAAGGCCTCGGAGTAGGCCGAAAGCTTAAATCATCTACAGTGTGAGTGTCCTTTTACGTGTTATCTGTTTTATTCTGTGTTCTATTATGCCGTCCAAAAGTTATATTGCTCTCGTGAGTACTTCCGCATCATCGATATATATATATATATATATATAATTATATGCATGTACACACACAATATTTTCACCAACGTTTTTGTTAAAATGAATCGTATTTCTTTATTTTTTTTAAAAACTCTCTGGGAATATTCATTTCAACAAAGTAGCCTCTCTTTTAGTGTAATATTAAAAGGCATTTTCAAATGATATTGCATCGTGGCACCATGGAGTCTTCATTTTCTTCAGCTTGGAACGTTCCATGCTCTTCTGCAATTGGCGTGATATTCCGAATTTCGTAGCATATTTAATATTTTAATGTAAATGGCGCAATTGATATTTCGTTAAACGTGTGCACCGTTATGGAAGGACCAATTATGAGGAGACGCGTCCTATTATTTATAAACCTAAGACCCACATACGGCTGCGACCTTGGCCCAAACGTAATTCGAGACTTGCCCACCCACTCTCTGAAGCCATCCCCCTCCCAATCAAGCACTTCACATTCCTATCAATCTCAATTCCTTCATTCCCATCCCTCTGTCTTTGATTACTTTCCTCGCACGCCTCCTCCGACTAAGGAGTCCCCTGTGCCGCCTCCGCCTTTCTTCCCTCCTCGCCTTGCTCTCTCATTACCCTCCGCCGCTTAATCCCTTACGGCGACTTTCTATTTGTCCCTCCATTCCCACCCAAAATTGATTCCGTTCTCCCGTCACGTAGCACACTGGAACTCCCACCGGCTAAGGAGCCTGCCTTCTTAGAGAGGAAGGAATTGGAGGGGGGTTTGGTCGAAAACTTAATGGCATACTGTCACAGTATATTTAAGGGGACATGCATGTACTTCGGATTTTGGATGAGTTTGAGCTGGAGCTAGTCTCCGTTTATCAATTAATATTCACATGGATCTCTACGGTGACAGAAATGCTTACTATATATTTGGACTTCTCTGCGTAGTCGGACACAATCTGAATCTTTTGTACTATCTGCCTTTTCTCTGGGTACTCTGGCCTTGTAATAGAATTTCTACGGAATACTTCTTCAAGTGTTCAATCAATACGTGGAATTATTTCCTGGACGTATGTCAGAAATTTAGGTACTCAAGCGAAACATTAATGCACATGTAACTAGTGACAGTCGCCAAAAATCGTTGAGGGAAATTTTTATCGTATTTCCATTCGCCTCTATTAATTTTCGTCGTCATTTCTTCTCTAGGAAAAGCAACAGTGTTATAAAGGTGTTATGTTATTGCTGTGTTATCGTAAAGTTTTCCTTGAAACAGTAAAATGTCAATCAAACAGAAAATGGTTTCTTTGAATTTAACGAATTGCTGTTATCCAATATCGGCTTGCGGTATTTTCTGCTACAATTAATTTTAACGAATAAATAGAGCAACATTCAATTTACAATTATTTTATTTCCACGGAAAATACTATGTGATATTTTAGACGCCTTTTCTTACTTTACCATGAATCTATTATTACCCATGTGTTTGAATAATGCGCTTTCTTATGGTGTGATTTCGTTTTTCATATTGAAACTCACACCACTAAGCATTTTAGTATAATATTTTTATCATATTTCTTGATCTACTACTTTGGTCTCTCTCCAGAAGTGCAGTATTCCCATCATTACCCCCGACACCCATTTAATTGTTGGATCACAATCACAATTTGCTTGTAAAGTGGGTTTCTTATGTGGCTGGTAATGTAATTACTTTAACCTAGTAAGAACTACACTAATTTAGAAAATACGCGCATCCTCCTCAGCAATTACCAACGGGCAATAACGATCTCTCCTTCAGTTCTTTCTGTACTCGCAATCTTAATAGATATCAGGAGGAGCAATCGAAACAAAACGAGTCCATGACAAAACAAATCCAACAAAACGAGTCAAAATGACAAAACATATTGTGACATTTTGGGAAATAAGTATCTTGTACTTAATATTTATCCCGGGCAGAAGCGGTGCCAAAATTTCATGAACGTTTTTAGAATATCTAGATAATTTTTTGGTATCTTTTCCAACATGGAGTAGAAAAACAAGTCAGCCTAAACATTAAAACGTATTTTATACTCACTCTATCATACCCTTGAATATATCATAATGTATCATCTATTCTAGGCATCCTATTACTTTGATAGGCATCCATTCGTTCACATCCCTTCGATTCCTTCCGCTAATACGAGGGTGGGGTGGAAATTTTCCGGCCTGACCTAGGAATGGCGCCAGCAGATCTCATTTTTTTGTTTTTGTTAAAGCTTGTATTTTATAGTAATATACCTTACTATTTGTACATGAATTTGCAAGTCGATGTTTTTGTTACATCTACATAAATACCCTGCGAGCCACCAAAAAGGTGTGTGTCAGGGGGTGTAGCACCATGAGGGAAGGGTAAGGGATGAGGGAGTTAGGTGAGGAAAGGTGGGGGAACCTGTAAGAAAAAAATATACATATACATACATATAAAAATGTACATACATATACACACGTATATATTAATACATCCTCGCGCAGTCCCTAACCTGTACGTTAACGCTTATTGTAATGAACTAAGTCCTGGGGAATTTCGGCTACAAGCATTCTGGTTCCTTATCGTTCTTGGAAAAGATGACATTTTAAACCTGTCAGTCTTGCAGTCTATCTCTCTAGTCTTATATTCGTAATCCCTTCGACCGTAATACGTTGGTGTTTGCATTATATCCTTGATGTCATCGGAAAAGGGCCCATCTTTAAATGTTTTTAATAAGTTTAATCTATATTGTAAACGCCGCTGTGTAAGAGTATCCCAACCTAAATTGTCCTAAATTGTTAGGATGCATTTGAAAGCCAACTGTACAAGATACCTCGATTGCTTACGTGAAAATGGAAAAATCAGAGAAGCATGCCGTCATTAAATACTTCCATTTTAAGGGGCTAAGACCACTTCAAATTAAAAAATAAGTGGATTCCGCACTGAAAGACTCTACTCCATCATATTGGACAGACACTTCTGACGAACCACGTTCAGGACGCTCCGTTTAGGTCACAACTCCCGAAATGATTTGAAAAATTCATAAAATGAAGACATAGGCCCGCAGACTAAGAGTGGGTGAGATAGCTGACACTACCAGGATGTCAACTAAACGTGTATTCATTATTTTACACGAACATTTGGGCATAGAGAAGCTCTATACTAGACTAGCGCCGCGTTTGCTAACGCATAATCAACGTTAGAAATGATCAGACCCAGAAAAATGGTTCAATCAAAATTTGGCGCAAAAAAATTTTAAAAAAACAGTCAATTTTTGCGTCAGCTTATAGCTATGCATGAAACTTGGATTCATCACTACACTTCTGAAAGTAAACAAGATTCGAAACCATTGATTGGACCAGGTGAACCAACCCAAAAAGAAGGCAAAAGCAAGTTTATCAGCGAATAAGTTTATGGCGACTGTTTTCTGGGATGCGAAGGAATTATTTTCATTGATTTCCTGGAAAAGGGCAAGGAGATCAGAGGTCAATACTACGCAGAGTTCTTGCAATGTTTCAAGGACGAAGTGAAAAATAGACGACCTCACTTAGCGAAGAAGAAAATCTTGTTTCACCATGATGACGCACTTGCCCATTCGTCGGTCGTTATGATGGCTGAAATCTTCGAATTGTTCCCCCATCCACCATATTCACCATATTTAGCCCCCAGTGACTATCTTCTGTTTACTACCCTTACAAATGGCTTGGAGGGAAAATATAACATTTGAGAAATAAAACAGTTTCTGGCGTAACTTGGTGGAAAATCTTCATCAGGTGATGATGTTATGCTATAAAGAAACCTGGGTTGTAAAAATTAAAAAGTTTATGTGGAAAAGTAAAGTGGTTTGATTATTAAAAGTCAATAACATTTGAGAGCAACGAGTAAGTCATCGATGCTGTATATGAGTATTTTGAGGGATTTGACAAATTGGATTATATGGTATCACTGCATTAGAGTACTGTTACGAAAAATGTATTAAAATTGATGGAGATCATGCTGAAAAGAACAACCGAAAAAAATAAAAAGTTGTCTGTCTTTAACAGGCCGGAAACCTTTCACCCCACCCTCATATCACCTACTTTGATGATCCTCTTTTGGCCTTTATCTTCGTCACAATCTTCATCAATAGGTTCTTAAATTGTTTTCCTAACTTGAACATACTATTCCATTGAAATACACACTAAGTTGCTATGTATCTTCTTAATGTCTATAATATGTTTATTTCTACCGCGAATACCCAAAATTTAGAAGTGCCGCTTCATTTGTTAATCGGTCTCTTCTTCCTTTCTTCCATCAGTAGTTTCTGGCACCGCCCAATTAAGTCTCCTTTTTAATGGCTTGAGACTTACATGTATGTGAGAAATGTTCAAGAAATAAGGAATAAACTGTACTCAACTGAATTAAGAAGTGACTAGTGCCAGCACCCCAGCGTCCTCATGCCTTCATTGGTACGTGATGATAACGCTGAAGAGTGGAAACGAGTCGTACCTTGATAAAATACAGTGGTTGAGTAAAGTGCGTTCCTCATATCATTCTCTTATTTCCTCCACTTACTTGTACTATATACTATCGCCCACTCCTCTAAAACCTAAAATAATTAAATTTAGCTTAAAATTTTAACACACATTTTCCTTATGCCTAGGGAAGCACTATTTGCTTTCCTTTTAAATAAATCTTTCTTTGCATTTTTCTTCAATTTTTCGCTCTACTTCACTCTACTTCTCCTGTTTCAACTCTACTTCACCTGTTTAAGGATGTTTTTTCTTGGTATTGTTTGAAGAAATAATTCATATTTCTGGTACAATGTTTGTTTCTCTTCAGCTTGACGCTGTACTTTTAAAACCTCTTCTTTGCTGGTCACTATATTTTCCAGTTCCGATTCCTTCTCCGCGCGTATAGCTATCCGCAAATCACAGCATGCTTATCCTCTCTAAGCGTATTCTCAAGCCGCCTTAATGTAAACCTTTATCTCGTTTCTTGTCCTCCCAGTGTGTGCATAAAAGATAAAGGATAATAATCAGCACCCAGGCTTATCTTCTTATTTATGTTTGTTTTTTCCTTCCCCCTCTATCTTCATCTCTCTCTCCTCCCCATTCTTTATATATATATATATATATATATATATATATATATATATATATATATATATACACACACACATATACACACATAACATGAATATATTTTGAGAGAGAGAGAGAATGGCAGAGATGGAAAGGGAGTGAAAGAATTGTTTTTCGTGATTCAAACCGCCATCATCTGCGTTTGGGAATATGATACTTCTACAAAACATATCTTTAGCTACCAAGGAATGGCTTCAAGTCCTATACTGCATCAAAAGTCTATTCAATTTGGAGTTATCGGAGAGCTAGGAAAAAAAAGGTCTCTTTTTGCAAGTTTTCTTTTAACTCCAAATTTCGATCCATTCCCAATTTGTTGAAAGTTTTCATTTCTTTGTTTCCCGTTCTTCATTGGGGAAACTATGAGTTTTGAATTTTATAAGTATTTCTCTTCTATTAACAATAGTATAAAATTTATTTCGTAGAGCTGGGTTTGAATCTCATTTACAGAATTATTAGTTTCAATGGTGTTTAGTTGCCCCTTGGTATCTTGTATGACTGTAACTCCTTTACCGCATAGTTTAATTTACTTTTCCAAATAAAATATAAGAATTATCATTTCTTCATATGCGTATTACCTTTTTATTTGAGTAATGACTCATTTTTCCTTACTGCCACAAAAGTAATACAATCACTCTCTTTCCATCTGATCTTCCAAAATATTTTCTCCTATGCTGTCCGATTTTGTTTTCTCTGATTTGTCAGAGGAAAAGCCATTTCGCAGTTCTTCTCATTTTGCATTGTCTTAAAATTTCAAAAATTATACGGCGGAAATTGATTTGATACAGAGGAAAAAAGAATTGAAAAACTTTGTTTATTTTTCCGGAAAGTTGAGGAATTGTCGTCAGTATAATATAAAATTTTATTTTTCCACCTTCACAAAGATAACTCAGTAATGGGAATTCTCTTGTGATAACAAATTCTGGCTCATTTTTTTTAAAATAGCAGTACGCATTGTAGTCAAAAAGGCTTCACGATATACTCAGCCTATTGGTTCGTGTCTACACTGTGTGCTGAATACTTCGCATTAGCCTGCGGATCTATCATTAGCTTTTTCCATCATTATGCTCTGCAATCCAGCGGTCCGTTATTAGTTCCTGTGTAGCAGTTCTTGATTACCTGCTGCGGAGCTCTCGTTGTATAAACCCCCAATTTATGTTTTCAGATATCCATGCCGTGTCAACATCCGAATCAACTTGGTCCATGTTACATTATTCGATTCTTCGTACCATTTGCGCTGTCGTTTCGGGAAATTTTGCCAGAGGTGAATGTTTCTATTTCATCCAATTGTTTGGTTAGCCCCTTGAACGATGCAAATTGGAGGGCGTAATCCGGGCTCAATTAAAGTACATCATTTGGATATCGTTCATCCATGCCTCACTAATCCGATTGACCAAACATTACATAGCTCGTATAGTAATTTAGTTCGTTGAATAGATTATCTTAGGTTTGTTCGTGCTGCCATCGCGACCAAAGTCCATTTACTTAATCAGTTAAAAATAAAGTTACCCTACTTCGATCAATTAACAACTTACCACACACGATAACCACACATGTCTCTTTTCATTTTTATCTCGATTTCTCAGTTAGATTAAGCAACCAATTTTAACAACATTGGTATTATTCCAAGCGCAAGGAAGTGGGAGAGAGATGTGCTAGTATGTCGTCAAAAATTACATGCATATAAATCATCTTCAAGTTATGAAAGTTATTTATACCAACACTTTAGTCAGGTAGAAATTGAAACTAACAATTTAAATGAATTTTCGAGAAGTATGCCACTGTAAAAAGTGTATTAAATTATAATTATTTCGCTGGTCATGTCAAAATTTAAACTCGTGAATATGAATTCGCTTATTTAACTCTGGAAAGATTGAATGATTTTAAATTGCTCACGATCGTTAGGGTCTAAAATATTAATCATTCCAAATAAGTAAATATCGTCATTTCTATGCACCCTATGTATTTCTATTTTATTGGTTTCATTTTAGTTACTACCCGATTGTCTTGTTTGATTTAAAAAATATTTTATCATTGTTTACTTCAAAACAGTTAGAGTCATCGTATTTTTTATTTCACAATTACAATCACGAATTTTCATCTGCGAATTGTACATTATAATGTAAAATTCAAAAAGGATCTGCAATAAGTATTTTTTCCGAAGAACGTATTATTGGAGATTCTATTCGTGCTCTGTTTTAAGTTGAAGCTCGTTTGAATTGGTTTCAAAATATTAGAGCCGGTATTTATATGTCATATTTCCTCTGGATAGTTCCGCAAAGTCCTCTATTTCTATTTTACCAAGATTTTCTAAATTGGGGCATCCGCAGAATAAACAGACTGTGACGGGGAATAAACTCAAAAGTAAACGCAGCGCGCAACCTGTTTTCACTCCCGTATTTACGCCGTATATTTTTAACGCTCAATCATTCCTTCTTTATTTTTCTATGGCATTTTATTCAGCTTTATTGCTTTTTATGGCGCACATCCGCGTCTACATGTTCGTCTCTTTTATTTAATATGGCCCTTGTTTATCGCGGAAAAGGGAAATAACAAAACGTAAAGGATTGAAGAGTACGGGGCGTAATGGGCGCGGAAGGACAGGGGCTTCTCTCGGAGGAGGAGTGCGTAAGGGGGAAGAGGGGGGTGGAAACCGAGTCGAGAGTGGAGGCGGTAGGGTGAGGGAGGGATAAGCGAGGGGGTTGAGTGGTGACAATGGAGCCTTTTAATGAGAGGCGAGAGTTTATTGGCCCGCTACCAAAGTTCAACCTAACGAGCCGAGATGTCTTCTTAACCCTCTCGCTTCAAGAGGCACTATATTCCCCGCCCCCTCACTTTCCCCCGTCCTCCCCGTCCCCCGGCAATGCCCATTCCATCCCCACACCCAGCCTCCGGCTCTCCCGCTCACCCCAAAATCCAAGGCGCTACCCTCTCAAACTCATCCCCAGCTCTCCCCTGTTTTCCTTCCTACCACCCCTTGTCCCAATTCCCCTCCCCCTCTATATCACCCCCCTACTCTGCCTCGCCCACCCCCGCTCCTCTCCCACCTCCTCGCGCTCTCAAGTCTTTTGTTTTCTGGACCTTCTCACGCCTCTCTCTCTTTGACCCACGCGGTATCGCACCTTAATCCTCTCACTCTTTGCTCCTTCGAATCAACCTCGAGCCTTTCCACTCTTTGATATTACAATTCGTGGAAGAAAAGAGCTTCTATTCCAAGTTCTCCTAAGTGTTTCAGAAAGTGAGTTCTTCTACTGCTCTCCGGATGAATTTCCGTCAAGTGAAAGTCGGAGAGAGTCGAATGATAATCGCAACTTAAAATTTTTACTCGAATCTGCAAGGAGGCACGTGCTTAATTTTTATCCGGGAACAAAGCACTTGCTGTTAATTGCGATCTAGGCTAAAATATAATGTATCGGTGTGCTTCATTATAAATACGTATTTCAAATAATAAATTATATTATCATGGGACTCGATCGGTGAAATAAACCGAAATGATTCAGTTTAATCAAGAAAATCCTCTCAAAAACGTACATTAACTGCAATATTATAAAAATGTTGAACAGATTGAGAATGTTGCCGTATTATACTCGGTTCACTCAATAAGCTCGGTTTTTAATGTACTTCCGGTCCTCCACAGTTCATTCATATCGAAAAATTTGCCTCTTCTCTTTAAGCTTTAGAATTAGTCTGTGATGTTGCAAGGAAGTAAAGCTGTGGTTTTCTAGAGCACATAGGCCAGGTGTTTTTCCACGTACTAGTTCATTCATCCATTAAAAATGCTATATACTCTCCTGCATAACTTCAAAATAAAAATTTGTGATCCCAAATAGAAAAAAAACTTTGATGCGAACCAGGTTTCACTGCTCCGCAGTATCATCAGGCCGATTTACGAGATATATATATATATATATATATATACATTTTATATATTATATATATAACAAATATTCATTCACATAGAAATAGAGATAAGGAAATGGGACAGGAACACACATAAAGGACGAACACAAGATCTCTGGTGTTTGACCTTTATGTGTGTTCCTTTCCCATTTCCTTATCTCTATTTCTATATGAATGAATATATATATATATATATATATATATATATATATATATATATATATATATATATATATATATATATATATATTAGGTAATCTACCGGTTAAGGTAGGTTTTTGGATGGACACAACTATCAAATAAATATTTTGTAACTCCGAACAAAACCCAATCCAGCAACCTAAACTACATCAGGTCCCTCTTCATCTCTGTGTACTTCTTTCCTCCCTTCATCCCATCCAACATCCCTATCCCGCTCCTACCCTTTCCTCGCTTGCCCAACATTCTCCCCTCTATTACCTTCTTCAACATTCCACTACTGCTCAATACGCCTTTCGTCCATTTTTCCTGCCTCCATAGGATTTATCTCAACAAACCCCTCTCCTCACCCACCATCTCCAGTACTTCCTCATTTGTTTTCCTTTCGGTCCATTTCACCTTCTCCATTCTTCTCCACACCCACATTTCAAAAGCCTCCAATCTACGTCTATCCTCCTGCTTCAGCGACCACGTTTCCGCGCCGTACATAGCTACGCTCCATATCAGAGTTTTTACGAGTCTTGTCTTAACATCCCTACTCAACGTCCCCGTCATCAACTCCCTCCTCCTTGAGAAAGCCTCCTTGCCCAGCGCAATTCTTCTCCTTACGTCCCTACCACTTTGACCGTATTGGTCCAAAACACTTCCGAGATATGTGAACTGTTCTACCTCCTCTATTTTTTCCCCACCTATTTTTATATTTAGCTTAGCCTTTTTCTTTCTGGAAAATCGCATAACCTTTTTTTTATTAATATTGATTCTCATCCCATATTTATCGCACTGAACCTCCAATTCACTCAACAAAGCTTGCAACCCCTTGGCTGACTGAGCAACTAATGCTTGGTCATCAGCAAACCTAACCGATTTTACGAATTCCCCTCCGACTTTCATTCCTACCTCCAGTTCTTCCCATGCCTCTTTAATCATTTCCTCTACATATACGTTGAACAGTACCGGTGACAATGGGCAACCCTGCCTTACACCTCTTCCTAATATATATATATATATATATATATATATATATATATATATATATGTATAATTCTTTGAACACACCTCGTTTTTATAGTCTATCTTGAAGTACAAAAGTATTATTTTGACAATATTCATCATGGAATCATACCTCAAAGTTACACCCACAGCTATTAATTATTTCCTCTCACCTAATCGACAATACATTTTCCTTTCTCCGTATAGCCTCCTGTCAATGCACAATATAATCGAAAAGCGCAGGAACTGCATGAATTGATAGCAAATTGAATCAATTCCGCCTAATTTTTCCTCCATGCTCTCATTTCCTCCAAAATTTTCTCTTTGCTCACATTCAATCTCCTTTTCCATGGCAAGGGAAGGAAAATCGTTTGGCCATTTGGTCACGGCTTTGCACTTCGGGCTTTGCATTACTATCGGGCTTGTCGAGGAACCGAAGGCGAGTAAACATAAGGCAATGGAACTCAGGGAAGGATAAGGACCCTCGCTGTCATCCCCGAGATCTTCATTGCAACGTGCTATTTGGTACAGTAACTATAACTCCGTTTGATTCTCTGTCGAAGTTCATCTCCTGAAATTAGCTATATGATTGCCTCCCTCGAAATCGCTTTCAATGTCGCTCTCATCTGCCAGGCATTGTGTTTGAAATGAGCAGTAGTGGAGGGAATCCACGAAGAGGGATTCCTGAGAACGGGGATGAGTTACTCGTAAAAACCCCTTGCCTCAAAACCACTGCTCATTGTTTGAGGTGGTGCCCTCATCTTCATTCGAATCAATCCGTCGCTTTGCTATCGAGCGTCACGTTTTCATTTTTGAGCCCATTCGTCAACATATGCGATGGATTCAATGAAAAACTATGAAAACCTCGATTCGGTTACAGCTATAAGGAAATGGCTCAGCGCCACTAGTAAAATGGGAACGTGCTGGACATGAACTGGAATGAACTGAATCCTGCAAAAATTGGTATTGCTAGTTGGGCATACTATTAAAAATCTGAAAAAACTTTAAAACATACCAAATCCGTAGCTACCATGCGGAAATAAAATGATACACTTTTCGATGAATTTCCAGTTTTATACGGTCAATACAGGGTAGGTTCCAAAGGCAATGCTGTTATTTTTTAAAAACACTTTTTTAAACAAATTTGCACAAACCCTTAAACTTCTTCAAAGTACCGTCCTTTGACCTCTACACATATTTTCCAGCGACTTCCATTTCTTTCAGGGCTGCCTTAATCCAAAAAAACAAAAAGAAGTCTACTGGAGCAACATCAGGGCTATAGTGGAGGTGGGGCAGCTTTGGCTTCTGGTGTTTGGCCAGGAACTTGCGGACTCATAGCACGTTGCCGTAATGGACTTTCCCGGTAGAAAAGATGTCTTTTCTCGTCCCGATGACCACTTTTCGGAGTCTTTCCAGCACCTCCGCTTTGTAGGCAACGTTATCTGTCTGTTCTTGAGGAAAAAACTCCTTGTGGACCACTCCTATACTGTCGAAAAAGACAATGAGCATTGTTTTCAGTTTTGATTTGCTCATTCTTGCCTTTTTAGGCTGGGGGGACTGGTCGGTCTGTCACTCAGAGCTTTGGCGTTTTGTTTCTAAGTCGTGTTCAAAACCCAGGTTTCATCATCAGTGATGACGCTGTCCAAATAGTCAGGTTCATTTTCAATGCGCTGCAAAAGTTCTCTTGGAATTTCCAATCGGTTGGTCTTTCGTGACACGATCGGCGCGCAGAGGTTTACATTAACTGACGTCCTGCCGCTTCCACAGCTTGAAGAGCACTATGACTGATATTGCGGCAAAGCTTAGCGTCCCATTCTTTGTTACTTCAAGTAATTCGACCCCACTTCGTCTAATAGGAGTGAAGCGGGAAATTCAGTTGCATTACCTTTGGAACGTACCTTGTAGAAGTAGACCAAGACAAAATTTTGAATGTCGAAGATTTAAAAACGTAATATTTCATATACTGTTCCCACTGGCCATTTCATATTCTGGGGAGAAAATATGGGAGAATTTGAGTCCTGCAATGCATAAAATTTAATACTATAAATGAAAATTGCAGAGGGTATAATCCCTGACTGGCCATACAATGGATGTCTCTTTCAAGAATGAGACGTAGAGGGATTACTCAGGGAATCCTCAAGGAGGACAATGTACTAGCCGAAACATATGAGATGAAGCTTTGGTTTCACGACATGGTGACACAAGTGAGGCGTACAATCCCACGTTCGGAGCGTGCGAGGACATAAAGAGGGCGTCGGAGAGAGATCTCCCCTACGTAATGTGCTGGGATAAGTCCCTTTACAGGCAGAGAGAGATGTAATTGACATCAGGCGAATGCCCTCAACAGATCCGAGTGATTGAAATGACACATATTTTACTTGTCTCTCCTCATTTCCGTTAGTTGAAACAACAAACTTAATTTTGCAAAAGTAATGTAGACTAACAGAAAAAGGTTCTTTACTTTTGTCTTAGAATCCAGTAATGCCAACATAGCTTAATATTTCGATGCTCAGACTCAATTGTCACCTTTTTTTTACAATAGTCATGACTTATGAGACACAATCTAGCTCCACGCCTGGAAGAGTAAAATCCATATTTGTAAATTGTTGGCGTTCGAAACGACTCGATTCCGATAAGATGGTAGTAGTAGGTATACCTGCCTGGGTGACGCATCACTTCTCTGTCCCTTATGCTTTCTCTTCTTAGTTGTTTTCTTAGATCCCCTTTAAGCGTAATGTTCTCCTGTTCTTGAATCCGCAAACAATACAGTAAAGTAGTATAATGCAAAATATATTTGCAGTGAATGTAGTAACAAGATTTAGATTTTTTCTGTAATGTGACATTCTACTGTAAATGAAAATGGGATAATTTTATGTTAGTAATAAGCATAAACATAATCCAGAGAGACCGCAAAATAACGTAGAGTTTTACGGTTATAAAAAAGATTATTTTGCAACTACAATATTATAATAAACTATTTTATATTATAATATGAAACAATAAAAATTCTTAATCTGTTCAATAGACAAGAGATCAATGCCTAAATAATCGCAGAAGCTATATTGAGAGATATAATCCCTTATATAACAAATACCATTAGTGAAATCTGTCAGTTTTTGATCTGTCAATTGATAAAACATATTGAATATACGAAAAGGTAATTTAGTTGAAAACTAACAGTTCAGACTAAGTTGAAAAAAATATAAATATTTCAGTATTTTTAAGAAAAAGAGCATAAATATATCTAAGAAAGATGTTGAGGACAGCAAAATTAGGAAATACAAAGCGAGGGATAGGGAGAATATGTACAGACCACCAAGCAACCATACATAAAATTGGCTAAAAGGAACCTTGATGGCAACCACCAAGATTCCAGTAGAATAAAACCAGACATATTTGCCTGTTACGTAGATTTTTAAAAGGCGTTTGATAAAATTGGGAAAACTTATCAGTATATTGGAGAAAATAGAAGTAGAATGGAAGGACGAGGCTAATCCGCAACCTGTAAATGTCCTTAAACTCTTCAGTTTCGAGTAGGGAACGGAGAGTCCAGATGGGCAGTGTTAGGAAGAGGGAAAATGTAGGGTTGTCTATTGTCACCGGTGCTGTTTAGCTTATATGTGGAGGAAATGATTAAAGAGGCATGGGAAGAACTAGAGATAAGTATAAAAGTCGGCGGGGAATTCGTGAAATCAGTTAGGTATTGCTGAGTAAATTCAAAATTCGGTGTTATAGTTGTGGGATGAGAATTAATATAAATAAAACCAACGTAATTTTCCTTGCAATAAACAGAAACACAATGAGAAGATAAATATTCAACCATGACCAATCTTGCGGCTTTCATATCACCAAAAACGTCGAGACCTTCTGGAAAAACAATGAACAAAATCCGTTTCTAAATTAAGATGTAATTTAGAGAAAAAACATACTCTGGTTTTGATGAATATTGTGTTAATTTAGATTAATTTGACGCGTTATCTCTATTTTATCTGTATATATTTAATCTATCCGTTCCCTTTAGTTACTATTCTCTTTGCTGTAGATGAGTTATTTTTTCTTACTGTCATTGAAATAGTAGAAAAACGCAAACAATAGTATACTTTCGGGCCATAGTACATTTATCTGTCCATGTGGCAAAAGTATTGAGAAGTATTTAAGCAACAAAGTCAACGCCCGAAGGAAAATCTGTCTAATGCAAACTCCACGAGAAACTTGTTACATTCTAGTGTCATAATGTGTAGAAGCGATGGTCGTTAGTTTGTATATTGTAAGCTAGTCGATTTTATTATTGACTTCTGCTAATATTGCGAATCATAAATGTATGAAATAATGCGTACGAAAGTCGCATTATAAAAGCTAGAATGAATTTAGAGGAATGATATCAATCAATAGTGTGGCAAGAAAATTTCCTTTCGGTTAAAGTCTCCAAATTGCTTAGTAGGAACATGCACCCATGAACAAATTTGAAACATGCTAATATCAACACTAAATTAGCAAGTTCTATTTTAAGCCTCCTTGCTAACGATATTTTAACACACATACAAAAAACTCATTCCCTGTCTTTAAAACCTTTCACGATTTTTTTCGTGCAGCAGGATTACCTAAGGGTACAACTTCTTACTCGAGGTTATATTAATAAACCAGTCAGTAATGATACATCTACATCTACATAAGTACCCTGCGAGCCACCAAAAAGGTGTGTGGCAGGGGGTGTAGCACCATGAGGGAAGGGTAAGGGTTGAGGGGGTTGGGAGTTAGGTGAGGAAAGGTGGGGGGAACCTGTAGGAAAAAAAAATATATATACATATATATATGTATATATACACACATACATATACATACATACATACACACATGTATACACATCCTCGCGAAGTCCCTAACCTGTACGTTAATACTTATTGTAATGAACTAAGTCCTGGGGAATTTCGACTACGAGCATTCTGTTCCCTTATCGTTCTTGGAAAAAATGACATTTTAAACCTGTCAGTCTTGCAGTCTATCTCTCTAGTCTTATATTCGTGATCCCTTCGACCGTAATACGTTGGGGTTCGTATTATATCCTTGATGTCATCGGAAAAGGGCCCATCTTTAAATGTTTTTAATAAGTTTAATCTATATAGGAAACGCCACTGTGTAAGAGAATCCCAACCTAAACTGTCTAACAAAGTGGATACGCTGGTGAGTTGGTCATAACAATGTTTGACAAATCTAGCCCCCCTCCGCTGAACTCGATCTAATTCCGAAACCAAATTTATGTTGTGAGGATCCCATATACTGGCAGCATACTCTAGGTGGGGCCTGACCAAGGCAAGGAAACATCGTTCTTTCACCTTTTCGTCGCATTTACCTAGCACTCTTTTCACAAATCCCAATTTTTTATTAGCACGACCGCATATTTCTCGTATGTGTTTTCCCCAGGACAGATCGTGAGTAATTGTTACACCCAAGTATTTAAAGGAATCTACCCTCGCGATTTTGGTTTGTTTCACTTTGTAACTATAAGGGAGGGAATTACTCTTTTCCCAAAAATGTATTACTACGCATTTTTTAAAATTCAATTCCAATTGCCATGTATCGCACCAATTTTGAATTGCATCTAGGTCGTTGGCTAACACGACTCTGTCTTCGTGACTTCGGATGTCCCCATAAATTACTGCATCATCGGCGAAAAGACGGGAAAGAAACATTAAAAAAAATCAATGATCTAAAATATTATGATTTGATGATATTATTATTTGAAATTTTAAATGTTATTATATGGAAAGGCATAAAAGAAGAATCGTGGAAAATATCGGCCCCTTCAGGTTGTTTCCCTCCTTCTCTTTCGGAAAGGTCGTTGTACTCAAAACACTCGGCTGCCCTTGAAAGAGCACCCACTGTTTTTCATTAAATTAGTTTTCCATTGTCATTGCTGGAATTAAATGCCTGCTTTATAAGAAAAGGAAGATACAAGTGTATTTGTTTTCATCGATAATTTCACACAACATTTTTAATTTAATGAGTTGTAGTGACAGACCTTCATAACAAAGCCATTATGTGCTCTGTTAATCACTCAATTCAATAACGGCAATATATCTACTTCTATAACCTCATAAAATTCGATTGTAAGTGTTGCGAAGATCTTACGTTTCAAAACTATTGGAAAAAGATATGATTGAGATGGAATTGAACGTGTGCAAAGAGCGTTTCTGATTTCTCAGTTTGAACTCAAAACAAGGGCATTATATAATCAAATGGCCTTGCCTTCGCAAATCCAGAGTAATATACCATAAGTTTTAACTAAATGTGTGCGTGTTATAAACCCTAATTGCTTATTTGAACGAATTATGAAGGACTTTCTCGAAATTTATGAGTTTATCTCCTGATGAGAAATCTACAGTTTAACTCCTGTGACGAGCTATCATACTCAATGTTTTCTAATTTGGCAAACCGTTCATATTAATTGGATTGGAATCCCTCAATTTTAGTATGTGATTCGTCTCAATTTTTTTGGGTTTGTCATGCTTACTTCTCTGACACTAGGGGTTAGAACGTTTCGTGAATCCTGCGATTAGCCCTGTATAAATTAATGCAACGTTAAATGCAATCATATTTGAGACACTGCATTGATAATGAGTGCTGTGAGATCAATTTTCACCATTTCTCTCTCCATTTCCCATATTGTCTAAATCCACTCTCCGATAATGTTTGCCCGAAGAAATCTTCTTAATAGCCTCTATAATAATGTTAACTGATATTTCTAATGCTATATGGAATAATTTAATTGAGAAGGTGGTCTTTCATAAACCTGTCTGGTATCTTTTCGGATACTTTGACGCGGGGAAAATTCAAAGGGGAAAAATTTGAAGTACAAATCGTCAATTGTCCAAAATATTCAGATTTCAAACAGTCCCCAGCTCTCTTCCATTTTTTTACCTCGGCTGCCAAGAATCGCACTAAAAGAACAAAAAACAAACAAAGATTCCTCGATGTGATTTTATACATGTAATCATACGATTATATTCAAAGTAGACATTTTAGCAAAAATATTTTTTTACCCTTTAAGCTCGTTCATTTTATTCATTATTAATATTTAAAAAGAATCATTTATGGTTAAAAATTATTTTCTTTACATAAAGCTTGTAACACTGGTATTAGAATGAAGCCCCTTGGCTTAATCTTAATTGTATTATCAGCATAGCAATTATATTCTAGCTTAGATTATATTCTTCACTCGTAACTTTTGCGTGCTAGTAACAAATAAATCGCATATAGAAAACTAAGCGGTCCCCTATTTATTTTGATGTGCTTATCATGATTTATGCATGTATTTAAAAAAATTAATTGCTTAAAATTGAAGCTCTGAAATAGGCCAATGCTTATGAAACAGCTTCTAACATGTTGGTCGATATAAAACGTGTAGCTCAATTGAAATTCTCTAAGCTATAATTATAATCATCCCTTCAATAACTAAATATTTGTATTGTTACTATCCTGCCATTGTGTTATGTAAACGTATCCTTAAAGTTGCAGGGAACCTTCGTAGACCAAACTCCTTTTCTTTTAATTTGAGTAAATCTTTCGGGAGTGAATACGCTTATGAATAAGTCTAACAGAATTTTGTAACCTGCTATTAATTTTATTTGAATTGAATATCGCCTAGAAGGGCAAATCAAATATTTGGTTTGTAATCAACGAGGTTTTCAGATCAATCATATAAAGTATTCAATTATCTAAATTACATAAATAAATTAAAATGCTAAAATATATTATTCTCATGAGAATCTGATGAGTTTCCCTCCAGGGAGAAGTCGGCAAAGGCTTTAAAAATGAATTTTTTAGTCTGAAAACAGGAATTACATAAGCGACATGGTGTGTCTTTAAACGGCTGGAATTTCCGGAAACCAATTCGTAAATCAAACTTGATTGCCTTTGGTGAAATCTTGAAAATATTTTGTTCACAACAGAGAAAGAAGGGAGAGGAGGTGGTGATGGTGGACAGTCGGACGGAGAAGAGGGCGACGAGGGAAAGCGAGAGGAAGAGGATGAAGTATTGGAGGACGCAGGGTGCGGAGGTGGTCGCGAGGAGGAGACTTTGTCGCAGAGGGTAGAATTAGCGAGGGCGTACGGCCAAGCAGATGGGAAGCCGGGGGGAGATAAGAGGGCGGGGCAAAGAGGAGGGAAGGCCTTTAGGTTTGCTCAGGGTTTGGAGGCGGACGAGGACGGAAGAGCAATGGGGGAAGGGAACCGGGATTCCGCCAGGGAATCGGGAGAGGGTGACGACGGCGAGAAGCGTGGGGTACGGACGAGCGAAGTGCGGAGCGACCAGGGGGATTGGGGGCCGTGGGGGGTGGAGGAGATTAGCAGATTAGCGCGCCCGAGAGGC
Organism: Hetaerina titia; assembly: GCA_037158775.1. Taxonomy (NCBI): domain Eukaryota; kingdom Metazoa; phylum Arthropoda; class Insecta; order Odonata; family Calopterygidae; genus Hetaerina; species Hetaerina titia. The sequence goes on along the minus strand of CM073770.1, from coordinate 105,080,939 downwards.
TGCGGCGATTCGGACCCCATGGAGAATATGGGAGGGAAGCAAGTTCGGTGGCTGGCTTGCGATGACCAGGAGTTGGGGGCCGTCGATGAAGAAGAGAGGCATGACGGGGACGGGGGGGAAAAGGTGGGCGGGGGCCGGGCATTAAACCGGTCGGGGGAGGGTGAGGGAAATGGCCGGGGGACGGACGCAGAGACGGAGTCAGGTGCCGGACGGGGCGAGTGCGCCTTTCGAGTTCCCAGCGGTGAAATGGCCGACGCTTTTGGAAGCGATCCCGGCGGAATCCACGACGGCTGCATGGAAGACAAAACTTTCGAGGGAATAGACGTGGATCAGATCGCTCTAAACCTTTTAGAAGCCTTATCCGGAATTATGGATGGAATTTTGGAAGTGGTGGGAAGATTGTTGGAGGAGGGGAGAACAATTGAAGAGGAAGAGTTAGAGGAGGATGCTGAACAAGACAGAGGCGTCCGTTCGTTTAAGGAGCGGGATGAGCATGCAAGCGCTGTTAAAGAGGAAATGGGAGTCGAGGAAACGAAAGAAAAGGAAAGGGTTGATGTAGAATGGGTAACAAAATTTATTGGGGGAATACGGAGTAATGGCCAGAGGGAATTGAAAGTAGAAGGTAATGACGTCGTAAATTATAAAGATGAAGGGGGATGGTACGAATTGGATGCTGGGAAGCAGGGTGGGGGAAGGGGAGTGATAGATTTTAACGAGGGAGGAGTGGAACTCGAGGATGAGGAGAGGGGAGAGGAAGACTTTTTTCAGCCCGAGGAGGACCTTGAAGAGGAACTAATGTCATTTTTGCCGGGGGGAGCAAATGGGGGTGGGGAGGGGTGGCGCGGTGGGGTTGGTAGAGGGGAGCAGGGGGAGGGAGGCGACGATGCGACCCCGATCGGGGAGGGGCGGAGGATGGGGGCTCCTCGACTGAGGGAGGGAGGGCCCGAGGGGAAAGAAGAAAGCTTTGCGGGAGAGGACGAGGAGGGGTCGGTGGATGAGAACGAACCGGAACGGGATATGGGAATTGGAGGGTACGCAAGATTTTTCAGAGAGAGAGGAGAAAGCGCGGAGGAGAACCCGGGAAAAGATGGGGTGTGGGAAATGGAGGCGGGGGGAGGGCCCTGGGCTGGAGCCACGGATTTACGTTCCTCTGGCATAAGTGATAGTGCCGAAACGCATTATGAGGAGGAGGAAGCGATGGAAGTGAGAACGTTGAGAGGTGAAAAAAGGAAGGGGCTAGGAAATTCAGAAGGGAGAGAAGAAATAGACGGCAATTGCGACGAAAATGGGAAAGGAGACCTGTATAGCTGGAGGCGAAGTGATGATAATGAAAGACAGATGGGCGAAAGAGAAAATGTCGCCATGTACCGTCACTTGAACGAACAATATGAGAAATTAGTGGCGGGAATCCTAGATGGAGATGAATTGAGGATAGTAAATGAGGTGATGAGTGAAGAAGCTAAGCATGGAGCTGAAAAAAAGGCTTTGGCAGAGGCGCTCAATGGAAAATATTTGAAAAAAATTGAAATAAAGGATTTTTATAAGTTCAAAGGAGAAGAAGTAGAGGGGAAGAATACTTTTGAAGATATTTTTAATCAAGGAGAATTTAAATCAGATAAAGATGAGGAAGAAGAGTTTGAGGAAATAATGGAGATTAGAGGAAATAAAAATGAGTGTTACTCTGAAAGAGAATCACTAAATACGAATGATGATGAAGAAATATTTTTGGAAGTTGGGGATTTAGAAGATGGATTAGAAGGAAAGGAGAGAAGGTACGGCATTGAAATACGGGATGAACTAAGGGAAGGGTCGGGCATTGGTCAGGTTGAGCAACATGAAGCGGAGCAGGGTGGTTGGTGCGAGGAGATGAAAGAAGGAAAATATTCAGAGGAGGATGGGAACATTAGAGATGAAATGGGTGGGGAGAAAATAGAGAATTGGTGCGAACATTTTAAGGGCAGAGATGTTGGAATCATGGGAGAATGGGAAGGCGATGTTGACGGAAAAATGAAACATAAAGAGCAATATGGAGAGGAAGTGGGAATGAATGAAGAGATAAATGTGGAGCAAGCATCAGATGAAGAAGAGGGGAAAAGCGAGGATCAGAGAATTGTAAGGATGAAGGAATTAACGAAGTTAAGGAGTGGAGTTGACATAGAAGAAGAGTGGCAGATGAATCATATGGTAGATGGAATAGCCGTGTCTGAGAAGAAATACGGAGAAAGGTTTGGAGAGGACGAAGCATTATTGAAGGACGGTGACACTGGCAAGATATTTGAACTGAGGTGGGCGGTGGGAATGGAAGGAAAGGTGGAGGAAGAAGAAAAACTCGATGGAGGCGAGGGAGAGATACGAGATATGGCTTTGAAGCGAGAAGAAGAGGCCGCAGATCCTGCAGTACTTGCTCTCGCCTGGAAAGGAAAAGGAATTGGAGGAACGGAGATCACGCAACAAGAGACAAAAATAGAAGGAGGGAAACAGAAAATAGAGATATCGGGCGAGAGAGGGAAAGGAGTTGTTGAGCAGGAGAGGGTACGAATAGAGGAAGAACAAAATGAATGCGTGGCGGAAGACCATTGTGAGGAAGAATATATTGCAGAGACGCACATAAAAGTGCATTTCGAGGATGCGTTAATGCTCAATTATAAGAATGAAGAGAAAGTGGAAAGGGATGAATTAGGTTGCGAGGGTCATGAGTATGGAGGTGAAAACAGTGCTGATGATAAAGGTGAGAAAAAAATGTACCAAGAGGAGGTGACAGCAAAAGATGAGTACTTGAATATGGTGGATGAGGGATTGATAATGAGAGATAAGGAATTGAGCATAGAAGAGAAAAGATGTAGAGCAGAAGACGAGCAATTAAGGATAGAAGAGACGTTGAGTGCAGAAGAGGAGTTGAGAGTTGGAGTAGAGGAGTCAGGAGTAGGAGAGGAGGAACTGGGTGAAGGAGAGGAAGAGTTTATGTTAGAAGAAGAAGAAATGAGAAAAGGTGGAGATGAGTGGGAAGTGGAAGAGGAGGTGGTGCTGCCAGATGAAAAAGAATTTAGAGAATATGATGAGGTGGGATTTGGAGTAAATGGGGATACAAGAGTAGGAGAGGAGGAGTTGGAGGTAGAAGAGGAGGAACCAATAGCAGAAGAGGAGGAGTTAACTGTGGATGAGGAAGAATTAAGTGCAGAGGGAGAGCTAAAAGTAGAAGGAGAGGAGTCTAGAGTAAAAGAGAAAGACTTAAGACTAGAAGAGGAGTCGGGATTAGGAGAGGAGATGATCATGGCAGAAGAGGAGAAATTTAGAGGAAAGAATGTGTTAAAAATAGAAGAGGGGGATTCGGCAGTAAGAGAGGGGAGGTTTGAAGTAGAAGAAGAGAAATTCATAGAAACGGAGGAGGAACCAATAGCAGGAGAGGATGAGCCAATAGTAGGAGAGGAGATAATAAAGACAGAAGAGGAAGAATTTAGGAAAGTGAATGAGCTGGGAATAGGAGAGGGGGAGTCGAGAGTAAGAGGAGAAGAGTGGGGAGCAAAAGAGGAAGAATTAGGGTCAGAAGAGGAGGATTTTATGGTAGAAGATGAAGAATTGAGAGAATGGGAGGATGATTTGGGAAAAGGAGAGGAAGAGCTGGGTTTAGGAGAGGAAGAGTTTGTGTTAGAAAACGAAGAATTGAGAAAAGGAGAAGAGGAGTGGAAAGTAGGAGAGGAGGTGATACGGCCAGATGGAAAAGAATTTAGAGGAGATTATGAGATGGGATTTGAAGAAAATGGGGAGATGAGAGTTGGAGAGGAGGAGTTGGGAGTAGAAGAAGAGGAGTCAGGATTAAAAGAGGAGGTGATAATGGCAGAAGAGGAGGAATTTAGGGAAAAAAATATGATGGAAATAGAAGAAGGGGAGTTGGCAGTAAGAGAGGAACATTTGGTAGTAGAAAAAGAGGAATTCATAGCAATGGAGGAGGAACCAATAGCAGGAGAGGATGAGTCGGTAGTAGGAGAGGAGGTAATAATGACAAAAGAGGAAGAATTTGGGAAAGTGAATGAGTTGAGAATAGGAGAGGGGGGGTTGAGAGTAAGAGGAGAAGAGTGGGCTGTAGAAGATGAGGAATTGGGGTCAGAAGAGGAGGATTTTATGGTAAAAGATGAAAAATTGAGAGAATGGGAGGATGAGTTGGGAGCAGGAGATGAGTTAATAACGGGAGAAGCTGCAGATTTTAGAGAAGAGAATGAGTTTGGAATAGGAGAGAATGAGTTAGGAGTAGGAGATGAGAAATTGAAAGCAGAAGAACATGATCTTGGAAAAGGAGAGAAGGAACTCATAGCAGAGGAGGAGGAGTTAGGAGTAGGAGAGGAGGAGTTGAAGTTAGTAGAGGAAGAGTTTGTGTTAGAAGATGAAGGCTTAAGAGGAGGAGAGGATGAGTTGGGAGAAGTAGAGGACGGGCAGATATCAGGTAAGAAGGAGTCGGAAGTAAGAAAGGTGGAGTCAAAAGTAGGAGAGAATTTGGATGTAGACGAGTTGCTGAGTGTAGGGGAGGAAGATTTAAGATTAATAGAGGAGAAATTGAGGGTAGAAGAATATGGTCTAGAAGTAGAGCTCGAGAAAATATTAGTGGAATATGAAGAGGTCGTGGAAAAACCTGAGCTCGAGGAAAGAACAGAAATGGAATTGGAACCACATTTGAAATTAGAAGATACTTTGATGCCTTATGGGGAGATGGGAGAATTGGATAAAGGCGAAATTTGGGAGGCTGAGGGTGAAAAAACGGAAGACAAACAAAAGGAATATATTTTGGAAGAAAAGGATAATAGAGTTACGGTAAATGAAATGAGGCAGCAACAAAATGCTATATTTAATAATGAATATACAATACATGTTGAGGAAGAATGTATAGGTGCAATGGTCGATTCAGTTTTGGAACATGATGCCTGGAGGCAGGGGTTAAACCAGAAAGAAGGTGTAATGAATGAAAACATAAAGGAGATTACAAAGGAACCCGATCTGCTTAAAATAGGAAAGGAATCGAATTACAAGTTACGGTATAATTTCGGAATTCGCGAGGAAGTGGAAAATGTGGAGGGAAATGAGTATGAAGAAATTGGTGAGGTAAAAGGGAATGAAAGAAATTTGGCTGATAAACAAGAAAAAGAGGTAACTGAAGACCTAATAGATCATACAGTGCTGGGGTTAGATGATAGAGACGAAAGTGAGATATTAGAGAAGAGAGAAATGAAGAAATTTGGTCGTCTAAACAATGGAAGAGAATCTTTGGGAGAAGATTTAGGATTAGAAAAACAACATGTGGAAGATTTGGCTGTAGGAATACTTGATTCTGAGTTTGTAAAAGATGTATATACAGAAGTTGGGGGTAGGGTCGATATGCTTCCAGGCAAGAAAGAGAGAAAGGTTATCGCACAGAGGGATGTCAGAATGGAGAATGCGAGGATTAAGGAAAAGGAGGTTGAATTTTCGGAGAAAATAGTTGAGGGGTATGAGGAGGGAGAGGAAAGAGATAAAGACGAAGGTCTAGGGACAGAAGAAGAGATAAGAGGTGAGCAAACGGGAGGCGAGGATGATTTGGAAGGATTTGGAGAGAAAGATACAGTAAGAGAGACGAGAGAAAAACAACAGGAAGAAGTAATTGTTGATAAAGAAATACCTGGCGAAGTGCAAGGAAGAAATGCGTCAAGATACGCAGAGGAAAGGCATAAAAAGGTGAATGTAAGGGAATGGAAAGTGGAAATAGATCAGCAGAATGCAATGGGGAATGGAGGGATGATGGTGGATAAAAGACAGGAATCGCCCTCGTCTGGGAATGAGAAAGATGGGAAACGGGCGGGGGATACACAGCGGAGAATACATGGGGTGTGTTAGAGAGTGGGGAGAGTATCAAAAGGAAGGAAGAAGGGAGGCTCGAGGAGGGAATAAAGGAAATTGGGAGAGGTGAGAAGAAAGGAGCAGTGGTTTGGGAAAGGGACCGGGTGGAGAGTGAGAAAGGGGGAGGAAGGGAAAGGGTGGAGGAGAGGGAGGTGAGGGTGAGAGAAGCAAAAGGCGTCCGAGAGGTAGGGCGAGAGGAGAAGGGAGGTTTAATGCAGCCGTCGCCGAGAGACGACTCGGGAATTTGGGGAGAAAGTGTACATACACAGGAGGAAACGAGAGGAGAGAAAAGTTTCACAGAGGGAGAGGAAAGGATAATGGGAGTAGCGGGAGCAAGCAGGAAAGAAGAGGAAGGCGAGGGGGAACTAGCCGAACCACTGACGTTGAGAGTGGAGGAATATGCAGGGAAACCGAATGAAGGTGAATTAACTGAAGGGGAGAGACGGGGGTGGAAGGAAGTGGGTGACAAAAAAGCGAGAGGTGGAATGGTGGAAGAGAGAAAAGATGATACTCGCGGAGAGGTACAAGAAGAACATATTGAAGAGGAACTTGTGGAAAGGGAAAAGAGTGTAGTAGAAATGGATCAGGGTGTTGACAGTGAACTAGGAGGAGAGATCTTAGAGAAGAAAAAGAACCTGGAATTGGAAAAAATGTTGATAGTTAGAGCAATTACAACGGGTGATGACTTAGGAGAGTTAGAGAAGGAATATCGAGTAAAGCAAGAAAATGACATGGAAGGAAAGCGAAAAAAGGAAGAAAACTCGGGAATAGAGGTCAATGAGGAAAAAACCGAGGGTGCGGAAGTGGCCATGACGGTAAAGGAATTTGAAGAGAATGGTAACAATTGGAGGAAGAACGCAGGGGACGAAGGGAAGAAGCAAAAGGAAGAAGAAAATTTGAAGGATATATTAGGGAGAGTTATAACGAATTTAGGTAAGGAGAGTGTGGTGAAATCAGAGAAAGTACCAAAAGAAGGATTGGAGCAGGAATTGGATGCAGAGGGGATTGGAGGAATGGGCGCAAAGGAAGGAGGGAATGCGTGAGGATGTAGGGAATAGAAAAGAGTCGGTGGAGCATGGAGGGAGAGGCGGGAGTAGGGCAGGGGTGAAAAGGGAAGGGCATAAAAGGGATATGTGGGTTAAAAGGGTGCGGAGAGAGACATCGGATGATACAGCAGCAGTGGAATAGGATGGGAAGGACAAGGGGGAGGGGTAGGAAGGGCCTGTAGGATGGAAGTAAAGGAGGCGGAAAGTGAACGCAAGGTTGGGAAAGGGGTTTAAGCCTGAGTCAGATGAGAAGACGGAAAGGATTTCGAAGAGAGAGATGAATGGGAAGGCGCAGAGCGTCGCGAGTGGAGAGACAGGTGACTCTATCTCGGAGGCGGAATTGAGGCGATTGGGACCATTCCCCATTAAACCCTTCGTCTACACATTGACAGGGGCTTAACATAAACACAGTACAATTTGAGATTAAAAGATATATTTTCAAGATCATCAGAATTGATGCTGATGTATTGTGAGCTTATGTAAATAAAGGTAATATTTTTTTGAAAATATGGAGAAGGATAAACATTAACGAAAACATGGAAGAATCAGCCAGGTGGTACATTTCATTATGGTTGGTGTAACTTTACGGGAGCAAGAAATAATTTATGAAGATTTGCCTAACACGGATATTCAGGGCATTGGCAGGAGTCAACAAGGGGATTTTTGCAGTGGAAAGTTAATTATTGTTGAAATTTAGGATGGCAGAAATAGTCTCTCAAAAACTTTCTTAATTGGCTGTGATCAAAATAATATTTGGCGGAGTGAGTGGCATAATGAATGTTTATGCCGGAGAATTGATATAAGTACTAAAAAGGTAGAGGAAATGGTGGTGAAAATGTAAGATCTATCCTTGTATATCTCATGTAAATGATTATGAGTGATGAATGAATATGTAAGAATGCATTAAGGGACTTTCTGTATGGTTCAGGAGAAAACCATATCATAAAATAATAAAATTTAATTTGATGTACAACTTTTCTGTGATTTATTTTTCTTTCAAAAATCAAACAATCCTGAATTACTATTGGATGTGAGCAGCATATTATAGAGAGTTTTAATAATTTGTATTTAAACACTTCAGAAAATCTCAGTTCTTCATCGATAGTTATTGTAAGCGAAGAAATGCTTTGTAGTTTAGATTATCAGATAAATTATTAATTTATAAAAAAATGGATAGAGATCATGTTAATTATTTTAAAATTGAATCAGATGCCACATTTTTTTTAAATATATGGAGTCATGTAAGCCGTTGCCAAATGAAAATAAAGCTCTTTACACAGAATTGGTTATCAGATGTTCGAAAAATCTTTTGCGCAATGGAATGGGGTCGAAAGGACCGTTAACTCTGGTGCCAATCTCTGCGGTAGTACTCTGATAAAAAAATCTCGGTAAACATAAACCTGCTCTACTTTCGAAAAACGCAGGACAACTAGTACATCGATCTTGGATACTACTTTCAAAGAACTGCAGTCTTATATATCTTTAACAAAGGGGTCCCATAAAACTGCTGTAGACCATCTCGCAACTATGCCATAAATCCGCGTCGGGGACAGTGAGAAACCTAAGAGGTAAAAAGATACGGGAGAAGGGGACTAGCAATAAAATAGGAAGCATTTTCTATTCATTGCGAACGGCATTTAAGCTTAATGAAGCAAGAACTCTGTTCGTATTGCAATGCTTCCTTAAGCATATGTAACGGGCAAAACGTGATTAATTGCACTATTGAGTTTTCAATTCGATTAGATAATTTTCTTACATTTTTTTTAAATTAAATTAATCAATTTTATATTGAAAATTGGTTAATTTAATTTTAAAAAAATGTAAGAAAATTATCTAATCGAATTGAAAACTCAATAGTGCAATTAATCACGTTTTGCCCGTTACATATGCTTGTTTTTATATTTTCAATATAAAATTGATTTAATAGAGAGAGTTGAATCGGATATTATTTCATTCATTAAACGCATACTATATGTAAAGGCATGTCAGGCAATCCCTGTCCCCATTCATAATTTTTAAGTACAACCTTCCTGGTAAAGGAAACAATTATTGCATACCTAAATTCTTCAATCGCTTTACTTCTTTTTCCGTCAAATGCATTTTTCCTGCTGGTAAAATTTTCAGGATAAATAGAGTATACTTTCTTCCGTGTGATGAGATATTTGTGAAAGGAATCTGCTATGATCCACCCTATTGATATGGATATGCTAAAAATCAAAATACCGGCACAAAACCATGCTTAAATTGCTCAGGCTTCCTAGGATGCAGGATGCATGATTGACGGGAAAGGCAGTGGTTGGGCCATTTTCCGCTAGGAGGCTGCTCACTCGAGTGTTGGGAGGCTTTTAAGCGCGGTTCGCTGCTCGCATTCAAGCGTTTTCTTTTTTGCGTGCTTATATTTATAAAAATGTGATAGAATGTTCCCCGGCGGGGAATATGGCTTAATCAAGGGATTACTGCGTGGCGACTCGTCTGGTTTGGGGGTGGTGATGGATGGTGCAGTAAGTATTGCCCCGAGTCGCTGTGCTCGCGTGAAATGAGCTTATTCGATCGCTCCTCGGGTGCAAAATCTCTTTGACACATTGGTGAGAGGCGGACGGCGAGTCATCCATCATGAAAAGGGGAATGGAGATAAGGGTGTGGGCGCGAAAATGACAGATAGGACGCGGGAAGGGAGGGGAGGGACTTAAAGGGGGAGGGGGCGTGGTGAGACGATCGTAGGGGGAGAAGACTGAAAGAAGCCGATGGGAGGCATAAGACGCCCAATCTAAGTTCCGCTTGTTGAAATGTATTATCCATTTAATGGCGTAATTTTTTTTATCATTTTCGAGGTTATAATAACATATGATTTATGACTGTTTAATCGACTTAATTTTTTCAATTAATGCCTTCGCGTTTTGAAATTCATTAATATTTTCATTTATCAAAATGATTTTAATGTAAATGGAATGAAAATATCCAACGCGAGTAATTACTGGGTGTCATGCTCAGCAGTATTAAAACTGACAAAACTGCGAGAGAAATTTATGTTTTGGGGTTAAGATCCCCAAATAGGTTTAATTGCGCACCCTAGGGAATGTAGGTAATTTGATTTTTATTCAAGTTTCTCGCCGAAAGACTTGTCGGAATCAGAGCCAAGGTTCTCCAAGTTTATCAAAGAAACGGGGTTAGTGCCGACAGCATGATAATATTAATGATCCTCTTCCACTAATGTAAAGCCTTTAGTGCACTCGGCCAAAATATGCGTGTATGCTCTTTAAGGAAAAGTAGTTTAGGATGGAATGCCCTTCGTCCTGTGAGTGTTGATTGTTATCTGCTTCAGCTCAAAATATCATGAAGGCACTTCCAAATGCATGGTTGAAAACTGGTTTTGTGATCTTCTTTTCAATATTCATTTCAAATTTACTGGTTGACCATATTTATCGTAATTTAAATATATTAAACAACAGGTAATTAATGCACAATGACCCAATTGAATTAATTAATTGTTTTTAATTTTATATTTCAGCTTAAGAGTTAGACAAATACAAATTATTGTTTATGTGATGAGGTTTATTCGTAATGTATCTCGGTATTATTTCTTATCTTATTAGGGATATATTTTTTGTGCAAAGAGTTAATATTGCGTATATTCATTTGAACATTTGCATTTTCTTAATTGTCTCATTGGGTAACTTTTCTTAACACAACATATTTTATCTTTAATCTACATTTTATAGTTTCCGTTCCTATTTTATTAAAAATTGCCTTTCAATGTGAATAGAATTTGGTGTAGGGAAAAACCAGGCTGACAGGAATTTTTTGTAGATAATATCCTGATTTCTTTTTATTACAATAGTAAAAACTGAATCGTTCATATTTCTCAAAGTTTATTCTCATAGATAGTATGTTGATAAATTTGGTGATATATCCCTTAAGAACGCTCAATGATAATAATTCTTAATTATCAAAATTATTCTTTTATTTGGCGACTGGTCTCCTGATTTATTCAGCCGTATTAATCCATAGTGTTGTGGCCAGCGCAATTTCCTCCTCTCCAGCAGAAAACCAAGCGGTTTAAAGGGTATTTCATTGTACTCCTCTAATATACTTCAATGTAAGTGTGTGCCCCACGAATTAAAGGAGTTATATTCGAGTCATAATTTAAAGAGCTCAAAGCTTTGTCGTCAATATTCATCAAATTCCAACATCACGTCAGGACACTTGGCTGTGGGGTGGTAGTGGGCTTTCTCTTCTGGCAGGTATGTATCGGAAAAGTAGACACTAAAAAGAATACCCTTATTTTTAATGGAAAACAACAATCGATAAATGAATTTAAAGAGAAAAACCCACGAGCCAGGCATTCAGTGTCACTCCTAAAGAGTTCGTGTATCGCTCTCGGGGACTTTGACCGCGATCGCCTATCTCGTGGATAAGTTAGCTTGACAGAATGTGGAGCGGTAATCTCTTGATCCGGGGTGCTCATTGGTCGAGTCTTGCCGGCGGACAGTGATCCTTTGCGGTGGAAAGGCTGGTTCAGGATGTGTTAGGAGTTTAAGCGTGAACGAAAGAGCCTAGCTTCAAACTTTTTATCATTATCATAGCCTTCAAGTTTAAGGTAAATATTTTAATCCAGCCTAGCAAAAACTTCTATGTGGTTAAAGAGTCACATTTCAGCTTAGGGGCTATAAGTTTCAGCTTTTAATTTTCCCTAGATATATTTAATCTTTTTTGTAGCGTAACAGATCTGAGGCCATGGAAATTCATTAGTTGATGATGATTCAGGGCGCTCAAATGAATGTAATGCCTCAGTACGAAGGTCAATTGGACTGTTTGCTTTCTTATGCACGAGTTATGATCTGTTGAACAAAGGTTAACTAACTTACCAAGTCCTTGCAGATGAAAACTTACGGTAATGGTAAGCATTCAGCAGCACGATAAAGCAATATCATAATCAGTTTTATGGAAAAGTAACGTAGCGTTTCCATCCATATTTCTGAGAAAAGACGTGCTTCGACAGAGTATGAATATTTTTTCATTATTTTCTAAAGTTTGACGAGCTTCAATTTACTTAGCAAGGAAGCAAAAGTCGTTGGGTTAACGTTGTTCTTGCTGCCTGGGAAATTTGAAGAAAAGAAACGAGATACCCCAAACCCACGCCAAAAAAATTTTAATTATGCTATATTTTCAGTTCAGTCATTCATGTACTGTTAATAATGAACGATAAGGCGAACAATGTTGTAGACCAGAGGCGTATATTTGAAGTCTTGGTAGGGTAGAATATATGCAGCAGATCCGAAGCGAGCGAGAAATGTCTTACCGGCATCGTATATTTCCTCGCGGTCTACTAATGAAGGAACTAAAGGGCGGTGGCCGGAAACCTTTCACGTTGGAAAGCCGCGAATATATAAGATGCTGCTAAAGAGGTAGAGGCCAAAGTTCCTCAGGATTAAATTACCTTTTCTCGAATAATGATGTTTACCCATCTCAGCGACAACTCAGCCTTTCCTTGTCCTTTCCCATTCCGTCTAAAATCTAATTCCCTGTCAAAATGTTGGAGAAAATCATCGCCAATTTTCACCGTTTTATCCAAAGCTTACCGTTTGCCAAAAGGATAGCTAAATTTTTCATTCATAATTCGTGATTATTCATCTCTTGAGTTTGCTTCCATAGTTCTCTTAAACTTCCTTGGTGCACGTTTTCTCCGTCGGTGCATGAGTTAAAATAAGATGGGGAAATGTAAGCGAAAGAATTGAGAATTGTTGAGGCGCATATATTTCGGGTCTTTCTTCTATCTAAAAACTCTCACAGTTTGTAATAAACATGAAAGTTAATGCCTTGGGTTAGTTTTATTGATGTAGAAGTGATAAAATGACACCACGCTATCCTTTTAGCAGAATTTAATTCAGTTTAAAATGCATTATTCCAAATTTACCAATCGATAATCTGTAGCAGCCGAAGCGATCAGAAAAAATGTCATCCTCGACTTAAACATTAAGTTCATTATTTTATACCGAATTATAATCACTTATAATTCCTTAAGACGAGTTTATATTAATATGATTATTTAAATGGGTATTCGTTGAGATAATCATATTTTTTTAGGCACGAAGGTTCCCCAAGTTTCTGACCTGAAAGGCATCGAGAGTTATGTTACGAATTCTGAATAAAAGATGTAAGCCACGGAATGACCTCTATTATTAGCAGTCTTGGCAATAAAATATGACATTCGGATGGCGTGAACAGATGGTGGAACAGCATAATCAGGCATTATTTCCAATGAAAGTGCCATGGCTACTAATGGGAGCCCTGCATGTGCCGTGGTCTCCAATATTTCGTCAAAAAACGGTTGATGTGCACCATCCCTAATATGGGAGAAGGTTAAAACACAAGGTGGATAGCCTTAATGGAAATTTGGTGGTGTGAAAATCTCTTCAGGTTCCGATGTTAAGCGACGTGAAAAGCTATGAAACCTAGGCAGATATTCTCGTATAAAGTTTTGAACTCGGCTCTTAAGAATACAAAAATCCAAAAGAGTTAGGAGTCTGTGGAAGGCATTGATAACATGGCTTGAAGAAAAATAGGTATCTCTTCCGTGTTAACTTGGATATCAAAATAGGACAAATAACCGAAAGGCAGCAAAACAAACGAAGGTCGGCAGGAGAATAAGTGATGGACGACGTGGCATGAGATGATGCAATGCATGAGAAAATGCAGAAATTGTTATATACGTGCTACGGCAGCTTTGATGCCCGCGACGATCCAACCCTATGGATTAATATCCTGTGACGACGACAAAGAGGGCATTGGCGTAGGTAGTGTTTGCGTGACTTGGTTGATCATTGGTGGTGGTCGAGAGATGAGGGGATCGAGTGGGGATGGCACAAGAGGTGTGAGGTTTAGGAGGACACTCCATCCGTTTGGAGCAGAGCATTTTTCTATTTAGCCGTCGATCTTCTCCCCTTGACCCCGGGCTTGCTTTGACTGTCAGAAGAGGAAGGGATTGTGGTGCTCGATTCTAAACGTCATAGCTTGTCCTCAAGCGGGAGCGATCATGGGCAAAGCAAGGTCTGCGGGCAGAGCACGGGTCGGAATGATCCAATCCTGGAATTGGAAGGGACATACGATGAGTGAATGAGGAAAGGAATGACTGCAGGCAAGAAAAGAAGGTTGATCGATTCTATTTTCTACACGTCCTTGGGCTTATTCTTCTTTTCTTAGTCTTGAACTCTTTAAAATCATATTATTTGCGCCAGGATTGTGGCATAAGACTAAAATGGGTAACTATGCCTATAGAAATCATAATGCACATGAACTATTTTAGTACAAATAGTAACTCTGAGGAACATGGGCTATTTTAGCTGTTTTATACGATAAAATATCATGAAGTGTGAAAATATATTCTCAAATCACAAATAGTCAAATATTTTTTTTGTTTGCAGTACATGGTAAATACGATAAATTTTAGGTGATAAGATCAGTAAAAAGTTTAATTACAACTTTAAATTAAGACTTAAGGAAGTGCATACATATAGTTAATCCAATTATTGAATGTGTAATGAAATTCTCGTTGTATTCATCAAAAGTCGTGTCCCTCAGCAAAAAGTGATTCTAAAATATTACCAATATTGATAAAATTACCTTCAATCTCTATTTTCTCTTGCGTGACTGCTGCTGAAACTAATACGTAGTGGACCCTTCATCCTTCTTTGGTGCAGTTCAGCTAATTCGCCGAAAGGTTCAACGAACCCGAAGAGCAGAATCCGTCAGTAAAAAAAAGAGAAAAATCTTCTGACACCGTCTTCCACAAAAAGTACCGTGCACGACGAGCGAGGAGAGGAGGCAGCCACACACACACACACACAAACACGTCACAGGGTGGCATCGCCTTGTAAGCGGCGGGTGAGAAGACGTGGGATGGAGGGAGCGGCGGGAGGAGTCCGAAAGGGAGAGAATTTGTAGATTTTACGACGAAAGATGTAGAAATAAGGCAGATAAAGATAGCACTGAGTGAAAGGGTGTGTTGTGCCAGAAATCCGAGGAAGAAAGGGAAGCTATAAGAAAGTGGCTGTTTACCTGCTTTTCTCCCTTGCCGTGAGAAATCCACATGGAGGAGTCTTTAAGGCGTATTGGAAGGGACAGAGCATTTATATTTGTGAAAGTCAGGGAGACCGAAAGTGTTGGAGGGAAAGGACGAAGAAGGCCAAACATGCAAAACTGGAAAATAAGACGCGAGGGATGGAAGGGCGTCATCTACATTCAACGGAGGTCCCCTTCTGGTGGGTAGACGATAACAGGAGGAGGGGGAAAGAGGAGCAAATGGTGGATCCCGAAATTTAAAGGGGATGGAACTGTTCGGGGAATTCGATGGGACACGGTGCTTCGCTGCTGCGTTACGGGCCGTGTTCAGCGGAGGCCTCGCACTGTGTCAATCGAGGATGCCTAAAGCAATCAACACGTCACGAAAATTCTGATGATAGTGTCGAAATTGGGAATAGCACTGATTACCGCTCTGCAGTAAGGCCGAAGCCCTAGGGTAACGTATGGAGTCATGCTGCCTTAATTCGACACGTGATTTTAACGAGATCCATAGAAATCAATAAAATCCCGAGAAATACGTGTTTCTGGCATAAACTGCTGTTTCCTCTTTGTGCCCGTCTTCATCGGCATTATGATCCTGTGACACGGAAAAGCGTAATAAAACATTATTTTATCGTGATTATACGTTGAAATATCCAATTTGGTGAGACTTAATTAAAGAGAAATGATGCCTCTGAGCATGAAATATTTATAAAAAAATAAATTTGGAAGTTTAAAGGAAACGAAGTATCGACCCAGCATATCAACAAATATTCATTGATAGCACGAATACGTTATCCTTTATAAAGCAGTGGCATGAGTTTTCTGGGTAATCAGGGTAGAAAAAGATTTGCGGAGAATAACGTTCATAACTTGTAGCACCATTCCACTTTTTTCTAATTCATTTGTGCAGTACTTTTATGGAATAAATGTATAGTTAAGTAACGGCTTCTTCCGTAAATACATTTCATTTTTTAATGGTGGTACTCTGCTCTGTGATGCGGGAGCATAATAAGCCATGACTATAACTTTCATAAATCTTCGATTCATTTGGAAATCAAAGGTATTGTTCCCAAGTCTAAGTGGCCTTCACACATGTCTTTTCGAAAAATTATCCCTGAATTAATCTGGCAACGTGAACACATGAACATTACAGTACGTTATCGATAATTAACACTCCTTCTATTATAAAGATATGACAAATATTCATTCTATATATCCAAGTTGTGTTTCTTTTCGGGTTTTAGAACTCTCTGGGAAATTCTGGGACCATAAGGAAATGCACTGGTCGCATTGCAAGTGTTAATTATGCACACCATATAGCTGGGTAGCTGCATGACTGGAGACCCGCCACACGCCCTTGCGTCGGCTTGCGGGGTTTTATGTAGATATAATATGAGTTGTATCATATATCACTAATTAAAGCAAACTTTAGGTTGATTATTACCGAAATGCTGTTCATTTGAAATCGCGAAATTAAGAGGATCATCCAAGAGAGCTCGATGCAAGGAAATGAGTAAATTCTCAGTTGCGAATGAGAGGACAAGGACTCCGACACTTTCTCTCGCTCGTGAATCATAGGGTGTGCCGGAGAATGATAAGATTGTCGTGCCCTCTGCGACGGTTGTAAACAAAATTATCTGGATAATATTTATTTTTTCCAAATTTTTGTTCAGTAAATGAAAACACTGGAAGATTTAAAAAATAAAACGGAATGCTTTGCTGATTTTCCACATGATCCGAAATGACTGTGCTCAATGAATATTAAGGGTCATTGAGCAGCAGATATTGATTAATGTTATGAAGAATGTATGATTAATGATCCTCACGATGGAGGAGAAGTGGACGCGGATAAAAGGGAAGTGGTCAGACTGGTATTGGGATGAGGTGAACCGGGGGGCAGCGAGGGATATTAGGGTCAGGGGCCAAGGGAGAGGGACGAAGCTGGAAGGTAAGAAGAAGAGGGTAGGGGGAGATTTGAGATAAAAAGATGTCTATGACAGGGTTCAAGTCGGACTGGGATGGGGAAGGAGGTATGAGGGTAGAAAAGGATTATCACCGGGATGAATCCATTGTGCGGGGCGGGTTTGACTTTCCGCATTGGGGATAATTGCTTCTGGCTGAACGGACAGCATTAATTCCAATATAAAAACACACCATCGTTTTTGTAGGCACCAATTATCGTCTCACGAAACTTGTCTGAACCTTAATTCCAGATGAATGCAGTGCGCCTCATTCACTAAGTTTTTACCGGATAACACATTCAAAAACAGTATCTAATTTTCCACATGAAAATTCTAGTCGCAATATTTAATATCTTACTTGACACTAAAGATAAACCGTCTGCATGGAAAGATAGCATTTATCAAATCTGATACAAAAATATAAAAGTAAACATATTATGGTCTTATTTTATATGTATTATAGGTACAGGTTAGGGACTATAAATATATATATATATATGTATATAGATAAATATATATTCATTCAAACATAGAAATAGGTATAAGGAAAGGGAATAGGAAAACATAAAAGGCGAACACCGGACATGTGGGGAAGGCGGATTTTGAGCAGATCACAAATTTAAAAATGTTTCCTTAAGCGGGATTTGAACACCGGACCTTCCACTTGCCGGGCGGATGCGCTACCAATTACGCCACTAAGGAAATTTAATTTGCAATGAGATCTGCGATGTTTTTAAAGCGCCCAAGTGCTCCGACTCATTGGCCAAAGGACGGATTTAGGGAGCTGTTTCACCCACCAAAGGAGATATAGACAATACATACAAGAAGAGGGGACAGTTGGTTAGAAATCATATAGTATCATTGAGAATAGGAACAGTACGTTCCATGGCACGCATAGCCAGAAGAAGAGATGAGCCACATTGGCCAAATACACATGCAAATACAAAGTCCCGCCATACGGCGCACAAATATTCATTCAAACATAGAAATAGGTATAAGGAAAGGGGATAGGAAAACACAAAAAAGGCGAACACCGGACATGTGGGAAAGGCTGATTTCGAACAGATCACAAAGGTAAAAATATTTCCTTAACCGGGATTTGAACACCGGACCTTCCCCTTGCCGGGTAGATGCGCTATTGGTAGTACATTAATGTGTTTTCTAATGCTCGGTTTTCTTGGGAACATAAAATGATTTCTTGCAGACATTAATTCAAGACATTTGTAATTTGTTTTAGACTAGTATGAGCAAATATAAATGAGTTAATGTATTCTGTATACGCTGAAATTTAATCCTAGCAATGAATTAATCATTTTTCAGTACCTAATAGGATAATACTATATAATCTATAAATTTCTATCATGTAAACCAAATACTTCAGGCGAGTTAAATGCGCGTTAAAAAGAAATTAAGTTTTAAATATGCGGGAATATAGGCTTTTTCAATGAACACACATTTAATAGTCATGCTCCCTATGACCTGTACCGAATTATGAATGCCGTTTTGAAATTTTATCTATTTCGGATGCCAAATGCCATTTCTTTGAGGTGAATGGTCAGGTGAAGAATTACATTGAAATCTCTTATTTTAAGTATTATGTATCCAATTATACCTATCTCATGCATTGAAGGATTGATTTATTTTGACTTTTCTTTCATCTACTTGGAAAAATATAAGTATGTGTATCCAGAAAATAATACAAGCGTAAACGGTTTACGGCTTTTAATAACTCGTATTCGTAACGTTTTATTTGCTTGAAAGTGGTGATTTGTGTAACTTGTGTTGGTGTTTTAGTCCTTCCAGCTGAATGAACAAGTCATTTAAATGACTTCTTTATTTTTCAATCCATTTGCTACATGCATCATGTTACAATTTGTATTTTGCAGACTTCAAAAAAATGCAACTTTCGCTTGAATAATTGTAATTCATCCTCTAATTTTTAACTAGATTGCAAAGGCATCTCATGATTTTTGGCCATGCACAAATACTGCCAAAGAATTAGTGTTCACAAATATGTCATGTGTACCTTAATGGAAAATAGAGTGTTTTTAAAAATTTATCATGAACCGTCACCACTCTTCTGAATTAGCTCCCATTAAATTCCATTTGTCCGCAAGCCATTAAACCCAGCGGTTGTGGACTTAAAAATGAAAGCCTATAACTTTCTCAGTAGGTCCTATAAACTTACCAAATTTATTTTGGGCACGCGCATGCAAATTCCCAAATATTTTATCCATGCCTCGTCCTTTTCGAATGCCGTTCTCCTTTTTATCCCATCCCATATACGCCCATGCGTATTCCTATGTTACTTCTCCCAACACTAAAAAGTATTTCCCGCTCAAAATTTCGATGTTTCTTTTCCTTTACCCC
The DNA here is from genome assembly GCA_037158775.1 of Hetaerina titia. Taxonomy (NCBI): domain Eukaryota; kingdom Metazoa; phylum Arthropoda; class Insecta; order Odonata; family Calopterygidae; genus Hetaerina; species Hetaerina titia. Next base: position 105,061,639 of record CM073770.1, on the reverse strand, counting down.
ACCCTCATCTGCTCCTACACAGAAGGAGTGAAACACCTGCCAACTACTCATAATACCCCTAACTATGGTTTCTCCTTCTCCGGTATCCTCCCAACCGCGTCAGACTTAGCGAGTTATCCATCTGCTCCCCCCGTAATCGCGCATCTTCTGTTCTGTTGGTTGCCCATACTCCCTCCTCCTCCTACCGATCCCTTTCCCCACTCCTATACCTCCCTTGGACCCCAAACACGTGCCCCTTACCCCCCTCGGTACTTTATTGGCCACCCAGAATTTTCGTTTCAAAAGCAAATGGGGTCCACGTCTCCGGCCTCTCCGACTTTTGTGGCAAGTTTTCACTCCACAAAAAATATCTACTATAAATGTTTTATTCTAAACATAAATATCCTTATCATAAAAAAGGTATCGAAATTATTGAACATCGCTGAGAAAAGTGTATTGAGCTGAAAGGAGAGAATGTTGAAAAATAAATACTTTTTTCAAAATTTTCGTGTTTTTTTTGTTGGGTTGGATACTTTTGGGGCCACCCTCGTACTCTGTTACCCCATGTTACTCTGTCAGTTTCATGCTAAGATTTTATTTCGTCATCCAACAAGCAATAGATTCGGGACGTTTAACTGACAATTGCGCTAATGTTTTCAGATAAATTTTATTTACGTTTGCACTTCTTTTCTTATATCATTTTGAATAACATTTGGAAAGTTCTCTACTGTCATTAACTCGTTTTCCAATACCATCGATTTGACGTCGATAAGGCAAAGTTAATGTTTTTTTGTGTATTTAATTCTGTGTTCCATTTTAAATACCTAATATGTTTCTGTGAGAAAATGACAGGATGAAGAGGTATTGTGAAGTGTATGCAACCCGCGGCACTGAAGTGTATATAATTGTCTAAGCTTAAGGATATCCCTTACTCCAACTTCGGAGTTCATATTAAAAACAAATTTTTGTTGAGTTTTTTTGTTTTGTTGGGGAGGCGACGACAGCTAAGGTAATTTGCGCCATTAGGGATGGTTGGGAAAGGAAGGGTGGAGAGAAACCCGGCGTCGGCATTAGCCTACTCTTGTCGAAAAGCGCCAAGGGGTCCGCAGTTTAACGTCCCATCCGACACTCATAGTGCTCTCCACAAAGCACCTCAATTTGGGATCGGGATACCACTGAAAAGTACCTGCTATCGTCGGTATTTGAACCAGGGACCTCTCGGTGGGAAGCGCGTACGTTATCCACCGCACCATCCCGATCACCTTGAAACTCGTTACGTCATTGTTCTAGGCGTGAGCTCAGCCTGAAATCTAACAATAGTAAAAATAAGAGCACACTTTTCCAAGGCAAAAAATCGAATCAAGGCATATTTGACAACGAGCAAATTGTTCACAAAGTATTTTACTCTCAAGGAAAATGCTGAAAGTCATTTCTTAACACGAAAGCTCTACACAACCATCAACCATCATTTTGTTTTTCGCTGTTCTGATTTTAGTTGACGCCTCCATGGAGAATAAGGAAGCATTATATTTTCGAAACGCGATAACAATTATTTTTGTTTTTTTACATTTTTGATATTTTTTGGCAGAACTAACACGAATTAAAAATATAATAGGCCCAATTCAATTTAAAATTTACTTAATATAATATTTTAGGAGGCTTAAATTTCAATGTAATATTAGGGAATCAAAGATTAAGTTTCTTGTATTTCAGAGATGGTATTATTTTAGAGTGTTTAAAGTTAAACAGCAATTTAGTATCTAAATCCTCTAAAATTTAGCGCGAAAAAGGACACGAGCTAAACGAGATTGACCTGTCTTCCGTAAAAGATCAGAAATACTTTGATACCATCCGATTGCAGAACTTTCGAGTTACCTGAAGTCTTAGGGCCCGTCATATCGTATATATCTTCTAATATCTCTAATATGCATTGCTGAAAAAAAGCACTTTATGAGAGAAACAATGCTAAAGAGAGGACAAAGATTATGAAACATCTTAATCTTTTTAATGGGGACCAAGTTAGCCAATAAGATTTTCACAAAAATTCGGGAATCATCCTCCCCATCTTTCCATAAATTAATGTAAATAAGTAATATTTTAGAAGGATATATCCATGTGAGGAGCCGAAACGGTAGTGAAAGACTACTGTTGCCTCCGAGTCCCCAAAGATCATTGGTTTTAACATATTAATAAATGGGCAGTTTAATATGAAGTTTCACATCTGGAAGAGTAAACGATGTCATTTCATATTACAATTATTACTGAAATATGTTGATCGAATTTAAGTATTATACCAGGTACAGCTTTCTGCGTATTCATCGTGGGTATGACCTACATTCTCACTTCAGCACATACATGATGACCAAATGGCTAGGGCTCTTTCTTATTGAAAAGTATTCAATGTAATTTTTGGATGCACGTTTAATCTGCGTTATCCAGGGAGGGTGTGATTTAATCGAATTTCATGTACAGTTGGTCTAACCGCCAAATTTAATAGGCATTCTGCGGAATTTGATGCCTCAGAAGTATTTAATATTATTTCCTCATTGGCTGTATAGATTGAAAATTTCAAGAGTGGCTTACTATAAAATTGAATGATCTCCTTGATCTACTTTTTACCTCGACATAAAAATATACGAGGCATGCTCAAAGTAAGAGCTGTTCGGTCACAGAAAAAAATATACCCATATGAAGCATATTTCATTGGCATTTTTAGTTAGCTACAAACCTACTTCATTTCTCTACATAATCGCGGTTTACTTCTAAGCATTTTTAGTTCCGCATCACCAGCTTCTTACATCTTCATAGAAACTCGCCTCCTGGGAGTTGAACCAATTGACAACGCCATTCTTGAGTTCCTCTTCGGTTTCGAACCGTTGTTCACCGAGCCACTGTTTCAAGTGCAAGAAGTGGAAGTAGTCGCTAGGTGCAAGGTCTCATCATCTCCATCATGTTGGTTGCGGCCCAAAAACTATCGCCCACCGGACATGCTTTGTTCTTTGTGGTGGTCGATGAGCATTTTTGGTACCCACCTTGCACACAATTTGTGGTATCCGAGATTTTCCGTTACACTATTATAGACAGTAGTACGTCAGAGTTGAGAACCTTGATCAGCCAGGCCATTAATCGCCAATTGACGATCACATCGCAGTTTTTCTTCCACTTGCGAAACAATTTCATCGGTCAGAATACTGAGTCTGCCACTTCGCTCTTCGTCATGGAGATTTGTTTGTCCATTTTTAAAATCACGGCACCATTGCCTAACCTTTCCTTCATTCATAACTGTACATGCATAATGTAGACATAACTCCCGAAGAATTTCAGCAGCCTACAATCCTGTTGCATACAAGAATCGTATGACAGAACGCACTTCACAGCTGGCGGGATCAACGATTGTCGTGAACATTGTTGTTTGCATTCACGAACAAGCAAACGACTTTTGAAACAAAACAAATGCTGCTCTAGCTTCTCAATGAATCAGTAGATGGCGCTGCAGGAGTTAAACTGTGTTCTGAACAATTCCAATATTTAAATATTAGCGAACAGCCTTTACTTTATGAATGTGCCTATTGTATGTAAATATTGATATGATTATTAAAAACAGAGAATTAGGGAAAATTGTACTCAAAAGAATGGCAGTAATATGGAAAATATCTGCATTTTTTCTTACACGATTAATTTTATAAATTCTTCACTCTGTGGACAATAATGTGTGAAGACATTTCATTGAATAGACTAAATTCCCTTGTCCATTAGATTGTGGATGATTAAAAAGTAATCAAATGTAATTTGAAAATCAAGAACAAGTTAAATAATAAGCGTAATGAAAATATTTAAAAAACCGTAAACATATATTACTGTTTATCTGTCTACATGATAATTGCTTTTGTCCAGCACATTATCTAATCGTCCACTTTAACCTTGCGTCGATAGGAAAGCCAATCTCTCCCATTGCAACTGTGTATTTTTTTAATTCACTGGCGTGTCTGTTAAAAACATTGAAGAAAAACATGTGTACACAGACTGTCCATCAAGACTAGATTGGAAAAATGAATTATTCATTCCACTCATTTTTTGACATCAGCCAAACATTTTACGGAATGCCCTCTGTTTAATATTTTAATTAAAATTATGAATTTCGGTATACCCATGGCAGCTAATTTATTCTCTTTACAGGGATGATTAATTAAATGTTCCACTCAATGTACCCATGTAAATATTAATTTTAGTTGGCATGAAAGTTGCTGCAGGGGTTATTTTCTTCACAAGGGTTCACTGAACAACTTCTTCGACCTGTTTCCCGATGGACTTTATAAAAATGATAAATAGAAATGTATGTGTGAGCTAGGTAAAATAATTTCAGAGAGTTAGGGAGGTAATTGGAGAGATTAAAAGTACTTGATTAAGGCATGGAGAGATCTCTAATCCGTGCTAAGAGTTTCGAGAAGATAACCATTCGGCGTATTTCCAAAACTCTTCACTAATAGGGCGAACTTCAATTTGAATTCACGCCAATTAAACCTACGTTAGTGTTCAGGAATAGTCGCCTACTGGATGAGAAAATTTAATTTGGAGGTGGGAAGAGGAGCGGAGTCCATTCAACCCTTGAGCTTGTAGTAAGGCAAGGGAGTGCGAAGAGTTACTAGTTGACGAGGAGATACGTACAGCGTCGCACTTTTCACACACAGACGAAGTTTTAATCGGCCTTTGATTCATTTTTTTAAGTTTGCTAACCAGTCCTTCTTGGATAGTTCGTCTGATGTTGGATACATCTCCTTAATTGTAAGCTAAATGAAACGATAAGAGAGCGGTTAAGGTAGGAACAGAGGGGAAAAACGACCAACACGGTGTAATTCAAACTTGGCACACGGACGTATACGCCTGTGATAAGCCAAGTAATCACGACCGGCTGATGGATAGCTTGATTACACCACGTTTGTCGCATTTAAATCTCAATTTTTAATGTTATGACTGTACTTCATTATGACTGATTATATATATTTCCCAGACTGATAAATACATTCCCATAAAACATAAATACATACTTCCCAGTAAGATTCAGTCTGTTTGATACCACCCACCCGTTTAGAAAAAATTACACCAAACCTGTAAAGCGTGGGATTATTAAATCAGTTAATGGTAAATACCTAAATTTATTTTTTCTGTTGGTAATTATATTATGATTAATTTTTCTTAAATTGTATTATACATGTGTCACAATTTTCAAGCGTATTTTTTAATTATATATTTCACATTTACATTTAACATTATTGTTTTTAATTCAATTTGAGCGTTATTACAATCAATTGTGGTGTGAAAGATAAATTAATAATTAATTATCAGTAAATTATCATAGGAGGGAGTGTACTAAAGGTATGAGAAGTCACCAATGTCTTTATAATAATTAAAATATTTTTTATTCAGTACACGAAAGTTCTCCATGAAATATTTTTTAAATGAATTTGACGTAAATTCTTAGACGTTGACATGATTGTATCATAAGGGAGAGGAGTTCATAAAGGTTAAATTGTTCTGAATAATTATTTGAAAGGTTCTGTGGAAACGCTATTTCATTTATCCAAAGAGCTATTTTAAGTGTAAACAAATGGCATATTTCATATTCCTCGTTTCTTCTTTTGCGTTTTATGCTGCTTATTTCAAATTGAATATTTCTCCAATTTACTTCCATGGAATTAGTTGTTTCATGGTAAAATTAATGTTATTATTTGAGCATACCGTGTTCGACAAGCCAATTGACCGAAAAAGTGCACTCGAGTTCAAACATTGGCACGAGGAAAGATAATGACTATGTTTGAAGTTATGGTTTTTATTAATCTCTACAGCATAAATAGACGCTAAAGGTTCATTTATTTTATCCTTAAGGGATTTCCTCCATTTGAAATTCAGTGTTTGGAGTCCAAATTTAACGATCTTCATCAATGAACTATATGTGCGATCGATTCTAGTTTATTGAATTAATAAAACAATATATTTTTCCACTGTTCTTTATTTGGGCATAACTAGTTTCCACGCTTAGGCGTCATCATCTGGTAAAAATTCACTCATGAGTTGCAGAACATAAAATAACTATTCCCAGTTCAATAGAGAATACTAAAGACAAATGGAAGACTTAGCAATGGGGTCTCCCTTATCACCACTCCTTGCTGACCTTTACATGGACAACTTTGAAGAATACCTATTCAACAGCCCCTCAGTTTTTACAAAGAACATTTACTTCTGATTTCTTTACTTAGACGATACCTTTGCAATATGGACAGGCTCCGGAAGATAATTAGACAATTTGTGAACACCTTTAATTTCCAATCGAAATAAATCAATTTCACATGTGAGATGGAAAATAATGGGAAACTCAATTTTCTCGATATCGCAGTGTCGTAAAAGGGACAGGATATTGAATTCGTAATTTTGCTCTAAAGTACCACCACAGATCACATCATCTCCATCCCAACTCCCACCCCCGCAAATCACAAAAGTTACCTACTTTTCAATTCTTTGTTAGATAGATCGTTGGCCATACCTATCTCTAAAAATAACTTGGACCAAGAACTGAAGACGATAAAAGTTATTGCAGTGAGAAATGAATACAAAAAAGATTTAATAGAAAAAATACTACATGAAAAGGTTCTCTTAGAACAAACAATCTTTTGTTCAAATCAGTTAATATGAATTTAAAAGGTTACCATTGGTGTTGAATCCCTTTTTTGGATAAATTTCACGAAAGATAACTCTTCCCTAGGGAACAATTTTGGGAAGCATTTTACAATATGAAGATCCTAAAATCATTCTTGAACACTATCAAAGAAAAAGTGGAAAAACAAGATAAAAGTGGCATTTATAAGTTAACATGCAAGGACTGCAGTGCCATCTACATAAACCAAACGGGGATATCATTAAGAACATGAGCGGAGGAACATAAATCTCACTTCGCCAAGCTTCTGTGGGAAGAAAAACATGGGAGTGATTTCAACCCGGAACCCACCCAATGGACGAAGATGGAAGGATGGATTGGTGGTAAGAGCTAGAAATCAAACTTAATTTGAAAAATGGCCATTTTATCAGCGAATTATTATTTGAATACCTCTCCCTAATCCTGGAAGCATCCCTTTCCTTCACGGTAAGACCTAACTACCCACCCCCCCCATGTGAACCCCACTAATCTCCTATCCATGTGCTAAACTCCTCTCTCCTCCTTCCCATCAACACCGAACACAAGCCCTCCTCCTCTCCCCCCTCTTTCACCCACCCCTTCCCCCACATGAAAAGTATGTGCTGCAACTCATGAGTGAATTTGTACTTGACGATGGCGTCTAAGCGTTGGAACTAGTAGTACCCAAATAAAGAAGAGTGGAAATATATACTGTGTTCTTCATTCCATGAACACGAACTTCCTCAAAGTTGAGCCAGAAACCACTGAACGATTCTAGCTGGTGATAACTGAAGACAGTTTGCTTTTCCACAGAGAATTTTTTTTATTACGACCTAAGTTTCGTTACATCGTAACATCTTCAAGTCCTTGTTCAATATCAAGTCCTTGTGGAATATCTAATTTAACACCATTCTATTGACATTTCAAATTTATAGGAATAGCAGAGCTATTTTTACATAATGTTTTGTGCAAATAATTCAGTGAGGTAAAATTAATTTTAAAAAATTATTTCAGAGATAAATATGGTTAATTATTCTAAATATATGCCTTAAATATTCACTCAAGTGCATTCTCGGAAAATGTTATATACTCCTCAAAATACCACATTAACCAGAAGAGAGGTGGAAAAATTCTTGGACTTTCGCTAAACCTGTGCTTTCGAAGTTGTTCAAATGATGGCATGTCAATGAGTTTTAATGTGCAGTATATATTTTGAAGTATTAACAATAAAATATCTCTCACCACTAGTGCTAATTGTACAATATTTTTCGCTGTAAATAAATCTGTGTTATAGTTTAACAATTAGCGGAATTATAAAAATATTAAATTATAATTATGACCTGGGAATCTCACGAAGGTGAAGCAGATGGTATAGAATTCGAAGACAACGTTTTAGGAACGCTGAATCACCGTGGGGAGAGAAAAATAGTGTTCTGCGGGAGACAGGGGTAATCATAACGGAAATATGGCGTGGACACCACAAAAGGCGTAGGTACATGTGGAAAATCCCGGAGGATGGAGGAAGGTATCAGACTATATCATGGTTAGGCACATATAAAAACAGCGAGATCAATTCGAAGTTTCCTGGAAGCGGATGCCAACTCAGACATTGATTTGGCGTCCGATTCGTAAAGGCAAGACAGAGGAAGCGGAATAGGAAAGGGTATTCAGAAGAATTTACTCAATTGACAATGAAGGCGTATCACCAAGCTGTAGAGAAAATCATGAAAGGTGATTGAGAGCTGGGTAATACCGAAGAAAAATAGGAATCTATCAAAAAGGGATATCTAAAACCTTAAAAGAAACAATAGGAAGAGTAAATAGGAAAATATCGAGGAAAACATGGATCACGAACGAGATAATTAGTAAGATAGAACAGAAAAGGAAACGGGAGAGTGAAAAAACTGAGCTGGGTGAAAGAAAGCTGAAAAATTCAAATAATAAACTTATGCGCGAAAAAAATAGAGAAAAAGAAGTGGGTTAAAAAACGCGCGTCGAGAATATGGAGATTTTACAGAAGCGTAAAATTAGTGCATTATACATGAAGGTGAAATTACTGTCAGGAAGTAAGAAAGGAAAATCGTTGTAAATAATAAAGTCAGATAATAGTTGACACAGAAAAGATCCAACAGAGAAGAAAAGAATACATAAACAACTGTATGGTGAAAAACTTAAGCCAACAAGGTCAGACATAGAAAAGAAGCATGCCATAGATGAAGACTGCTTAAGTCCAGACATACTCGACGATGAGATAGAAAGGGGTTTAAGGGAGAAGAAACCAAATAAGGCCGTAGGTGTTGACAACATTCCTGCGGAACTACTGACATGCTTAGGAAAATGTGGAAGGAAGACTCTATTTGGACTGATTTGTAGTATCTATAGGGAAGGAATCTGGCCGGAAGAATTTGTGAGATTAGTTTTAGTACCTATTCTGAAAAAGATAAAGGCTACGTCATGTGAGAACTACAGAACAATAAGCTTGATATTCCATGCACCTAAAGTTGTTCTAGGGATCATCAGCAAAAATATAGAGAGTAAGGCAAATGATTACTTAGGGGATGATCAGTTTTGGTTTAGGGAGGGGAGAGGTACGTGTGATGTCATTGCATTGATGAGATCACTAATCAAAAGGAGAATAAAATACAATCGAGACGTATTTACCTGTGTCGTAGATTTCGGAAAAGCGTTTGATAGAGTGAATTGGGAAAAACTAATGAGTATATTGCAGAAAATACGAACACTCCGTGTTTCCCTTAAGTTTTACAACTGGCTGAACAATCGGCTCTACTTACTAGCGCCATCTTAATTAAATTTGGCTACTAATTACTACAATCTTACTCTCCTCACATACGAAGTCCATCGGATCACATGTAGCTGTTCAGTATCAGTTCACGTGGTAGTGCGAGTATCGTATCTAAATGGTCGCTGTCCTAATTTCACGATGAATGAATATATAAGGAACAACGTGTTGTGATTAAATTTTGCTTTAAAGCTGGTAAAAGTACAAATAAAACGTTGAAAATATTGAAATTAGCTTATGGTCGATCTTTTACGTATTATGCTACTGTTTTTTTATGGCAGAACCTTTTTTTAACCTAGTGGGGAGTCGGTTGAAAAAGATGAAAGGAGAGGACGGCCATGTGTCACGAAGAGTAACGAAAACATCGCTAAAGAGGAAGCAATGTTAAAGACCTGCTGTTAATGCGGCTGTAAGGTGATACAAGAAGTAGCTGGAATACCAAAATGCATCATGAAACACATTATTACGAAAAATTTGAAGAAAATGAAGTTGAGCGCGCGCACCGCGGCAATTAAGACTGGCCAAAGATTGGTCCCTGTGCTCAGCCACCCACCATACTCGCCTGATTTGAGTTCCCCCGACTACTTTCTGTTCCTCAAATCAAAGATGGACTTGAAAGGAAGCCATTTTGCGTCGATGGACTATATACAAGAAGGGAATCGGGATGGTGCGGTGACTAACGTACAGGCTCTGTGTGGAGAGCAATTTAAGTGAGTACGACGTCCGTCGAATGGGATGTTAAACTGCGGAGCCCTTGGTGCCTTTCGACAAGAGTAGGCTAATGCCGTGTTCCCCTCCACCCTTCCTTTCGCATCCATTCTTAATGGCGCAAATTACCTCAGCTGCAGGTCACCTCCCATAAAACTACTACTACCATTAGAAGCCGCGACGATTACGTTAAAGAGTATTTCGTAAGAGGAGTTTTGAAACGCATGAAAAGGTTGAAAGATCGTGGTAATCTGGGTATTACTTCTAATGGAGACTATTTAGAATAAAGCATTTGTTGAAAACATTTTTGTAATTTTTTGGGTCTTTTATAACCACAGTGTTATAACGTATGGGACACACTGTGTGGATTGGAGGATTATCCAACGTATACTTAATCTACCCAAGTCGCAGACAGCTCAGGTGCGAGTGGCGGGCAGTGTTAGGAAGAGGATTTAGACAGGGTAATCCATTATCACCTCTGATTTTCAACATATTTGTGAAGGAAGTAATAAGAGAGGTATGCGAAGAAGGAATGAAGGTAGGAATGCAAAATTAATGTTGAATTTACAGTATCAATTAAATTTGTGTGTGACCATGCTTTACCTATTCAGCTAGAAAATGGATTTCAAGCTCTTCTGAGTGCTTTGAAAAGTAAGTGATATTGATGTGGAACGAGAATGAATGTAAATAAATCAAATCCTATGACCATCTCAATAGTTTCAGCCTCAAATTTGTGGAAGTTCATTTTAATAAATGAAAGTAGAAAAACTTTGTTACAATCCACCACTTTATTTTCGATACTACTAGTTTCGACGCTACTTTCATTTATTAAATCCTATGACGTTTTCCAGAAAGAAAAAAATCTCATGTTAAACGTTAAAACCGGAGAAGAAGAGCTGAAGCAGTTAAAACAGTTAGTTCACCTAGGCCGGAAATGTTTAGAGCAAAAGTGGTAAAAACAGCAGGGACATGAGTTGAAGAATACTTATGCCCTAGGCATAAAAGGTTTCATAAGTAGAAGAGAATTAATTACAGGGACGTTCCAGTAAAGATGTTAAGAAGAGGTATGTTAAAATGCAATATTGAGCGTTGTTATGCACGGCGGGGAAAAATGGTCAATTAAACAGCATAGAGTGAAGGCTATTGAAATATAGGAGTAGATAAGGATGAAGGCGAAATGGACAGAAAGGAAAACAAATGAGATGATGCCAGAAATGGTTGGAAGAAGAGGGAATTTTTGGGAGAAATCAAAAGGAGGCAGGAACAATGGATGAAGGTTGTTATTATTGGCGATTTGATGTTAAAGACTGCGGCATAATGGCGTCATTTGGCGAAGATTCACTGCATCGAAGCCAGTCGCAGTTAGGCCATATTTTGTTGAATAGCAGAGTGTTTCCTTCATAGAAGAGTGAGATATATCATTAGGAACCTTTTCTAATACTTACGCAAAAATTTGTAAATTTCGCTTTTATTATGCATAATCAGTTATTTATTTTAAAATATATCAACTTTATTCTATTGGTTGCTTTTTTTCTATTTGTAAATAAAATTATTTTTCAACAAAGCCTAATGTAATCAAAATAACAGAGATGAAGACTTCTACAATTTTCCTCTAAATAAAAATTTAGTAACGACCAGATTCGATGCACTAAATCATTTTCAAGTACTTGAAAATAACATGATGGATCAAAACTGGTAGTGAATAAATATTTATTTATTAGACAATTGTAGTAGTCTTCATCTCTGTTATCATGGAAGAGTTCCACCACATCGCACCTGATTCGGTAATTTATATTAATCAAATCAATTTATAGTATCAATATGCGAAGCACTAATTTGTAAGGAAATTAGATTTGCTAGTCGAGTCGCTTAAAGATATACTCCCCCAAGAATTATCATAATGTTCGCGACAGTTAATAGTCGTCTGCACGAATTAAAAGAAGCTGGAACGAGTAAACAATGTTCAAGTAATACCGGCTGCAATAATTCAAGAACAAATGCTCACTCTTTGTTGGCACTATTTATATCCGAACTTAAATACATCTCCAGAAACTAGCTGATCAGAAAGAGAAATTGTTACGACGAGAAACGACCTCAAGTTGAATCCTTTGCACTTCCAGGCGAGAGAGATTGGCAAGTGTAGTTTTACTCTCTGTTGTGCACAAACCCATATTAATACCCAACTAACGTGCCTTTGGTCCAAATATAAATGTCTTCCTTTTCTATTTTGCTCGTCATGCTCCGACTAAACGGACTTGGTGATTTCTGATTTATAGGTTAAATATGACCTCTGCCTGTATCCTTGGGTTCGATATATCTTTCGTCCAATATGGGATTATTTCCAATAACATTGTTACACCTATTAAGAAAAAGAGAACTGAGTGTTATCCATCCATCCTTATTGACTTAGATTCCTCTTTTACATTAGAAATTAAAGGAACAAGTTCAGAATTTATGGGTGGAGAGACAACCGGCGCTACGCTGGACGAAATGCTAGGCTCAGCCGGCTGACAGAGCCACATGCAATGCGCCGGTAAGAGTTCCCTTTTAAAGAAAAGTGGAGCTTTTAGAGCATGCTTTTGTTTGTCTCAGCCGGATCTCTGTTTTGCCCTCGTCTGGGCAAAACCCACCCCTTATTTAACCCTTATCTGCAAAAGCGCAAACACCCCTTAACCTCATCATCTGCGGGTAAGCTGTCCTCGGGTGAGATTTCAACTGGCCTGTCCATCTTATCCGCTCCCGTGGATCTTGCTTTAACTATTTGTAATTCCTTCCCATTATGTTCCATCATCGAATTCTATCTTCTGCTTTCTTTTTCAATCTCCACCTCAACTTCACATTTAGTTTTTCATTTCACCCGGCAGTACTTCCTTCGAACGTGTTCCATTCAATTCCGCCTCCTTGTTCTTATGTCTCTCATAAAAATTTCCTTCATATATATTATATCTAGTACCTCATAATTATTACCCTTTGCCATTAATGTAAAATTAAGTATTTTTTGCCATGCATACATTTAAAATATTTTAATATCATCCAAATATCTGCACCGATCATTGCAACGCTCCAAATAACATTTAAAAATTCTTCTTCTCAGTTCCGTATCAATTATTTTGACTTAGTGTTTTTTTTTTATTTTTTCAAACTGTTTTTTCCTTGAATGATGCCACTGCTTATTTCCTCTTTAGAAAAATTATTCCCTTAAATCAAAATGAGGGCAATCGTACCAATCATCTTTGGCTACCATTATTTTTCTTAGGTACTTCAATTACATTCGTGTGAAGAGGCGGTATTTTCGTTATATTTTTAAAGAAGACGTGTTTTTCGGCTAAAATGGAAGAAGTAAGATAAGAAAGGTTGTCAGAAACTGATCGTAAAATGCGGACGTCTTTTATGGGCAGGCCAAAATGACGTCATCTTTACCACAACTACCCCACTCCATGTCATATGTCATCACCCCGACCATACCCTCTAAGATGTGCACATGCGGTCCAACCAGAAATTCACGGAACCTATTGTAAAAATACATTCATTTATTTTACATGCCTATAAAACATGTTGTGATTTGCCTTTTTTTGACATAAAAGCAAGTTAAAAGTAACAAATTTTAAGCCTTATGTTCTTAAAACTATAAATACTAATCTATAAAATGATGCTATAAAGAGGTTACTGCCTTTATTAAAAGCGATATAGTTTACGTCAATCGCATCACGAGTGGGTACGCCGTCCATCAGATGGGACGTTAAACAGCGGACACCTTGGCGCCTTTTGTTATTAGAGTAGGCTATTGTCGACACCGGGTTTCTCTCCACCCTTTATCCTTTCCTGTGCATACCTATTGGCGCAAATTACCTCAGCTATCCGTCGTCTCCCCTAAAAACTAATGCGCAATTGGATCGCTGAGAAATTATGTAATACACGATTTTTTTCTCTTTGGAGATAGATTACGTACCGAATATTTACAAGGGAAATGTAGCATTTTCACTGTTTCTTATCATCCCAAATGTTCATAGAATACAATTCATATGCATATATAGGCCATGATAATAATAAAATAATGTGCAGTGTCTGTCCCAGTATAAGTGGAATGATTTTTGCCACCAATGCTGGAGTGGGGTGATTTGTGGTGGAAAATATAATGGGAGATATTGCGGAAGCAACGCGACCCACGCCATTTAACTATGGGCATTTAGAGTGCGCGGATTGCTGTTAGACTGGACCCCTGTTCGACGATCACTTCGCGAATTTACGATGCCACTTTCCATGAAGCAAAGATATGCGATAAAACTGCATATTAAGCTTGGATCAGCTCTAGGGTTCATCAGTGCCGACAAGCCCTTCCACCGCTTTGTTTTAGAATTGGAAGAGGATCTATCAAACCAAAGTATGATTCTATGTAATAAAAAATGGTTGTTCTTTGTTTTCACATTATAAAATTGTATTGAATGATACATTATTATTTGGGGATTGCGATGGTTAGGTGCTTAACTTACTTGTTTCCAACCAAGAGAGCTCGGGTTCGAATCCCGGCGGCGACGGATATTTTTTATTGTACCAATCCCGACTTGAGGTGCTTGGTGGAGGGCACTTAAGAGTGAGTACGACGTCCGTCGGATGGGACGTTAAGCTGCGGACCCCTAGGAGCCTTTCGTTAAGAGCAGGTTAATGCCGACGCCAGGTTTCTCTCCACCCTTCATCCTTTCCTGTTCATCCCTAATGGCGAGACAAATGACCTCAGCTGTCGGTCGCCTTCCCTAAAAACTATACTACTGTATTATTATTGGAAGTAGTCTAATAGAGGATGGCAGATTTTTAATGGACCCAGGTAATGAAATCTAATCCACTTATCAGTCCTGATCCCCATGGCACAACATACCCTTAAAATCCTTACTGTATATTATAACTTATTCTTAAGCTCTACCCTAATTCCACCAAAAATGCCTACTTTTCTCTTCTCTATTTCTTCGTAACCTTACCTTTCTGTTAATTTTATTTACAGTATTTTCTTTATGACTAGAGACTCATGGTAGGTAAATAGATATATGGGACATGATAATATTTATGGTATTTATAATTTAAAACAGTCGGTTACATTTTTTTCATGCTACCTTGGTAGTATTTTTTTTGCTTTAGACCAAAAATTGAAAATGCTACTTCTTCTATAGACTGTTAGCGCTATTAAGTAACCAGATCTAATTACTTGATGGGATTTCCTTGGACATCCAATGACACCATAATGTTAGACAGAGAGGGGAAAACTACCATATACGGTATGACGTGATTACAAAAGGTTAGAGATTTAAAGTTTACATCAATATGAAATTAGATAAGCATACGAAAGATTCCATTGCCGTAGTGTGTATTTCATCCACTCGTCCAATCAAAAATAAGACCTTGCATGCTTTGACAGCCGTGATTTATGAGATCCATTTCGAGATTAGCGCTGGATGAAAATACCTGATACGCCATGCGGGCTGTTGCTCCGAATATCTTGGGATCCGCGATTCCCGAATTGATTAAAAATCTGAAGTGTTGCCTGGATCCTTTCCTCTAAATTGAATACGTATGTGTCTCATTCCACACCGGGAACCGGGTGAAGATTTATTTTACGGTGTGATGATTTAAGTGATCCGTGATTTCCAAGCAAGTTGACGTCATTTCCTCAAATAGCTTCGATCGTTTTTTTCTCGTGCGTTACAGTTTCCGCGACTAATGCATGTTTTCGTAGCGAGGCATGTTGTGTGCGGATAGGCGAACCGGCATATACTGGGCTTCATTCCCGTACCTATGGAGATATACTGAAACGGTCCAGCAAGGAACGATGCACGTGAAAAAGAAATGTGTAGACCGCAAGGAGAGAGGGCTAGAGGGGGGGGAGAGAAATTGGAGTGAACGGAGTGAAAAGGTGAGGGGTCCATGGGAGGCGGAGGGGTGCGGGAGAGGTGGTGCGGGAGAGGTGGTGCGGGAGAGGGGGTGCGGGAGAGGGGGTGCGGGAGAGAGGGTGCGAGAGAGAGGGTGGCACGCTGGAGGAGGCGCTCATTATTCCGCCGTCTGCACCCGAAATGCGATTAACGTGCGACGGTGGCCCTTAATGCAGTCTAGTTCACTCCCATAGGACACTTGTATGAATCTTGCTTCTTTCAATCCTACGGGAAAGGAGTATGAGATGCGAAAAAGAAAATTACGAAGCCTTAAACAGGGAGGATATATGTTTTTTATTCGTGCTTTGTATGCGCATTTTAAAACCGTTACTTGAGATCTTTTTGATATTCTGAGCGCTAAAAAGGCTGACTGAATGTCAAATTTTTCTTTGATAGGATACGAGCTGCCTCTGATTTAACGTGCATATAAGTGGGTAGTCAGGCATGTACGTATACTCTTGAAAATAAATGACCAGAAAACGAATATTACTTAAGGTTCTCAATAGTCCTGGCTACTGCGTTGTGTACGGTGTAACATATTGAGTGTGTATATGAAAAAGATTAGACCTTTTTTAAAAGTTGATGGTGAAACTTAACTTTTACGTTTATTTCTTAAATGAAAGGTTTCGTTTTACCGATCATATTTTGAAATTTATTTGTTAGGGATGGGAACAGTGAGCGTCCATTTGGACTCCTCTCTAAACTCCAGAATTCGTCCGTAAATGTGATTCTGATCTTATATTTTCTCTTTCGATAACAATGCGTTATCTTGAACTTTTTCACCAACAAATTCTTTGACCTTCACGCTTCTTACGTGCTCTTCTATTCCTGGAATGGACTATTGAGTGATTTAGGGCTACTCCCCTCTCCATTCTGCATTGCCGCTTCAAGGTCTAATTCCGTCTCTGCTCCTATGTGGTGCTTTCAGATTTTCCCGATGGTGAGCCGATCATCTCTGCGGAGAGATCCTCGTATGCTGTCGGGGAGATGGTGCGGGCCAATTGCACGGCGCAACGATCCCACCCACCTGCAAATCTCACGTGGTCAGTCAATGGAAGACAGGTAAGTCAACATGCACCAGCGCCAAACGTCCAATTGATTCGTCGGAAACAAGAGTCACTGAATCCAGTATGAACTCGGAAGCAATGCCGTCTGAATAGCCCCGAAAATCATCATTTTGACCATCAGAGGAGCATAGCAATTTATTTTCAGAAATTATTATCATTGTGCAACAATTTCAAAGTACAAAAAATAATTCAAATTGACGGGATGGCTAATGATATTTTACTATTTGAAATAGTTGCACTGTAGGAATGGGCAAAAGCAATGGGCAAGTGACTCCGTTAAACTTTTTTAACGTCGTGACCTATGCTGCAGTTTCATCGACGATTGTCATTTATTTTATATTATTAATTATTAAGCTAATTTTGCAATCCAATTTAATGCGATTTTTTAAAATTTAAATAATTTATGAGGATTGATTTTTGGCAATGGTTAATGAATAAGGCCATTGCTCCCGATACTTTTCGTCCTGCTGGCTAGAGGGTACATGGTGTTCGATGTCGCCGGCAATGAGCACTTCCCATTTGACGGGATGGCCAGGATCTGTATCTGCTCAAGTTTGTTCACGTTTTTTTCGATACTTGACCCACTCATTCATCTCCTTCCCATTCATGTTCATTTCAGCTAGATTCGAACACTTAATAACAGTCTAGATATGCGTGTACTGGGCAAATAGAAACATATAAGACTTAATTGCCAGAAATCCTGGCTCATGGTGGTAAAAGAATAATTCCACAAGATTTTACTTATGGTTATCCACGTTATATCTCCAAAAGTATGAGATAGCAATGCTGTTAAGATGAGGGCCGTAAGAGAGTCCATGATGGGAATGAAATTCACAAACAAAATCTGTCCCAAAAATAAGTAAAATGACTTTTAGCCACTAATGCAGGTGATTGGAGTGAAATGATTTGTGGTGGAAAATGTAATGGGAGATATTGGAAAAGCAACGCGACACACGCCAGTTAAATATGGGCATTGGCAGTTTGCAATTGGTGCTAGTCTAGACCCCTGTTTGACGATCACGTCACGAATTTACGATGCCACTTTCCATGGAGTAATTATATGCGATAAAACTGGGTAATGAGCTTGGAGAATTGATTGTGAAGACTATGACTATGGTCAAGGATTCTTACGGAGATGGAGAAATGTTCCAAGTGATGGTTTTCTGCTTGCACAATATATTCTTGTAGGGTAATGAGGAAGCTGACGATGAGGAATGCCCAGGACACATCCATCAACAACACAGTGTGATGAAAATATGCAACAAGTGAGACTTTTGCTCAATTCTGATTGATCCCCAAGAGTCAGAATGTTAGCAGAAGAGAACAATGTTCAGAAAATCACAATACATTATTACAGAGGATTCAACCATTAGAAAGGTGTGCCAAGAAGGTTCGCAAGCTGCTGTCGGAAGATTGCTGCTAGTGTGACAGTCTTGCCTTAGATCTCATGTACCACGGCGCAAGTGACCCGTATTTTTTTTGAATAGGTGGCCTTGTATAACCTTGTTGTCTCCATACACCATTCCTTGGTAGGTACAGGTGGATGAACTCTTGAGTTAAGCCTTTCACTGGGTTTATTGTTTGAGAGGGTCGAGTGATTTAGTAACTTAAATGGCTCCCTAGAACCTAGCAATTCTGCGCTCTCGGACAATACCTCGAAGTGCAGGCGTCCATCATTACTCGTTATCAGAGAGAGGGAAGTTTGCTATTCTGCATTCTGTTACAGGGTAATGGGGAATGTATTGACACAGGAATTTAAGAATGCATTTACTGTGGGAATTGTTACTGAGTAATGACACAAAATAAAAGCTCTCATTAATATGAACACAAAATGCATATAAATTAGAATAGTGGCGTTAAATTACGGCATTTATTTTGCTTATTTTTCCAGAGTTTTAAATAGTTGCGCTTGGTGGTGATCTATCTTACGCAAAGCTATACGGTCTGAGAAGTTAATAGTAAGGAACAGTAAGTCGAAACTGGAATCCCATAGCTGGTGCGGCAAAATGTGGGAGGAAATGGTTTTTTCCAAAATTTCAGTTACTCCTCGATAACATACGATACCGCATTTCACCAAAAAACTAGACGTTGATTCGTTGCTCCGACATTTTGCCAATTTCCGTTTTCTACAAACAGTAAAAATAAGGACAACAGTAACTAACATAACTAGAACCATATGCACAGCTCGATGATCCGCCAGGCACATA
Organism: Hetaerina titia; assembly: GCA_037158775.1. Classification (NCBI taxonomy): domain Eukaryota; kingdom Metazoa; phylum Arthropoda; class Insecta; order Odonata; family Calopterygidae; genus Hetaerina; species Hetaerina titia. Next base: position 105,042,293 of record CM073770.1, on the reverse strand, counting down.
CAGCTCATTGGGTAGACGACACACAAGAGGAAAGGAGAGTAGGTTAGCATCATCAGAATCATAAAGGAGAGGAGGTTACAACATCATAAAGGTAAGGAACATAGCGTTTCGTGGCACGTATAGCCAGAAGAAAGAGACAGCCACATTGGCCGAATACACATTCAAATACGAAATCCCTTCATACGGCGAACAAATATAAATTGACATGGAAATAGATATTAGGAAAAGGGATATAAACACATATAAAGGACACAGGAGAGGTAGAGAAGGTGGAATCGAACAAATCACAAGGGCCGTATGGCGTTATTTCGTGTTTGAATATGCATTTGACCAATGTGGCTCATCTCTTTCTTCCGGCAATGTGTGCCATGAAACGCACTGTTCCTAAATTTTATGATTTTTTATGATTGCTAACCTGCAGTTATTTCCTCTTGTATGCCGTCTAATTCTCCTGTATTGTTCACCCAGAACATTGGTGACAAACAAGGCAGTGTTTCACCACATCTCCCTAACCAACCACTTGGCAAAAGGATCGGGGTATTTGGTTGCATTAAGACCAGCAGATCTCAGTGTAAATTACGTTTCCTCGATAGATCATGTGGTTAAGGCATCGGCCTGGCAAGTCGATAGATCCGATTTTCAAGTCATGGCCAAGGAAATATTTTTGCGCTTGTGATCTACTCGATTCCGCCTACCCCACCTCTCCTGTGTTAATTTTTTGTATGTCTTCCTATCACGTTTCCTAATATAATCACAAGCGAAAAAATATTTCCTTAACCGATAACCCACGTTAACTTTGTTCTCAGGGTCATCAGCAAAAGGATAGAGAGTAGGGCAAATGATTACTTAGGGGATGATCAGTTTGGGTTAAGGAAGGGGAGAGGTAAGGGTGATGCCATCATAGTAATGACAGCACTAATCGAGAGGGATATAGAAAACGATCAAGACGTATTTTCCTGTTTCGTAAGTTTTGAAAAAGCGTTTGATAGAGTGAATTGGGAAAAACCAGTACGTTGTTGCAGAAAAAAGGGATAGATTGGAAGGACAGGAGGCAAATCCGCAACCTGTACACGTCTCAGACAGCTCAGGTGCGAGTGGGGAACGGAGAGTCCGGATGGGCAGTGTTAGGAAGAGGGGTATGGCAGGGTTGCCCATTGTCACCGTCATTGTATAAGAATGGAGAAGGTGAAATGGACCGAAAGGAAAACAAATGAGGAAGTACTAGAGAGGGTGGGTGAGGAGAGGGGTTTGTTGAGAGAAATCGTATGGAGGCAGGAAAAATGGATGAAAGGCGTATTGAGCGGTAGTGGAATGTTGAAGAAAGTAATAGAGGGGAGAATGTTGGGCAAGCGAGGAAAGGGCAGGAATAGGATAGGGATGTTGGACGGGATGAAGGGAGGAAAGACGTACACAGAGATGAAGAGGGACCTGAGGTAGAGTACGTTGCTGGATTGGATTTTACTTGGAGTTACAAAATGTCTATTTGATAGTTGTGCCCATCCAAAAAACTACCTTAACCGGTAGATTACCTAATAATAATATATATATATATATATATATATATATTATTACATTATTATAGTATATATATACACACAGTATATCCATGTTAACAGACACAGTATCATATTATATATAATATAAATATAGTATCTCTAATATTTATATATATATCCCGTGAATCGAAAATATACATAATGCCCGGGAATCGATCCCGGGACTCTCCGGTCAGTAGTCTAACTCTCTACCCCCTGGGCTACCGCGACCGGCTTATATACATATATATATATACATAAATATATATATATATACATAAATATATATATATATATATATATATATATATATATATATATATATATATATATATATACACGAAGACGAACGCTCATAAGTGACGACACACTTGTGTCAAAACTTTGATTTGAACAAAACACAGAAAACCAGAGAAGAGGCAGTCCTATGTCTAATTGACTAGTCGAAGTCACAGCGGTCATCTACTATATATGAATATTTATATCAAAATTGAGACAGTCAGAGACAGACAGAGAAGTCATTTAATATACGTACTTTGATGGTATTTTGAATTTTACTTAATTCCAAGAGTTTTTGCTGATATTGGTTCCATCCATTATAATTTAAAAGAATATTAAAATATGTTATTATAACTGCAGTGGAAAACTTCCTTTTTTTGGGTTAATCCTTGATAGTGACGGATAATGATAGCCGCGGAATATTTAAAAATTACTTTATTACTCTTACAAAATAATGAATTGAATTCATTATAATTTTTTAAATTCAAAGAAGATAATATAAGCTTTTAGATCGGAATTTGGAATAATCTCATAATCCAATACTTTTATTACTTAAAGAGAGCATCTCGGTTCTTGCGAATTCATAGAATTTATCGATAACCACATTTATTTCCTAGGTCGTTCCAAGATAACGTAACATGCTGCCCTTCCCGTCTTTGGTGAATTTTTTTCACCGGTGACGATTTAAAAATGGTGGCTATTTCGCCGGTCAACAGGTACCGTGCTGCATTCAAATCTGACAGCAGTAAGCAGTTAATTTGGTGCCATATTTGCATCGACAGCATTACCAAAAAAAGAAACAGTAACGAGGTTTAACTGTTGAAATGTAACATTCTTTGGATTCAGATCATTTACCAAATCGGGATGGCCGCAACTCGAAGAAAAAAAACGGACCACCTGGGATAGATCGGGCGAGACTCATTGAGGGTCTTCGATTAATCTTCCGTTGTCGAGAGCCGCGGGGCCAGCTGGACGGCTCGTGGGCCCTGGCGCGCGCTTGCGTGCCTGTGTGCGCGTTCGTTCGTGTGCGTGTGTGGGTTCTCCGTCGCCCCAGACACATATCTGCATCGAAATGAACTTGCTCGGGGATGCATTTCAGCTCGGGACGAGAGTGACGGCGCGCACTCGAAACGGCGGCTGGAGGAGGGAACGCCAGCAATGGCGGGGAGGGAGGCTGGGGGGAGGGTACGAGCTATTGGCCATCAGTGGATTGCTCGCGGCGGAGGGTTTCCGCGCGAGGCGCTCCGACGGCGAACCGATAATAATAAAAAAAGAGCGAAAAAAATGAGGGATATGGGCGTAGGGGGTGGGATGGGGAGGAGGGAGGAGGGAAACACCTCTCATCTACCGACATCTTCGACATGGATTCCGAGGCAAAGGAAAGGCCTAATAAACTCGAATATTCGAAATTCCGTGTAGCATGGCGTCCATAGTTGGAGCTACCACCCGTTTCCATTCCACACCACTCTCCTTCTCCCCCTTTCCCGTCCTTCTTTGCCCCTTTCGCCCACCACCGCCCTCCTCCTCCCCCACACACGTCATCCTCGCCGGGAACATCCCTCGTTTCAGGTACAGAGATATTGCTGTGGCTGTATCCGTCGGGAAATTGGATGCAAAACGGTCGAGGTGGACTCTTTGGCATTAAATCAAAATTTTCATTTTCTTTATTGGAGGAGCGGTATTCTTTAAATAGCATTCTGAGAGAGGCAAGTGGAATTTAACTGGAAGCTCGGTAAGGTATGCAGGTCGTAATTTTAACATTTTTCTACATTACCTGAGGTATTCCGGAAATTTCGGTTAAAGAAAGACGAAAAGTTTTTTTTTCTGTTTTAAACAGATGGTTAAGGAGACGTGGGTTATTTTTTATTGATTGCGCATAGTTATTACAATGTATTAAATTTTAAAAATATGCGGAGTCGATCAAGTGTTTGTGTAGTTGCGAGTATCAATTTTTATTTTGTTACGGTACACAAAGAGGTATTATTTATAGCGAAACGTGTTATTTACGATTGAAACGCATTCGTATTTAATTCCACCCTCACATAGAAGAATGTAAACTACTTACTTTGGCGAATAACCGATTCACTACCTACCTTTTTAAGATTTTTTCCTTCCAATCTAATCACTCATTGAAAAAATAAATCTTAAAAATATAGTTCTTATGGCGATATAATTTGACCATTTTGGAGATTGAGTCAAGAGGGAGTGGCATTCGTTTTGTGGGTAAGAATCAGAAAAGTTTCTGTGGAAGGGTAATAATTTCTTGTAAATGTGGATACACTGAACGATATAGATATTTCCGGTGGAGAATCAATCGCGTAATATTAAATTACTATAGATGAAAAGATAAGATAGATAAGAAGAAGAAGATAAGAAGTTCTTTTGGAACTAGGAGTTAAAAACATAAATACATTTTTTGGCATATTTCTAACTTCTGAAAGATTGCCTCAAACGACTTGAGCACCAAGAAATATGAGTGAGCTCATTTTGATGTATTTTTTCCTCTCCCAACTCACATTCAACATTATTATTATGATCTCAAGCAATAGATTATGATCATAACAACGTCCTCGCACTCACTAAATTACACATTTTGAAAGAGACACTGCGTTCCAACCGGAAAGCAGCTTTCCACCTCGGAGTACGGGTTGGGCTCCGAGGCAGAAATGCACTTGACAAGACAGACAGAGCTGCCGCCTCTCGACCCGCGGGGCGAATGCCTAAATTGGAAGCCATTCTTTGGGTGGAAAGGAAAGCGCGGCAGCAATTTAGGCGGAAGGAAGATGGGGGACCACGCACCGCGGTTAACGGGAATCGAGTTGTTTATATCCCTCCGCCCGCAGGCCCTTAGGGCGTCGTCCTATCTCATCTCTTCAACGTCGTGCTACACTCTCTCAGCCTCTACCGCAACCTTCTCTACAGCCAGCTAGCTATCTTACCCTCCCTCACATCCCTCCACGCATTGCATATTCTCGCTTCAAAACCGAGCTCCTTACCGCAAGATCCCATAATTTCGAGGCACCCTCTCTGCCTACTCTTCACTTCACTTCTACGCGAACGACGCATACACAGAGCTGATTTCTCACATTCGCATGCTTTTATGTGCCTTCTTTCATGTAAACCTCTCCTAAAATCTTATCTGCTTCTATTTTTTCGGATCGTTTCCATTATTCTTACCCATTTAGAATAATACTGCGAAAAAGGGAGGAGTTACTTTATGGCTGATGATGGTATGAATATTTTAGCGCTGCCTAACGAAAAATATTTGAAATGTCACGGCATACGTATGTCATTCAATTGGTTAATTGATCGAAACGCTATACGAGGTCTGTCCAATAAATACGCGAACTAAGGCCATAATAACTTTATTTTGCAAAATTTAGTCTACATCGATTTTGTCTCCTTCATCAAAGTACTCTCCATTCGTTGCCGTGCACTTATTCCATCTTCTTTTTCACTGTTTAAATCACCCTTGGAAGTCCTCGGTAGTTAGGATTTTTAGTTTTCTCGTCTTTTCTTACTTTATTGTGTCCACATCTTCCCAGTGATGTCCTCTCATCACATTTTTGCATTTTAGGAATAGAAAAAAGTCGCAGGGGGCGAGATCTGGTAAATAAGGAGGATGATCGAGGATGGTGATTGAATTTTTTGCCAGAAACTGGCGAACAATCAATGCTGAATGTGCAGGTGTAATGTCATGGTGAAGGATCCATCCGTCATGTTCGGTTAAAATAGTGTGCACTGTTGATTTTCCTAAATTCAGTTCATTAGCTATCATTCGGACAATTTTTCGACGATCGGTAAGGACAAGGGACCACACACGATCCATCTTGTCGTCAACCCAGGTGGTTGAAGGTTCCGACCTTGTATCATCCGTGGCGTCTTGTCGGCCATCTTTAAAACGTTTAATCCACTTGAAAACCGTTTTTTTCTTCAGAGAATTATCACCGTAAACAGTTGTCAACAATTCAGTATTTTATTGATGATTTTTACCTCACTTCACCAAAAGCTTGATACTGATTCGTAGCTCCGTGATTTCGGGGAGACTACTTATATCAATCCCGTCGATAAAACATTGGCTTGAACATTTCTTAGTCAAAAGCGCTATTATTTATAAAATCGGGAATGAATCTTAATATAATCTAATTAAAATTGGTATCTCAGATAATGTGATTTGACGTGATTAATGTTTAAGGAGAGTTTGTGCTTATTTATTTCAATGTCCAATTATTCGCTCACACACATTATTGTTAATGAATATCTATCATTTTACATTCTAGAATGATTTTAAATACATTGTGATAGATAGAATTGTTAATATTAAGCGCTTCTTGACTTACGCTTACATTTTTTTTCTTTTTCTCCTTGACGTAAGAAAAACAGCATCCATGGCATATGTGTTGTATGCCTTCTCTGTTTTACTGGAAAATCCCTATCTCTATTTTGAAATGTTTTGCTTTGTGTGATATCGTCATACAAAAGAGATTAAATGGCATGAAAGTGAACGAAATCCATGCTCTCCGAGTTTATGACAGATGGCCAAACAATTAAGCTTTCAAAAATGTGTAGAAATTTTGTCCATTGCAATTAAAATTATCTTTTCGAAATTAAATAGTGTAAATTCTATTTGCAATGCAAGAATAAACCGAGAAAAATGCTGAAGTTCAGAAACAAGGAAATTATTAAAAAATCATATGAAATAGGCGGATTACGTGCACTGAGGTTCAAAAAGACCAGGTAGCCTTTCTCAGTCTCGGCGTCACTGAAGTAATGAACTGAATGAAATACGATCTCTTTAAATGAATTCTTGAAATTACCCGGGTATCGTTACCGAAATTTTAGTTAGATTTTAGTCATTATCAACAATCAGTTTACAGACATTAGGGCCAACTATGGAATCTTAACATTTTTTAAGTCTTCCCATTGAATAGAAAGTAAATAAAAATATACTTGGACATTTCCTATTCTTAAAAACCCTCATGATTTCTCTCCAAAAACTTTAGAGAAGGTCAGACTAAGATCATAAGCAATATGCCGGAAGGCCTATGATAGTCAACTACAGCGATGACTATAGGCGACAGTTTTATTCAACATGTAATAAAAGTTTTTCAGAGGACCGTCAATCTAATATTAAGGCTAGTGAAACAGAACTAGGCATTTAGTTTGGGTTTAAAAATGAAGGGGAACGTCACTGCAGTGACGACAGCATGATAACGGCAAGGAACCTTGAATTTGATGAGAGAGTATGTCTGTGATGTAGGAAGGTAGTGCTCCATTAGGCAGTGCAGGATAGGTAATTTTTAGTGCACCATATCTTCCAGGGAAACCGTTAAACCACTGAAGGTACAGAGAAAGAAACAAGGCTAGATTTTAAATGAGCGAGCAGTAGTTATTCAGAGAATAGACGTTACCCTGTAATTTAACATCTGAAATCGGTAGGGAAAAAATTTGACCGGAGAAATTATTACAATGCAATAATTTCATAGTGTAAAAATCATTCACCTTGACTGGGATTCGAACCTAGATCCCTCGTTATCCGGGCGAGTGCTTTAGCCAGCTAACTTATCGAAAAGTCCTCTTACACTCCTAAATTTTGGGGGGTTTAAAGAAGCATGACTGACAAAGAAAAGGCAGTGAAGATTTTTAAATAGTTTGATGGCATTTGGTATTTTGTATTATCTATCAAAAAGAAGAGTTACTGCAGCGGCAGTTCTCGGAGTTTCTTATTCTTTTCTGCAGAAAAGTAACCAAATTGTGAAAGCCATATAAGAGTACAAATTTTTAAAATAGTTGGATGCCATTTAGTATTTTGTGTACTCTATCATAAATAAGAAGATACATTCGATATTTGATTTGGTTACATCTCATTGATTGACACTGTATGCAAGCAAATTCATTTGAAAGATCAAGAAGATGAAACATAATTCTACATTAATTATGGTCTAGGTCATATTTTGCGAATGAGTCTGCGTGAATCGTCTGATCTATAAAAATCATAGTATTTTTTTCTCTCCACTTTCTGTGTGCACGCAAGAAAGTTGTTTAAATAAAGAGGTTTAGGTATTTATTCTCACTTTCGGTATAAATAAGGAGGATATATAGGAAGACGTCGCCTATAAATATGGAAAACTTACCCTTCTGGAATTAGTTCTCATATATACTCGTTTCAAAACAACTAGGTTCCGTTTTTTATATGAAGTTATTCATTATTTAATTCCAAACTATGATAATAATAAATAAAAGAAATCCTAACCATTTTTTTTATGAATATTGTTATACATTTAATCAATTTCTCTAAAATAAACTATGATTGAAAATTCTGTCCTCCTTGAGTCACACAGTTTGGTACTCAGTGAACGTATACACTCTTTATCGCGTAGATGTGTAACATTTTTTACCTTTCTGTTACAGAATCACCCTACTCTTTACTCGATCTGAAAAAAACTCTTAATCCGGGAGTATCGGACAAATCATAATATTCTTGGGTGCTTAGAGGAGGTAAAAACATTTTACGGACTGCCCTTTTTGTCCTGCTCAAGATTGTATCACCAAACAAAATATTTTTCTCCCTTTTTACTTTTTTCGTTATTATAAGGTCATCAACTTCGCAATTTTATTCGGAATCTTTATTCGCAATTTTATCATCATGATAACGCTGTCACTGCATTGTTCCCAAATTTCCAAATCAAATAAGCTGTCAGAAGAAATGTGAGAATGTCTCCTATATGAGGATACCGTGACCTGGCAATGAAAAAGAAGAATAGTTTGAAGTGACTTGAGTTATGTTTGTTTCCTTCTATAAAAAATGAGTCTCAAAGAATGACACCCCTTCCGTTGATTTACTTGCGTTTTTCTATATCCCCTCAATTTACTGCTTCATATTTCAACTGCTTGACTTTTAAAGAGCCGCTGTCGCTTTGCGCCGAAATGAAAATTCAATCTAAATCCAGTTCCTGCTTTCCGTAAACCCATTTGACAGCAGGTGAAATATCAATCTCTTCTTCTTGAGAACGTCTTCATTCTCTTCCCTGTATCCTCCGGTCCATCTCAATCCTCCACCGGCAACATTCCTCGTCTCTCACCAAATTGGAACACAAAATCGCATACATACAAAATACATAGGCATGCATAATACACATTCGCACTAGGAGTTCTTTCTCAGGATTCCTCAACTCCCTCATTTTTTTCCATTCCTACACATTTCATTTCCTCCGTACTTCAAACTCAACCTAAGTTCATGAGTTTTAATTTCATGAATTGCGGCCTGTTCCATTTTTCCCGATAAAAATATATCGATTTAGTAGAAAAAATATAGATAAGGGCAGGGTAGGGATGTACTGGGCCGTTTAGTAAGTATGTTAAGAAAAGGCCCGTCACAACTATGAAGTTACTACATCCGAGTATGAAGCGTAGTAATGTAGTAATGTGAAACATATACACTTAAGCAGGACAGACGTAGATTGGAGGCATTTGAAATTGTGGATGTGGAAATGGATAGAGAAGGTGAAATGGATCGAAATTAAAACAATTGAGGAAGTGCTAGATTAGGCAAGTGAGGAGAGGGGTTTGTTGGGAGAAATCCCATGGAGGTAGGCTGGCATCCTATGGATCAAGGGCATTTTGATCGGCAGTGAAATGCTGAAGACTGTAATAAAGGGGAGAATGTTAGGAAATATAGGAAAGGGCAGGAATAGGATAGGAATATTGGACGGAATGAAGAGAGGACGGCAATACAAAGATATGAAGAGGGAATTGTAGAGATTAGGGTGCTTGGGATGTGTCTATTTGGGAGGAACAAAATATTTTTTTTGGTAGTTGTGTCCATCCAAAACCCACTTTAACCGGTATATTACTTAAAAAATGTATCCATATATATATATATATATATATATATATATATATATATATATATATATATATATATACACACACAATGTAAATGAACTAGTCGATACAGACACAAACACAGAAACAGAAACACATAAAAGATGGACTCACTGGGTCTCGAATTTGCGGTAGCGCAACCACCTTTCTCAAGAGGACTCCCCTTTTTTAAATATATAGTCTGACCTGAAGAAAGCCAATAGCTCAAACACTCTAAAATGTAAGTGTACTTCTATGTGTCATCCAAATGACATATTGCTCTCGTGAGTGCTTCTGCATAATATATATACGAAGTGTGTTCAAAACATAACGAGAATTTTTTTATTTCGCGGGGTTGGAGAGCCCGATTGTCAAACTTTTTTATTATGTGGGTATACATACCCCTGAAGTATAATAAAACTTTCAGCTGTTTTCATTGTGGACTTTGTCTATTTCAGCCACTAAGGTAAGACGTGTTTCATGAGCTCTGCGATTTTCGTTTTTTAGGAAGAAAAGGTTCAAAGAATTTGTATCATATTTTGCGTAAAAAATGAAATAAAGTAAAAAACAGTGTGTGAAATGTTAACAAAAGCCTATGGTGAGTAGACTTCTATGAGTAAATCAAGAGTTTACGAGTGGCATAAGCGTTTTCAACAAGGCCGTGAAGACCTTAAATATCACGAACGCCCTGGACGCCCCAGCACATCAACAATCGATGAAAACGCGGAAAAAGTGAAAGAAATGGTTATGAACGATCGCCGAATCACAATTAGAGAGGTTACTGATGATATTGACATATCGATTGGATCATGTCATGAAATATTTTCCAATTTTTTGGGAATGAAACGCTTGGCAGCAAAATTCGTTCAAAAATTGTTGAATTTTGAACAAAAACAGCGGCGAATGGAAGTTGCTCAGGAGTCACTAAATGAAGTAAACGACGATAAAGAATTACTGAAACGTATTATAACAGGTGACAAAACAAGGGTTTATGGTGATGACGTTGAAACTAAGGCTCAATCATCCCAGTGGAGGCGTTCTGGCTCGCCACGATCGAAAAAGGCTCGACGAGTGCAGTCGAACGTGAAGATTATGCTCACTCTGTTCTTCGATTTTAATGGCATAAGGCATCATGAATTCCTACCGCCAGGTCATACGGTCAATAAAACGTACTACCTACAAGTTCAACGCCGTTGGCGTGAAGCAATCCGACAAAAACGCCCGGATCTGTGGAAAAACAACTCATGGCTTTTGCACCACGATAATGCACCAGCTCACACTTCATTGCTTGTTCATGAATTTTTGGCCAAAAACAATACTGTAACGATGCCCCAGCCTCCATATTCGTCATATTTGGCTCCATGTGACTTATTCCTATTTCCAAAAAATTAAGGGACATTAAAAGCGCATCGCTGAAAGAACTAACGGCTATCTCAAAGATCGAGTTTAAGAAGTGTTTCGGGGATTGGAAGAAACGCTGACACGAGTGGATAATCTCCAATGGGGACTACTTTGAAGGGGACAAATGTGTATGCACACACACCCTCCCATGGTCTACAGACATGACTTGGTGGAAAGACCTGTGCGTTCCGATGACCCCTGGAGCTTTTGCTGGCGGGAGCAATGTGAATAACTCTTGGTAGGCTCGGTAATGGCAGATAGGTTGAATTTCAGGAGTCAGACAAAAGGTAGTCCACGCAGCGTCTGTTCCTGAGTGGGGCACCCATTGGGTGATCTTCTCACGTTTAAAAAAATCTGTGGGAAGGCAACGGAGAGCCACGTAAATTATTATTCCCAAGATTTTATGATGAACAATATAGAGATTATGATTCCTGCCAGCTACGGGATTCGGCGCAATTGGCCGTGTGTCGTGCTCGGCAGCGGGGGAGGTAAGGCTTTCGCGGTCGTCATGTCACGAAACCATTGCCAAGGAGAACCAACACCAGTAGGGTGGAAGATGCAGAAGAAGAAGACCAATTTAGTTAGAATAGGAACTCGGAATGTTAGGAATATGTTGAGGACAGGAAAATTACAGAATATTAAGCGACAGATGGAAAAAAGAAATATATATATATATATACATATATATATATATACATATATATATATATATATATATATATATATATATATATATATATATATATATATATATATATAACTTTTGGACTTCTTCGGGCCAGACCTCGGAGTAGGCCGAAAGCTCAAATCATCTACAGTGTGAGTGTCCTTTTACGTGTTATCTGTTTTATTCTGTGTTATATTGTGCCGTCCAAAAGTTATATTGCTCTCGTGAGTACTTCCGCATCATCGATATATATATATATATAGTAGATGATTTCTTCGAAGTAACACGGAAATGTTGAATAAAAAACTTAGACAGTAACACACAGCACGAGAACACATAAAAAGAACACTCACAATAATATCTTGATAATTTCGACGGACTCGAACTTCGTCTTCTTCGGAAGATAAGATATGACTGAGTCATTGAATTCTCTAGGAGACAGGGGTTAGTCATTACCAACGCTTGATTTAGACACCTCAAAAGGCATAGGTATGAATGGAGAATGCCAACTGACTCAGAAAGGTATCAATTAGATTATATTATGGTTAGGTACAGAGTTAGGAACAGCGTGATCCAATCGCTCAATTTTCCTGGAGTGGATACTGACTTGGTACGGATAATTTGGTATTCGTGAATTATAGCGGACGATTCAATAAGATAAGTTAGAGGCGGCTGGTTAGGAAATGGAATTTAGAAGAATTGAATGAATTGACGAGGAAGGGGTATCAGCAGGCTGTGGAAAAATCATGGATGACGGTAAAGAGCTGAGTACTATTGAAGAAAAATGGGAATTTATAAAGAAAGGGATATCGAAAGCCGCAAAATACACTATAGGAACCGTTAAGGAGAAAAGGACGAAGAAACCGCGGATAAAGAATGAGATAATTAGAAAGATGGATGAGAGAAGAAATAAGTGTGTAAACACAGATCTAGGCATACGGAAGTTCAAAGGGTTACATTATAAATTCAGACGGGCAACAAAGAAAGCTAAAGAAGCATAGTGGAAGACGCAGTGTGAGGATATGGAAAATTTGTAGGGTGAAATTGGTGCGCTAAAATTGATTTAGTGTACAAACATAATTTATTAAGGATTTTTTCAATTAGTAATAAATGCTTCTATTTAGTCATCACACATAATTATTCTGGAAATCCGGCTATTGCAATATTGATTATGCTAGAATTGCGTAATATCTCTCAAAAAAATAAAATACAAATTAATACAATGGGAAAAATATTAGTTTTATCAGCTTAGTGCGTCCGCGAATTACAATGAAAACGATTGAATTGCCGTGCATGCAAATTTGGAACAGTGGTTCGTTTTCTAGGTTATTTCACGTGAGATGGCAAGATTGCAGGATTGATTTCAGTATTTGAAACTGATCTGCGGAATTTGGTGGCCAATTTAGTTTTTATAATTTCGTAACTAGCACCCTTACACATTTTATAGCTGCTATAACTGTTGTATATACTTGTCCTTAGCCTCTTTTGGAATGACTTTCTTTCAAGGAGCGAGGTCCTCCATGGTTGTACACTTCCCAGTTGTGCGTCTTATGCTTTGATCTCATTAAGTTGAGATAGTGTTATGTAGAATTTGATCTCAGTCGGAAATTTTAGTGTCCGTAACTAGAGAGATAAACTTTGTCAAAAAATTAATTGATTTACGATTAATGAATTAATTTTTAGGCATGAGAGAATATTTATAATATTCATTTGACCATATTTCCTCTTAGATGCCATTTTGGGATTATTTCATCAATTTGATGCCTAGATCCAAATCTTATTTTCGTGCCGTTGTTGTGAAAATGTTGCATAAATCTTCCCTCCATGACTAATGATTTCTATTTATTATTTCTAATTACGTAGTCTTCATTATTTACAGTTTTCGTATGAGAATATATACCTGCAGTGTACTCCTGCATTCGACTAGCCCTTCATTTATTCCACGTTCAACCTACTCTGTCGAACAACTGCTTCAAATCGCCGGCGTAAGCAAAAATGTGCTGATTATATTTCATACTTCAACGTTTCTCGTCACTTCTATTTCGTCACACTCCCTTACCGTCTCCGAAAACTCAAACTATCCTTTACAGAGGCAGTCAGTCGCTTTACCTCGTCTAGATGTTGAGGGTCCTCAGTGCTGCTTTTTCAGCGTGCCAACCTCAACTTTTGGTTCTCATATATTTCTGCTTTTTTCTTGGAAAAGGAATTTGTATTGACCGAGCAATTCTGCTTATAAATGCTACGAATGAGCCCGTAAAAACCTTTCCGTTCATTTTTTCTTAATCTACTGAGTAGCTCTCCAGGGATATTATCATTTCCAACCGTCTTGTTTGCATTCATTTCCCGCAGTGCTTTTTCTCTCTCGCCGACTAGTATTCATACTATACAACCTTGCCTTGTTTACGTCACATTTTCTTATATTCCTAGGCACAATGTTATTATGTGTCTACAAAAGTTTTTTTCAAGGACTCTTGTCTAAATGTCTGTCGGTGCTATAAAACTTTTTCTTTTCTATCGTAATCATTTTTCCACTTCTGCTTCGAATCCTGTTTTTCATAGTTTTGTGGGGTAAACCAATTTGCTCCTATCTCTATACGATTCCCATACGATCAAATTGCCAAACGCTCCCTGCCTGCTTTAGCTTTTTTTTATAATGTTCGTAGTTATGTCATCAAATGAAAGATGCGCGATGTTTATCCTAGGATAGTCAACCCTCGTCCTGCGATATTGACGCAAGAATCGCACTGATGCAAAGAAAGTTACGCTGTTTCTTGCGTCTATCACAATAAACGATATAATGCTACTATGAGCATATCATAATTAACCCCATATCAAATAATGAAAGGTATTTGGGCTTTCTTTGGAAATGAGTTCTTTATTTTAAAATAAAATACTCGCAAAAGTACCCGTCGTTGAAGCCTCTTTTCTTTGTACACAGTTTTCTTTAAATAACTGTATCCGACGTATTAAATTCTTGATAATCGAAATAATTTTTGTAAGCAATGTTGATGAAATACGAATATTCCTGTAAACACATTTCAGGTGATGGAAGGGTTTTGGTTGAATTGTAAATTGTTCAACGGAAAATGTTCGTAGAACGGCTGTTTTACTAAGCCTTTGAATACCATATTTTATCTCAGTAAGTGATGGTAGCTTTTACAAGGTCTGGTACATTCCTGTTGTAATATTCATTCATCTGCCAAAGCCGTTTATTTCTCGTAGATTCCAATTTTGCATAATAATCCATTATGTTTGTGCACAATATTGTTTTTATTTAATAATCTTCCAGTCTTAATAATCTTAGTCTTCTAGTAACCAATACTAAGAACATTTTCTGTGTAGTAATAAACTACAATGTAATGATTTAATTATGGAAATTCATCCTTGATTTTGACGCAAACGCATTTCTTACTTCGAGTAAAACTTTTTCTCGTATCTAGCGTCGTGACATTTTTGTGTTTGCGAATTGCAAAATTGAGACTTCTTTTTTCTCTGCTTGCTGGTTGCATATAATTCCAATTGCTGTATCTTTTTTCAGAATTACTAATTTAAGCATATTTCCCCTTCTTCTCCTTATGCGTACTCGAAAGGTAAGATTATACCTTAAAGAACTACGGGAAAGGCCGAATGAGTCACATATGGGGTGCCACTCGCTGGTGTTTATCAAAAATGCTGGAATTTCATCGTAAAACTCGTTTTAAAACTCGGTCTTTACCGTCACGGCACTCTACAAGTCTCGCAATTTTGGTGTAAGATGAACATTTTCGTTTTAATCAGGAACACGAGTAATTGTAAGTCAAAAATAAAATTCAAGCCTGTTCACTATGACTGTCATTTTGAAATGAACGAAGACGATGATTCTTTTAATGAAATATATTAGGAATGAATTTGTTCAAAGATCCTATATTTGTCCATTATTTTTGGTAGTGAGTATTTATACTAGTATATGCTCCCAGCTTTGGCAAAAGATAAATTCTCAAATGAAAGATGAAGTCCTCTCATATTTACTGCTCGTCAAATACATTAGTCAGAACTAATGTATTAGTCATCATGATTGCTTCGAAAATTTTCCATTTCTCTTGAACGAAATCTCTTTTGCAAGAAATATTTTTGTACCCATTTTTTGCAAATTTTTTCACTCGCTCTGTAAAAAAGAGGCCCATGGACGCCTTCATTTTACACCGGAGTCGTTGGGTGGCGTCATTTCAGAATTCTGCCAGATGTAAATTGTCGTGCGCTTTCTCGGGTAAACTATGACATAAACTGGATGATGGCGAAATCGTAAACGCGGAGTTGAGCATGAAATATTTTATGGAGCAATCCAGAGTTTTGTATTCCACTCTTTCCTTATTTTTTTGGTCCTTCTCCTCTTTCGCTTACTCCTGTCTGTGCTTACTCCTGTCTCTATTCCTTTTGTTCTATCTTACTTCGAATGGTATTAAGGTGATGTTCCCCTGATATTTGGGGTAATAGAGGTTCTTTGCTGACCTACCAAGGGGAATGGGTTCCACTTATTGCCTGTAGGCGGCGACCATGGCCATGTGCACCATTTTTGAAAATTTTTAAGAAGACTAATAGTCAGAAATGAAGGTTTTAATTTGGTGGAGAACGGTGTAGGAAAAAAGTCTTTTTTTTACGCCATTCCTAATAATTTTTGCTGTCGTGATGTCATAGTGCTGACCATTGGGCAATTAGAGTTACAGCTATCGTCAAGGCACGAAGATAATTTCTCTTTCGATGATTTTGAAATCAAATGAACAGATTTTCCCATAAATGTTTTGTCATTGATGGACTTTCAAAGAATATTATGAGCTGCCTTAAAAGTTTCTATGATAGCTAACATAATTAAAGGCAATATATTTGTGCACATATGTAACGCAAAGAAACACCCACCAATCTAGGATAAAAACATAACACGGCTTTAGTGATATGGGGGATGACGGATATCCTTATACCAGTTGGAACGAATGGTTATACGGTAAAACATTAAAATTACACACAGTTTTAAATAAAAGACTCATTTAGGAATACTTCCATTCAATCTGCGTTGCCATTGTATCCTTATTTTTGCGTCGTGATTGGAAGTTGTAAATAAAAGATCGCACAAAAGTTATGAACATATTTCTATGCACTGTAAAACATATTTAAAGTCGTACGTTAACATTATTTAAACATTTTTGCATTGTATCCTAATTATAATGATGTTCTTTGTACTAGATTCCATTTTTAATCGGTTAAACCTTTATTTCCGGTAGTAATATATTTCTCTAATCACAAAGGAGCATACATTAACGTCAAATTATATCCTATTCTGTCATAGACGTGCCTATTACTTTTTATTATTTTAATTAAATCTCGTAATGATGTCCACATACTATGAACGTAGGAAATATCCATTGAATTAAATTAGTAGGTTTAGAGCAACCTTAAATATCACTTGCTAAAGCTATAGTGACAAGGGGATCCAAATGAAGACTATTAGGTATATTAATATCCAAACAAGAAAAATGTTTACTTATCCAGCTCTGATGCATTTCTGAAGGAGAGATATAGCCCAAAGGCTATCAAATATAAAACGTCTTGGCTGCTGGATTTGAAATTAACCATTTCATTTGTGTTTTTCTGGAGAATGGAAAACGTTCAAAAAGTCCGGCACTGGTTCACTCGCTATATAGTCTAGGTTTTATTTTATACTTTTTCATTCATAGTAAATTAGAATCCAGTGTATAGCCCTTTTTCTAAAGTTACCGTGATTCACACACGGTATTTTATTATTTCTCACATTAAATAAAAACAAATCTGGAATCAATGATTCATTTGCCTGCTTTGCTGTACGTATTGGGAAAACCTAATATCTACATTGAAGTTATATTTATATATTTAATTTCCTGAAATCTTAAAGTTTTGGCTACTCACAAGCAGCAGGAATTAAAGTGATATTGTGTGGAATACATTGCAGTCACAGGATTCATGCTGAAGGGTTTCCTTGTGAAATTATTGATACTTCGAGAGAAACTCTAATGGACAATTGACGACAAGAAATAATGTAATAATAATTCTAGAAGAATGTGTATATAAATATATATATATATATATATATATAATAATTTTTATCATCTGCGATGATAAAAATTATAAAAAATGAGGGAGGGACAATCATTCGCCTTGACTGGGATTCGAATCCTTCGTACATATGATGAAAAGGTGGAAGAGAAATAGGAGATATACGTTAGGAGATCATGCCAATAAAATTAGAGATGTTAAGTGTAGAACAGATAGGTTTAAGATTTCACTTTTTCCGCGAACGATAAGGGATCATAATAAAATTGTCTGACCGCGGTAGGGTAATGTTCGGGTAAATTTATCGTGGTGTATATTCACCCCCTGCCACACACCCTGGCGGTGGCTTGCAAGGTATATGTAAATAAATAAATAAATAATAGTTGGAAAACTTTGAGCGTTATTCATTCCTTATTGCCACAATTCTTGCATGTCTTGCCATTCTCGGGCTTCATAGAGGGATGCTATTGTTTGCAGGTGCGCGGTCGCCACGTGCGTCGCTACCCTCTGCGTCGCGACGAGGGCAACGCGACCACGACGACGCTGGGGCTGGAGGTGGAGGCGGGCAGCGGGACTTTCCGCCGGGGGCGACTCACACTCCGCTGCCAGGCCACGCTCCTCTCCGCGTACAACGCAAGCGCCGAGTTGGTCATCGAGGAGGAGCGGCCGCGCCTGGCGTCGGTCCTCGGCACCCGGGAGTCGTCGTCCGCACCCGCCGCCGCCTCCCCCGGGGCCGCCGCCGCCTCCCCCGCCGCCGCCGCTTCCCCCCCAGCCGCCTCCTCTTCCCTGCCCACCGCCCTCCCCGAGACCGGACTCTTTATCGCTGCCATGGCAACCGTCACAGGTAGTAGTGAGTCATTTATCTTCCTGCTTTTTTAAATAATTTGGCATCATCAAGATCAAATATTTATTCTAGCATAATGATACTACAGTGGTTAAATCTGGTCAAGTTATAATGCAACGATTTCAGAGTGTAGAAATCATTCGCCTTGATTGGGAATCGAACCCTTCGTACGTATGATACACACATGATGGAGATACACACATCAGGACTTTTTATTATTATTTACATACTTCGTTGCAATTAGGCAATTTTCCTGGTGGAACGGTCCAGTGTGATCACTGGTCACTCTTACAATGCACATACATATACACACAAGAAGAACAGATATGAGACAAAATGCTCGTATATTCAATGACACTTTTAAGATTACCGACCTCTCCTTTACCATCACACAAGGATTAGGTGTACACCACATGAGTACATACTACGCACCGAGAGCTCCTCCCACCCCTATGATGAAAAGGTGAAAGAGAAATAGGAGATATCATGCCAATAAAATTATAGAGGTTGAGTGTAGAACAGATAGGTTTACGATTTCATTTTTTCCACGGACAATAAGGGATCATAATAAAATTGTCTGACCGCGATAGGGTCATGTTCGGGTAAAGTTATCGTGGTGTATATTCACCCCCTGCCGCACACCCTGGCGGTGGCTTACAAGGTATATGTAAATAAATAAATAAAATCCCGATTCCTCATTGTGCTCCCAAGTGCTTACGGTACGAGTGACAGACAGACGAATGGCACTCAGAAGTGAGAGACGAATGACTCTCTGAAATTGTTGCATTGTGATGCACATTTAGCGGATGACTCCGTTAAAAGTTACTGTCGGGGCATCTCCCGCAGTATTTTGGAATTGTTCATGTTAGTTAAAAATATTTCTTAGGAACTTTGGTATTTTTAGCCCGTTTCAACGTGTAGTTAATCGAGCGTGATGATCGTGTCAGATTTTTTTTGTCTCTGAAAGTAATTGAATAGAAATCCATCTCAACTGGTAAACAGTTTCAATGATCTTTTTTTATTCTTTATTTGGACAATGAGATAGAAATAGAGAGATAGTCGAAATATTACAAAGAGAGACCATAAAAGGTAAAAATAAAAATTACAGAAGAAATACACTTGCATGCTATTTATCGGCCATATGGAAGATCAATCAGATGACCAAGAAAAGGACGAAGAGAACAAAAGCTATGAGGAAGTGAACTGGCAGGACAAAATGCCCGAAAGTTGTTAGAAGAAGATGCATAAGTATGCCTCCAAAGGTGACTACGAGGTGAAAATGTAAGCCCTTTAAGTTTTAGAACCGTGTTGTGTGCAGTCTATTTTTAAAATATGGGTTAGCTCGCTGTTCATTTTTTTCGGGAGACACCTAAAGTTACCTGAGATACAGATATCTGTACCTTCACCAATTTAAGCACGTACATTGTTTGTATTTTAAGCATAAATTTACGTTTTGCTTGCAGAAATTACCCTCTATTCAAAGAAAATGTTCCTAAATTTGTGGGACCCGTTGTGTATGTGTTACTACGCATTTTCATCTGAAAACTGAAACTCGGATTTACAAAATTGGCGTTATGCTCGTCTCAAATGAAGAAAAATGTGCTATTTCAAAATTTATAGACAATTAACTCATAATATATAGTATATACAATAATGATTTAAACTAATTCTTTGAGGTTTTGTAAGGGAGAAATCATTATGGAGTGGCGATCTTACATTTTAAGAGCTCGATGACACCTAAAATGTTCCTCCAAAATTTAAAATATATACTTTATCATAAATTATTAATGTAAAGTAAATATTTAAATTTTATAACTAACTTGATTTTGACGAAATAATACAATGCGGAAAATTTTATTTTATGGCAATAAAACCGTAATAATAAGACGTATTTTGGATGCACATATTTTTAAAATTTTTAATACTGTAGATTCTTTCTTCTGAACTCAAATGGTTTATAAATTGAGAAAATCGTAAAATCGAAGTGTCTCCACTTGCTTGTAAAAGTAAAATACGTGATTAAAGCTCAGGAATGTGGGATCCATTTGATCCTGGGGCATGGAAGAAACAGCAGGAAAGAGAAGTCTGGAAGCAATGGGCGCGTTGAACTTAAGAATGGAGATGGAATGGTCGGAGCCGGATCAACAATTGAGTTGCACAAAGAGAAAGGGGAAAGGTATATTTTCTCCATGGGCAGTAAAGGAGTCCACATCTTAAACCTATTATGACACATAAAAGCCTATCGGATCCATTAATATTAGGAAAAATTGACGGCGAGGACCAAAGAGAACTATTTAGTATGTTCTATGGTTTTAGGCTCAACTATGTGGAAATTCATTTTTAACTTAAGTTTCAAAATGAAATCAAAACCACTAGGTATCTTTCCACGAGTTTTTATTCAAGGGTACAACTAGTTTCGACGCAACGGCGTCATCTCCAGTTTCAGCATCATCATCAGAAACTTTAGTTAGAACTATTTAGAATGGTACACCTCATGTAAAAAAATGAGAGTTCTGAATGTAAGAAATGTTAGAGGAACGAAAAACGCTAGCTGAGGAGAAGACAAAATAGTAAAGATCTGCCAAAAGCCAATCTTCGATGGAATGACTTCCGATGATAAGTTTTTATTTTGCCAATTTTCCCCTAGTCAATTTCACGTACACATTTCTTCCGTTGGCATTTAAGTTAACGATTCCGCATGTCCAGGGAAATATTTTGCAGCTTCAACACTTTCTTAGTTCTCAATCACCTCTTCCTCACAGAAAAAAAATCACTTTTTTCAACAATGTCTTGCATTAAATCAGTCCCCATTTCTATAAAGTAGCCAAAAATAAAAAAAGAGTAGCCTTTCTTTCTCAAAGTCCAAAAGTAATTCCCTGTGCGGGCTGGGGGGCTCTTTCTCTCCTAAAAAAAACCTTTCTTTCACAAGCGTCAGCGACATAAAATTTACGTCCGGATTCCTCCGAAGTAGCTCTCCTTCCACACTGGCAATATATTCTGGATTAATCACTCTGATGCTTGAATGACATGGCCCCTCCCATTTCCTCAAATGCCTGTCTGTCAAACAAACATCCACCTCGTTTATTATACGTCTAAGACGCTTAAGTGTCTTTGGAGTGTGTTTAATTGAACTCGGGAGTCATAAGTAATGCTGTTTTTCTTGTTTGCAGTTCCCCAGACTGGAAATTTGGATGAACCCTAATTTTCGTTCTACCAATACTTCCCTTGGAAATTTTGTTCTCTTTCTTTTAGAATTTCCTACTTTTCGGCTCAAGAATCAGGATTATTTATGCCATTCATCTGCTGGTGACCATAATGAGACATAATAAGGAGTCATAGGATACATGTGAGAGTCATGCGACATAATCAGATCTGATAGAATAGAAATGGGAGATTTTATCACGTTGAGAGTTTCCGAGCAATGATTGTCGGATGAAAGACGACTGAGTGAATTTAGCAGCGTTTATTGAAGATTTGAAACCGGTAGTCTACGAAAAAGACCTGTAAATTAAGTGAAAGTGTCCTTCCTGAAAAATAGTCGAGTGATTTATTGTAAGTGATAGTAATAGTAGCTAGTCACTAAATGACACGTGGTCAAAATAATTAGCTGTTGGCGACGGGCGAAAGATATTTATAGGGGACTTATGAAGAGTCATCCCGATTGTTAATCTTCACGGGGCATCAAGTCCCCTACCAATCAATGCGAGACTTCTTCTAGGAATATTTGATGCTTTGAGAGAGTATTTCGAGGCATTTTGCTTATTCTCCCGGGCAAAGGTGGCAAAGTGTAGAAAATGTGGTGTTATCTATTCGGTAAATACAGCTCTTATGTGTAATAGGACTCAAGATTTGCGATATCTAAAAATAAATGAGTGGCCAAAATTGGAAAATTCGTAGAAAAGCTTCTTTGCATGCGTGGGGGAAAATACAGAAGTATTAAGAACAAGGTTTTAAGCATTCATTAGACTCTATCGTCAAATAATGCGTGACTCTTCATGGTCACAGGAGAACGAATCAACTTAGCAACAGAAAGCAATATTTTGGGAGGGGGGAGTTAGTGCACCTTTAAGGCTAAATATTAGCACCGTCTAAAAAAACCGAACAAATTAATAAATTAGTATTGAGCTAAAGAATGCGTGTGTGGCAAACCTTTTTTGAAAGATATTTCGAGTTGGTGGTAAAAAAAAGAAGGCCACTGGAAGTAGAGTAATGGACGAGAGGTCCAAAGATGTACATCCTTCAACGATCAGTCTCCAGTACGATTCACGGATGCGGGTGGTTTTATACTCGGAGGTTTCTTCTTTTTGAAAAGGACTTCCAAAAGCAGCTAGGGAAGCAGTGAATGACGAGATGAGTTCGTGCTCAGCCGCGTGGAGTAGAAGGGAGGGAGGCTTTCAAGTAAAGGTTGAAGACACCGTTCCTTTAATCACCTTGGTCATCTACGAGGATGCGCATGGAAGGGTGATACGGCGGATTGTCGAGGACTAAGGATCATAATGAGAAAAGTTAACTTAAGGAGTGCGTCTCCACCTAGGGACAGCGATCTCAAAGGAGAGATTGAGCATACTTGTTAAATTGTTGGTGACTCTAATATAAGGGGTAGTGAACAGTCTCCAGCAACAGTCAATGGCGTATTAATCAATTTCGAAAGAACGCATTAGTGCCCGCGTAGTAGTTATAACTAGTGGAATCTAAAACGAGTGCTTGTTAACGACAGACGGAGCTTAAACCTTGCCAAATAAATCTTACAGAATGGCTCGAGTCAAATTACTAGTATCAATAAAGCTTTAAAACCGATTCAATTTATAATGGTTGATTATCCACTAGCCTTACATACGCTAAAAATTAACGCTGAATTCTTGGTGATCATTCATAGGTTTAAATATGTTGGGGATTATTATGGAAACTTTTAATGCAGAGTGAGATACTGACGTGTGCGTACGATATATGTACTAAGTGACGCGTAAGTCAAGAGAAATGTTCTAATATGAAACATGGAAATACATTGGCCGAATATAAAAGGTATATTTTTACAATTTTTCCATTTTTGACGGGAGCACAAGGGGCTTGAGGTCAAACTCGTCTTGGAGGAGAAGACTTGGCCTCCTTTTTCAAAGAACACAATTTTTCTTTTTAGAATGAGGGTCGGGTACGGATGAGAATTGTACGAGCCAATTGCGGTGGTTATATTATTATTAAAACTTACATGTGCAGATGGATAATGTCAGGTGGCCCACAAGTCTCAAGTATTACAATCAAACCTGCCTTGGACAAATAAAACGGTATCTCGAAACCAATAAATATCACAAAAGATAATAAATAGAATCAGTCAGAAAAAGTACACCAAAAGGAAACTTCCAAACATCAATCTCTAACAAAAAGAAAAGAAAAGCCCCATATCATTAACATCAGTTTCCCAATCAAAAGAAAAAATCAAATCTAAGTTTTACATACCATTTTACACAAAACATTAATCAAATTATTGTATAAATTTGTTGGTTATAAGTTTACATATTTTCTTAAAAGTGTTTACCCTTGTTATGAAAGGGTTCGAATAGTTTTGCAGGTAAACTGTTCCAATATTTTTTTTGTTGAAACAGAAAATAATTCAGTCCCATTTTGTCAATTGGGAAACTTAGTTGGTGGGCGGTCACTGTGAACCCCCAGTTGAGAATTAATAATATCCTTTGCCGACATTAGAGGAAGTTTCGATGAACTAGCTCCGTAGTGTTCTCTTTTAAATAACTGATCTTTAAGCATATTTACTGCTGAATTCCAATAAGTAGCTCAGAAAAATTCTTGATTTACTCACCAAAAGTGCCTGCTAAACCGTTCTGTTATAATGCATCCAATCTGCTCTTTTTTCAAACCATTATTGAAGTTTTTTCTAATATAAAGAATTTTTTCTTTTGATAATGCAATAATTTCCTCTTCCATTGTGGAAGGAGGGAAAACATCTAAACAGCCTAGAAGATTATTTTATTAGCAAATTTAGGAGTGTGTAGAATCAAATAAATACCTAGGCGTTACCCTCACTCATGATCTCTCGTGGGTGAAACACATACGGGGAATATGTGGACAAGGAAACAAAAATTAGGATTTATTAAAAGAGTACTTGGGAAATGTGATTAAAAGGTGAAAGAAAAAAATATATTTCGCTGGTTAGGCCTCGTTTAGAATCTACTGCAAGTATAAGGGATCTTTACAAAGTTGGATTGTTTGCCAAATCGGATCGCGTGCAGCGTAGAGGAACTAGATTTGTAAAACTTTGCAATGATAAACTTAGAAGCGTGTCCAAAATACTAGAGCAGCTAGGCTGGGAATCACTCACGGGGCTAAGGTTAAATTAGATATTGAAACTCTTGCATACATTGGAAGGAGATCTCTTTAGCAGTGATGTTGAAAATATATTATTACCCCATCAAACTACGGTAAGAAAGATCATTCTAATAAAAGTAGAGAGATTAAGTGTAGAAAAGGAGTTTACGGTCACTACCACAGAAAAATAATTCTGAATTGAATGATTAACAGAATACCTTCTTGGGATTGGTGAATACTAAAGTTGACTGATTAATGCTTGGTCATCGGAATGTGCCAATTACTGTCGGACCTATTGATTCTGCAAGATCAGCACCCTTGAGAGAACAATATGAAACAGTCTTGTTTGTGCGGTGATGGGGTTATGTAGCTAACAATTAAGATACGAGAAAGACAGTAGGCTGGAAAAGCACAGAAAAAGCAGTATAGAACAGTAACCTTCAGTAAAACCTTCTTAAAAAAAGCCTTCGTATAAACTTCAGTAACTTAAGTAAAATAGTAAAACCTTCAGTAACGTCAGTGCGTTCATCAACCTTTTATCGTGTTAATAAATGCTATCTTAAAATGTTTCATTGGAATCAGAGAAGGAATAAATTCTATGTCAAATCCTTAATCATGGGATTAGAACTACATTAAGTCTTAGACAGCCACCAAATCTAAAAATAGTTATTTAAAATTTATAGTTAAAATTAGTTATAAAATATAGCTAAAAATAGTTATAAAATTAGTTAAAATTTTATATTCCAGAGTTAAATTACAGCGTGGGGGGTATGGTAAACAGTTAAAATATTATCTTAAAGGAGGCTATTTGAGAAAACTTTAAACATACAACCTTTTTATAGCATGTACTTGTAGGTCCCCATGTATGTATGTTTCAAGAAAATCGCCAGCAACCGCTAATGTCACTCCGGGGCATTGTGTTTTCTAATGGAAAACTAGGAAACTTCTCAAATACGTGCATTAGATTTAGGGTTGAAGTAAATTTTAAAAATCTACGTTAATATCGAAAAAGGTAATGCAAAGGGAAGGAAAGATTTTGGGTAAGCTATCCAATAGAGAAAGAGTCTACCTTGTACATTAAAAATCAAAGGCGATGAAATCATTTAATGTAAATCAATTGCGCAAAAAGATTCAAAAGGTAACTTCAAAAGGCATAAAACGCCTCATTAGAAATGATACGGAGCTATTTTGTGTAGTTGCCGCCTTCGACCAATGTAAGTGCTTACCGGGAAAGGTTTGTGATAGCTGGTAAGCATTCCGAAGTTACACGTTAGATGACCGAACAAATGCCAGCCCGTTGACTTCTGGGGAAGGAACATTGAAGCTAATACCTTCTACATACTTCAAAGGTTTTGATTGCCCTGATATCCCCTTGGTCATCGCGGCAGTCAAAAGCAGTATATCGATCTCGCTGGCTGACGACGAGTTGGCCTTTACGTCCATCGAATGTATCCTGTCTTATTTTGAGTGTTCTTCATTTTAGCTTGAGGCATTTCTCTGCTTTCTGGAAGGTTGTGTTGGTCTCAAACTCCTTCGAAGGAGGAGAGTGACGTGATTCAGATGCGTCAGCGTGGCTGAGTCATGTTATTAACCACACTTCGTAACGCACAAACGATTCCAAACCAAGTAAGTGAGGATCATTGGTTAAAGGTTTTTAAAGATAAAGTCGAGAAGTCCCTCGTAATTTTCTGCGCTACATTATCAACTGATTTTATTTCGTTTTTTCATTACCTGGTCTGATTTTGATGCGTTATATATGAGTAAAACCGGTCGGGAAATGTAGTGGGGGGTCTGCCCTTCCAACGCAGCCGGTCACCAGTTAGCTCCGAGCAGTCTGAGCGGAAGGACGTGCCACCGCGTGAAGTGTGTTTTTCGACTTTGTAACGCGATGGAGTGCTCAACCACACGCCACATGCCCCAAGCCACACGTCCTTCATCGGCACCAACTTCCTGGCCCAGAAAAACACCCCGGTGGTTCCCCAACCCCCTTACAATCCCGACTTGATTCCCTGCGACTTTTTTTTTGTTTCGCTGACTCAAGAGAGAGCTAAAAGGGAAGCAGTTGGAGACCGTGGAAAATATCCAAAAGTATGATACAACGTTTCTGGGAAATATTTCCTCCCTGGGAGTTTCAGGGTGCCCTCCAGGTGCGGCAGACACGTCCCCGCAAGTGCATTGATGCAGGGGGAGAGAATTATGTAGAATTTTAAGTATTTGTACAAGTATGATCGATAAATCTATTTTTCCCAGATAATGCGCAGTCAATAAAACTTGTCCATATGGAAATATTTGATGGAACATTCAATTTTTGCTTTCCAATCAGGAGCGGGATCCTTAACTGTAAAGTAAAGGGTCTCAATATCTTCGCTTTGAACGATTAAAAATAATCAGCAAGGTTTGGTTAAAGCTTAATATACTAAATGCGCTTACTTAACAAAATGTTTACCCATTCATGCAGATATTTTGGGGCAAATAATATATAGTAAATGTATTAAATTTGCCAAAATTAGATCCGACCCTTCTAGGTGAAAATGTTACTTGAATACATTGAAGATGAAAATTATTATTAATTAAGCTGATATTATCTACGTAAGAATCAAAAGAAAATCTTTATTTTTTTGTGATGAAAATGAGGACATATGGTCGACACTTGGGATTACCGAATTTACTGAATTACCCGAGCCAGCTATATCGAGTAGTCGGCCGAAGCACGAGCATGGGGAGGACGGGCGTTCCTTGAGGGATCATCGACCGGGTATAACGCGGATATCGCACGTCACCGAATGTGACTGATTCTGCAACCACAAAACATATATTTTCTATGCTTATTTGTCATTAAATGTGACGTCCTTGCCCTCTGACAAAGAATGGAGTGCGCCATATCATCTAACGTATGTACATGTTAATGCGACTATATCCCGGTGCCACCGCCATGGCGTGGGTTATAAGGCATAAGGGGGAGCCTGTTGGTGTGTGTCTTTAGCTCGTCGGAGGCCAAAATCTCCTGGGTCTACAGATACGGGAAGACCCATGCCGCCTGCGATGGTGGGGCGTCGGAATATAATCTGCTGAGACAGAGAAATTGCGGAAGTATCTAAAATTTGATGCTCCACCTTTTCATCATAAAATCTGTAGCAATTTGGTGCTTGTCTGAAACACATCCGTGTCAAGAAAGGTGAGTAACTTCATTATTTAACGGATCCATGATATGGAAACAGAAGCTCGTGGAATTCCTTGTTAGTAATTTCTGTAAAACTGAATTAGTGCTGTAGTCCCTGGCTAGAGAGTGAGCCAATCCAATTCCGTTTCAATTCCTTTTCATCTGGAGTAGTATACCATCCAATTCATCGGTGTAAGGAATGGGAAATGCAAACACTCAGTGTAGGTGCACTAGACTCAATTATGATTAGTCATGGGTTATCATTCATCTACATCTACTTAATACCCCGCAAGCCGCCGCAAGGGCGTGTGGTGGGTGGTGTTAGGGCACCACCCATAATTAAGAAAAAAACCGCATGCAAAAACATTATTCAATGAATTTGGGTTGTGGTTGCCCTACGAGTTATCCCTTCATCTGACAAATCTCTTTCTTTATTTCTTCAGTTTCTTGCGTTGACGTCTTCCCTCGCCTACTTCCATTGATTCTTCCTGTGAAATTCTTCCTCCCTGTGTTCCTCTTAGTTTAGCCCTTCACCAAAGAATCACACCTTATTATATGCTCTCTTGCCTTGCCCTCTTTTTCGTCTCAGCATTCTCCACAGTCCCTCTGTCTTCACTCAATCCTCGAAAAACCTCTTAATTTATTTCTCAATCTCCTCCCAAACTATTTTCATTAAGACTTCATTAACACAACATTATTCCAATTCCAGTTATTTTAATTTTTGCGCTACTTTTATCTTTATCATGTCGAACAGTTAAAGATAAATTAATTCCATATATTTTGTTTCCGATAGAAAGGGCTTTTTTTGTAATCATATCATGCCTACTAAATATATCCCTCTTTACTTTTCCATCACTGTTGAGCTTGCATTCTTAAATAGATAACTCCTCTGTTAGTGTATTCTTAAGTCGCTATTTGCCTTTATCTTAATATCGATCCTTTTATAAAAAGACACGTTTCAGGCGTGATATGGTGGGATATTATGATTAATTAAAAATTTGCAATTATCTACAAAATATAATTTAATACGACCAGTGTCACTGCAATTACATCATCATCATATATTTGATCTGATGATGATGTAGTTACAATGAAACCGGTCGTAATAAGTTTTATTTTGTGGAAAATTGCAATTTTTTTATTGATCAATCCTTGTTTTATCAAACTACACATTTATGATCAAGGCCAATAACATATAAACTGGCCATACTACTTACATTTGATTTTGTTCCACTTCCACTACATCCAATCACCCGTGCCTGCTCTCCGTGAATATCTTGTACGTGTCAGTCTTTCACATTTTCATTTCTCCCAATTCAGTTTAGGATGTAGTGCACACAATACGTAAATATTAAGCATATATATTAAATTATAAATATTTATTGGAATAGTCAGTTGATTCCTTTATTATAAGTAATTGAGACTGAAACGCCTGTCCGTACGCATTTTAAATAAGTTTTTTGATCCATTCGATACGAGCTCTTCGAAGAAAATAAAAAAAAGAGCGTTTCGCTTAAAATGAACGATTCCGTTATTGTTTGTACTTATAATAAATAATGATAAATAGATTTGATAGACTGTAGTTCATTTAGTCATTCATAGGATTATTTTCAAAATGGAGCCGTGTATAATATTAACTATATGGTTTAAATAGAAAGTCACGTACGTTTTGACATATCGCAAACAGATTTTCCTTGTAGAATTATGTTTATTTGTCAATATTGGTAATTTTGTAGCAAAAATGACTATATAATGATGAGTACCCGAAATTGTACTCCTAATATAGTTCCAATAATTTAAGGTTGAGGATAATGGAGTTTGGGTGAGAGTTATGAATTTTGAATTTTAGTTTGTGGATGTATGACGTAGCAGGACGTTCATTAAAACCGTGCATAGCATTGCGACAGAATTTTAGAAAATATGGATATTTGCATAATTGGGAAAAGGTGTTACATATTTACTTCTTAGCCGAAAATACAAATGATTCCAAGAATATTCGAAATGTTACTCCATGTTGTGGTATATGTTCGACTGGTAAGTGGTTGGTCATCAAACGGAGTACGGCAATGGAACTTTTTACGTAAAATACTTGTACTTTCTGCATTTTACGAAGACCTTGTCTTGAAGAAAGAAAGCTGAAACCAACAAAGGCAGGAAAAATAATGGTGACATTCATACTCTTTGTGTTAATTTTTAAATCCACGGTGTCTGCTCCCTGGACAGATAGCTAAAACGAGAGTACGGCCGCCGGTGGTGACCTCGCCAATAACCCCCACCAGGGCAGTGTGACCCCGGCCACGCTTAGTGATATCGTCAGGTTCCGTGTGTCCACCCGACATCCGTAAGAATATTCCTTCCGGTCTCGCTTGGAATAGGAGCGATAGCGCCGTCAGTCCCGCTGTTCAACCCCGAATGAATTATTTTAGTTAACAATACTCTGCTGTAGACATTTTCTATTTTCACTAAATTTTCAGAACTCTCACGATGGAGAAATATGTTTTTTCCCGCAGACGTCATATGGAGTGATTTTCAGGAAACTTTTGCGATCCTTTTGACTCGTTTCCCATTGATTTATGCTAGGGGAAACGTTAACTCTTAGGAATAACTAATTATCACGCATGCAGCAGTAGATATGCATGTTTACTAAAATAATTGAATGGTTTTTAATTTAGTATTCAGATACTATACTAATGCACTGTTGCTCACTGATACTAACATTGTATTTGTTTCTCAGCTCTGTCAACTTGGAGAGGTCAATGCTGATAGAGGACTTCGGGTATGATACTCCCCCTCATGGCATGATCTTATGGTAAGCAATTACTTTAATTACATATCTTATAGACATATACCGAGAATATTAAACTAACCTATCTAATCATATCTTGTAACAGCTTTGGAATTCTGTGTTACTAAAATATTTTTGCATTAAAAATATTAATCAAGCTCAAAAAAGGCCAAGAAGTTTTACACTTAAAAGCACCTTTTATCAAAATCAGTTAGTTTTGAAAAATTAATACGAATGCACACATTAAAATATTTAGAATAAAAATGAAGAATAAGTTTCAACTATGCCTAATCTTATAACGATATTATAGAAAACGTTAGTAAATAAATAGCTTAAACTGTAATTAAATGTTTTCGTCTTCAGATCAATTTAAACACCAACAAAACCCAACCAAATTGTTACGATGAAAATAATTACGATGCTTTCAATATTTTTAGTGCCAAATATGGAGAATTATTTAACATAAGCAAAGAAAATAATCAAAATATTTCAATTGTGCCAGGTTAAGGTACTTAAAATGGTAATAAAATCATTAAAGAAATGTACTAAATATTTTTATATGAATGCTACGTGGCATAATATCAGCAATTACTGTAGAATATTGCGTTTACATTTAAATTTATAGGATTCTAAGAATCGGCATTCTGAAATACGAAAAATAAATTATACTTCAATCCCATGAAACTCACTTTTAACTCCTTTACTCTTTTTAGGGATATTGATAAAAACTCAACTCTCACGGGCAAAGGGAATAAATTTTAAATTGATTGGATGCAGGTCCATGTTCCCCTTTCATTCACCTTGGTTCTCAATGAATAGTGAAGGAAAAGTAGTAAATCATCAGGAGAACGTTTTATATGCTCTTAGATACTTGGAATATTTGTTTACTTAGCTTATTTTTATCTTGAAATCTAATTTTACCTTTGACTTGTCGAGACTCATCAAAGAGAAGCCTTTTTCAGTTCCACATCTATTGATTTTAAGGAATAAATGTGCTCGAGATTGGCTTAATATCTTCCTGGGTGTTTTATGTAATCCTTAAATATTGTTGTTCGTTGTCTGTGTATCTACGTATATATTCTGAAGATACGAGAAATGTTATCCCAGATTCGAAATATTGGAGAAAATCACAGACGTACATTCAATCTGGGACGATTCATCATATTTTCAGAAAACGTGATAGACTAGAGCGCTTAGCGAAATTAGTTTTGTTCTCAAATTTCATTACGCTCAACAGAGCTACATTGAAATGCCATGTATCGTGCGTTCATTTTTATAGAAATACCTCTACTTTATGTAGGATATCTTTCTCTACTCTCTTATCAATCTTCAAGATAAAAATATAACAGAGGAAGCTCAAGTTTTGAAGGAACTTTTCGCCGATTATATTAATATTTGTATTATTCGTTCACCAGTTCTTTAGCTGTACCATCGTTGATTGAGTTATTTACAAACGGAAAATATATTCTTTGAAGAAATAAAGAAAATATTTCTGCGATTGTAATTGGAAATATGTACTGGGTGCTGGATCAGTAAATTCTCTGAAATAACATATTTTATGTCTTGACAATAAAATAATTTTTATTTTTATTACTCACTTTTTTCAGGATCAGTTGTTTGAACATTGCTCACTCAGGAGATTAAGATACATTTTTTTTTTCATTTTCAGGGCAAGCCGAGAGTCTGAATGTCCCCTTCTACATTGGTGTATCACAATTGAGAAATCCAGGGAAGCACCTGAACCTCCAACGATAACACTTCTTCAGCGATGACCCTTCTGACAAGTCAGAGGCCCTTCGTCTAGTTCGACCACTGTAGAGAGATACGTAGAGTTGTTTTCTATGCTGTATGTGGCTTCAAGAGAACTCTGGAAAGTCCAGGACAATTACAGGATAGTCGCTCGCCCACACCCTCCCTCTCCCTTCCCGTCGTCCACTAGTAGTTTGTTGCAGCCATTCTTCTTTGGATGTTTCCTTCCGGCCTGGCGTCTTTTTACATCACTACTACGCTTGGCGACATCCTTTTCCCACAAATTTCGAGGCGCGTATAGCCACACCCCTTTGAAAGTTTATCTTTCCCGAGAAGTCAAAAAAAGGAAAACTATTCACGTCCACTAACCGAGACTTTTTGAATAAAAAAAATTATGTGGTTTTGTGTTCGTCTTTGGACGTCTTGGCTGGAGAAAGGAAATTTGTGAGAGTTATCGAATAAAGAGAGAGTAGCGAGTAGTTTCCTCTACGTTTACTTTCTAACATTTTGATTTCCCGTGGCAGTTTAGGCAAATGGGAAAATGTGCATCGATCGAGTAATATTATCTTCTGTGATGTGATGCTTGGTATAATGAAGGTATACATACATGCATGTCGTCATAGTTGGAGAATGTCGCAAAATCCCTGTTGAATTACCGTGGCTGAACCAACCTGCGGCTAAATCCTGTCAACTTCCAGTGAATGACTGTCTATGCAAGATATTAGTGATAGAGTGGACATTTTCAATAAAAATAAAATGACAAGGTTGTGGAATGTAATTGAATTTTTACCTAAAGGAAAAGAAGGGTATTAACTCGAGTGCCTGGATTTCATGTGGAAATAAGGATACTTTAACTATTCACATGCATATAAGGTAAGCTATTTAAAAAGCTAACTTAGATCTTTCGAATACTCATACTCATATATACCCATTTTTCGCATATTGTCTACGATAAAACAAGAAATTACCGTAATCAGGGTGTTTTCCAAATGTTAATATTTGTGAAATGTGGCACTATGCACGAGAGCATACGCATTATATTGCACATTGCTATATGATTAGTTTCCCTGTTAACTGGTCTGCTCATTTCGCTTAGTAAAATATTGAAATTATTCCTTTGGTTTGTGCCTAAAATTAGAAACGCTATAACCTAAAAGTTGGGAATTTTAAATTCAGAAATAGTGTTGTTTTAATTTTCAATTTAATTTTCACCATTTTCCTGATCAATTTTTTCCAGGGCAGTTTCTCTCCTAGCATCGTCATGCTGGTAACATATTCTGGGACTTCTATCAGAGCTTTTTTGGATGAACCCTGAATAAGTGGACTGAGGAATAGACGTCCTTATTGTCTTCCTTGAGCAGTTTGACTGAGTTTTTCTGATTGGAACTCATTCTTCTGTTAGCTCGTATTGAACTTAATCATTAATTAATTTCAATTGTTTGATTAATTGACAGTTACTTTGGTACGTTTTTTGTTCGTTTTTTTCAGCAAAATTTTGAGAGGGTAAATTTAGCGGTAGCCATAGTATTTCAATGTTTTATTTTTACTCATAGCACTTGTAAATAATATAGATTTTGTAATTATTGAATCTTGTTACAATCCCACTGTGAATGAACATTCAACATTCAGCGGCAAAGTCAGAAGAAACAATTCGGAAAATTACTATCCATTTTCAGTTATTTTTTACATTATTTATTCATGACAAGCAATTCGAGAGAAGCAACTTGAAGCTATGCGAAATTCTTAGTGTACTTACATATACACTACATAGTTTTTACACGTAAACTCATACATTTTTGGAATCATTAGTTCATTATTTCAACTCCTTTTGTTGAGGATTTTTGGCATAAAATTAAATTTATTCCAGTGTTAATTACGTGCTGAGCTAGTAACTGAATTATAATTTTCAAATCATTCGCTCAAAAAGAAGCCGATTATCTTACGGCACTTTATTTCCCGAAGGTAGTTCCGCAATGGGAATTAGAGTTAATATATTTCTGTTTAAAATAGCCACTCGTAACGTTGAAGAGTGACTTTGATACTGAGATCATATTGAAAACGAGTCGAAGCTCACATACCGACACGTAAACGAGGTCATCAATCCCAGATGCATCTTCCGGTGGCTTATTATCGTTTGGGGCGAACTCATGCACACGGCGATATGAAACGGGATGGGAAACCCTCTCGGAACATTCCCCCTCCACTTTGGACCGTTCTTTCTCCTTCCCCCACCGATACACCCCTCTCTTCATTCCTGTTTACTGCTGCCTCCCTCCTCCTCGCCCGTGACCCTCTCCCTCCTGCGAATCTAGTGAGAAGGGACGAAGGAGTCGCCGGCAGTTGTGTGTGGTAGGAGCAGGAATTGGGAGACGGCAGATGTTTCCCCGCTGCGGCGACGGCGCTCTGATTAGCGCCGCCGAGCGATCGGGAGGGAGGGGCGCCAGGGTGTGGGGAGAGAATTGGGGGGTGGGAGGGGGTCGTGGGTGAGAGGGGGTTCGCACGGAGGTGGGTTTGCAGGGAGAACCGGGCGGGAAGGTGGTCCGGATATCTGGGGATCTCTGCGTATGAGGGAGAAACTAGGAAGCGCGGTTAGGGGAGTGAGACTGGCCCCTGCGAGTTCGTATTTGCGCCGTGCAAGGCGCAACGTACGAAGTCGGGCCAAGTTGGACGGTCACGTGACCGGAAAGCTCCGCGATTCTCTCTCTGTAAAGAGGCAGAGTAACTAGGAGGGATGATGGAGATTATATTTTCATTTCTCTTCAAAATATTTTCCGTATTTCCTCATTCTTGGATTTTCAACCTCGTGCGTCAAAATAACGAGACGGCGTTGTATGTCCCAAAGGGAGAAAGAATGAGAATCTCAAGAAGAACTTTGTTGTTGAAGAAGAGAGTATACGTGACTCTTTTTTGTTAGCGAGTATTGTGAGGTGATATTGTTATTGTTCGTGGAGTGATGTGCTCATGAAAATGTGCATTGTGCATTTGAGCTGAGGTGTCGCACCTTGTTTAGGGTGACACTGCGCGATGGTTGATAATTTGAGTGGTGTTTTTATTTTCATCCTTTTGACGGGCAATACCTGCAACTGAATGAAGAATGAAAACCCAAACTCAAGTGAGCAAAAGAGATGTAATGTTGTGGACATGAGTAATATGAAATAATGTTAGTTGTTGTGAATACTGTCACTACTTTTTCGGTCTTTTTAAGTTGGTGCCATCAACCGTAAATGATGGATGTCTTCTGAAATAATGAAAGTGATTGTACAATTTCTGTTTGGAAACCTCTTTTTATTTTTTGGTAAAGCGTTGACTATTTGTGCTCCAAAGTAGGTTTTTAAAATTGTTGGTAACTTTAGGAGTCACACAATAGAGTATTTTACTTGTTTAAAACGTGGTGACAAACCACCCCTTTAACTAGCTACAAGACTATATGTTATTGTCATATAAACAAATGTAAATATATATTTATATATTCAAAGGATTTATCTTTTCAGAGTACATTTTAGATAATGCATTACGAAGGAGTTAAAACGTTAATGTTTGTATTCAGGTGAGAAACCAGAAAAAAAATATCATCGGCAGTTGGATAGTTCGACTATCTACTGTACATTACGGTAACCATTAGAGTCCCAGCCAATTAATTATCGCATGCCATGGCAAATATTCATTTATGTTTTGAAAGAAATATTTTGTGATTCCTTTCGTAAATTGGTTAACAGAAAAATTCCTACAAACAGATAAAATTTGGTTAAATAGATTTACATTATGATATAAGGTGTTAATCTAAATTAGAGGAACATTAACTGGGAGTTATCTCTTCAGTTTAGAAAGATTTAAATCAAAAAATTCACCATGTTGAATAGGAGTAGCAGTAGGAGTGGTACTTTTGTTGACGAAAGGCGCCAAGGAGTCCGCACTTTAACGTCCCATCCGACGAACGCCGCACTCACTCAAAGTGCTCTCCAATAAGCACTTCAAGCAGGGATCGGGATACTACTGAAAAAGGTCTGATGCCTCCAGGATACAAACCCGAACCCTCTCGGTGGGAAGCCAGTGTGGGATGGCTTCCCACCCAGAGGACCCGGCGGCGTCGAATATTTTTCAATGGTATACTGATCTCTACTTGAGATGCTTTGTGAAGGCCACTTTGAGTTAGCACGTCGATGGAACGTTAAATTACGGATCCCTTGGCCCCTTTCGTTAAGAGTAGTCTAATGCCGACGCCGGGTTTCTCTCCACCCTTCATTCTTTCCTGTCCATCCCTAATGGCACAAATGACCTCTGCTGTCCGTTGCTTCCCATAAAAACTACTACTACAACACTGCCTCGTTATTCCTAGAATAATGAATCATTTGGAGCTGTTGACTTTGAAATAACGAGGCAATTTGACAGAGCGTTAGCTTTCAAGGGCACGGAGGCCATGCCAGTGAATTCCACACCCTCGAGACGGGAGGAAGCCATTCAAGGGAAAGTTATCGCTGAGAGAGGACGAGCAGGCAGCTACGTACGTACGGGTAACTGGTGCACGAGGTAAATCAAGACATTCCGTGAGTCTCCTCCTGAGGCTTCAACTTCGCTTAGGGCCGCTTCCTTGCAGATTTCTGGACATTGCTTGACTGCTGATGAACTTAGCTTCGCTGCGGAGGATGACCTTTCTTTGCTGTGGGCACATTGGCCTAAGGTAAGTGGCCTTTGAGTTAAATCTAACAGTTGTTTCTGGTAGCGCCAAAATGATCAATTGAGAATTACCAAACCTTCTCACATGAGCATTTGATCTAAATAGACATACGTACACTTCTTTCGCATGATATCTTTAAGTTCAGGCTGAAATATTTTTGCTGTTCATCCATCGTAATCATTTGAAATCGATATATTCGGTTGTTGAGACGTGAAATTATGGCATCGATTTTTTTCTGTGTTGAAAAACTAAAATTTTTGGATTTCTATTGTTATCTGAAAATGAATGAACACGCTTTAATTTTAGCTTTAATTTAGAAGTTGATTTTGAAACGTTAGCAATTTTCAAAATATATTTTTTCCATAAGCTAAATGTATTTCGAAAAAAGAAGCACTTTTAGTTATTTTTTGTCATTTATCATTGTCGACTAATTTTGATATAAGCTTTCTTCTTGAATACTATCAATGCCCTAGTATTGGTTAGACAGAAAAATTAAATTCTTATTAACATTACTTCTATTATTCAGTGAAATTTTATCGCTGAAAGATGAAAATTATGTATCTAATGGGCGTTCATGGAAACCGAAATCTACAGAAGGACGTCATTTTACTGATTGTTGTCGAGGCGAACAAACGGAGATAGATGCTATCAGAAAGCGTTTACCGATGTCTTTTACCCGATAGCGATTTATCTAAGGGTAGGATTTGGCGTGTCTCGCATGATATCTATCTATGCTTTCGTGCAAAGAGCGTCCGGCTACTATCTAGTGTATTGCGTCGCGCGAATTATTCGAACATAAGTTGATTAGCCCTCTGACAACGACGACATCAATCAATCGTACGACACAAACGTCCAGGTCTGGATTGGAAGGGAATCCCGTTCTCTTGAAGTCTGCAGCTCGATTGTGGCATCTGCCATACAATGAAATCCACCCGAGATGCTGCTGGAGAGACATGCGAGGTATGTCCAATAAATACGCGAACTGAGGCCATAAAAACTTTATTTGGAAAAATTTAACCTACATTGCTTTTGTCCCCTTCAAAGTACTCTCCATTCGTTGCTAAGCACTTATCCAATCTTCTTTTCCACTCTTTAAAACACCCTTGAAAGTCCTCGGTAGTTAGGATTTTTAGTAGTCCCGTCGTTTCTTGCTTTATTGTGTCCACATCTTCCCAATGATGTCCCCTCCTCACGTTTTTTGCATTTTGGGAATAGGAAAAGTCGCAGGGGTGACATTTGGTGAATAGGAGAAACATCAAGGATGGTGTTTGAATTTTTTGCCAGAAACTGCTACAATCAATTCTAAATGTGCAGGTGCATTTTCATGGTGAAGGATCCATCCATCGCCATGAGTAAAATTTGGTCGCACACGACGCGCGTATTTATCGTACGTACTTTCCTTCCTGTCCACTAGTTTATGAAAATGTTTAATATGTGTCCTCATGTTATGCCAATTAACTTTGGCAATTCCTCTGAATTTGAAAATTGACTCTAAAAAAATCAATGGATATTAGAATAGCTAAGGAGAAAATTGACTGAAAATGATTCGTCCTACTTCTTAATAATGTATTGCATTGGATAATTAATATTCTTACAGGTACAGTCAAGTCTTTTACACTACAACTTTCTATCCTTGGCAAATGAAAAGAAAGCAGTGTAGACCGCAAACAAAATGAGCAAAATGAGGAGTGCTTATTTCAGAAGCATTCCTGGTGGCATGTGGAAGTAACATTCCCCTCGACACGCATGCTCTGGTTTGAAGTCGTTACATTCATTCAGTGTATTTTGGGAAGCGGAAGTATGGATACGTGTTCTAGTAATAGGTTCTATGTGGAGAGGACTTGGTGAGTACGACGTTCGTCGTACGCTTAAAATGCGGATCCTTTGTCGCCTTTCGACAAGAATAGGCTAATTTCGACGCCGGGTTTCTCTCCACCCTTCCTTTCCCATTCATTCCTAATGTCGAAAGTGACCTTATCTGGCAGAGACAGTAGTACTCAGTACTACTGTTTCTTCTGAGTAAGATGGGGCTAAATTCCGTCGAAATTATCAAGAAATAACGTGTTTTTTTTATATGTTCTTACTCCGCCTATGCTTAAGGACTGCGTCTGTTTCCACATTTATAATTGTCGCAAGTTTTTCCTTAGTTTTATTTCTGAGAACATTTCAACACAATTCCCAATTAACTGCCAGTGCTGAGTGTCATAAGTAAACTCTTAAAAAGGAGACCCCGTTTATTCCAACGCATATAATTGTTTAATTTTATTTCTCCTCGACAATATCCTCCGTCCAATTTTCCGTGCTACCTTCGTTCCTTTCTTCGTTTAATTAACCTCAATCCCGTTGATTTTTCTCATTGCGGTAGTCACAAAAATCTTGACGGTGGGATATTTGACTGTTGAGTTTAAGAATTCAGATCCGCGAGAGGGAATTCGGCGAAGGGATCGCTGCCTGATCTTGCGGCCCCTCCCCCCACCTCCAACCCCCACACCCCCACCCCCGCTTCATTTCGGCCCCTCGCGTCATTTGCCCCTCCGCACCAGCGCGGCTCCTCCAATTTCATTTGACCCCGCGTTTCTCCGCTTCAGGGCCTCCTTCCTTATTCCACACTCTCCCAACACACAATCCATTCGAAAGCTTTACTTATTGCGCAGGCGGACCCATCTCACATTGGAATTGAAAACCAATATTTATCGGGCCGCCGACAGGGCGGCGGGTGGGTGAGGAGGGAGTGCCGGGAAGTGAGTATAAAGCCGTGCGCTGGTGAAGGAGTCCGGGGGGGGGGAGGAGGCGCCGAGGCAGTTATTCCATCTCCCCACCAGGTGGCGCATTCATAAAACACTCCATCTCATACGTGGCTGAGCGTTTGATGGACAGCGACCTCCAAGGGACCGACCGACGTAAAAATACGCCCTTGATGCCGATTTGTCTAGGCTATGAAAATAAATAAAAAGTTTTACTGGAGAATAGCATCGATTTTGGTTGTCGTAAGACGCTTAGCATTAGGGTTTGTCGAATCGGTTTCAATAATTCTTGATGTACCCTGATCCGTGGTCATACGAACGGCAATAATAATCTTTTTTTATGTTTACCGTTGGTGTCTTCTTGAAACTCGATATTTTGGATGCTCTTGTGTCAACTTCGAGAAGATAATAATTTGGATGGGTCCAACAATTTTTTTTATTTACATGCGAAACCGTCTACCTACATTATTTGTTATTCTGCGGATCATACATCTTTTTTACTTTAATTTTTTAGTCAGTTAATTGATTATTTGTAAAAATTTGACTTTCTTTCGCTGCCTATATTTTCCGAGTAGCCGATTTTTGCTACTAATATTTACGAGGTAGCCGTAATCAAGAAAACCAGGAAGAGGAAAACAGTGTTTGACTCACGGAAAATATAAATTGTATTGCTTAAGCTAAAAGTGACACAAAATAGGAGTAGGTAAGAACTTATACATTTGATATATATTTTAGGTCGACCCTTCGTGGAATACAGTAATTATTATAGTAGAGTAACACTATATAGACCTTGCGCTCCAGAGAAAATATATATAATATCAACTAGTTTCGCGACACTATAGCAGGTTAAGGACTGTAACATACAATATGTTGTCTTATTTCCCTATTTCTCACATATAGGCTGAATGAACTCATTTTATACGCGAAACAGTCTTTTTCAATTGGTATAAGCTTGGGATGATAAATCTAACACACGGTTCAGAATCTTCAGGAGTTATTGAACCCTCGCCATTCGACGTATTGTCTAGTGGCAATGCAAGTAGCGACCGGGTTGTTGAATTACTTGATAATTTAACAAGATAAGAACGTTTCATAGATGTAAAAATCTATTTTAAAGCGTAAAATAGTTGACATTATGTTGAAGTATAACTTCTAAATATTAATTTTAACGCAGCCCTTAATAGGAAACTATACCTTTAGCATGCTGGTTGTTTGTTCTTTATTAACAGGCCATTGGAAAGATATTTATCAAGATTATTTTGAATTGCACCATTATATAATGTTCTTGTTCAATATATATATATATCTAAACCTAAACGCCTATTGTACCACAGTCATTAGAAAATATATTAAGTTTCCCAAAGTGGTCAACACAGGAATCACTCCCAAGGGAATAGCTATAAGTCCCCGTTTTGTCTAATTTTTTTTCTTAACGTCGGTGTAATTCATCAATCGGGACATTAAAAATAATGACATTTTCATTTATAACTTACAAATATTGATAAGAGTTAGTATTGATGATGAATTTTATTAAAAATCCTAATATGAGGAGTAAATTTTAAAAATTGTAATGGCAGTGTTAATGAAGTATACGTTTCAATTTGTGTCAATGGAAGTTTTTTATTTCCATGATTTCTCCTCATTCCAACCGAAGAATCAGAGTTCGACCTAATTAAGGTGAGGGTGCGGCAGAGGACGGAGGGTAAGGATCATCTTGAAATCTAAGCTGTCTTGAATGTACTCCGAGAGGCATTCGGAAAAATTGTTGGAAAACGATCACAAATTTCGATATTTCACCGTTTCCTCGCCGTTCAACTTTCCAATCTGCGGTCCCGATAGACTTGGAATATAGCGTGTTCATTTGCCTTCGACAGCCTTGCATTTGATTAAATGGAAGCTTCGTGAAGAAGACTCCCTTCCCCTCACCGTTCGCCCCCGCTTTCCCTCCACCCCACACTTCCACATGCTGCCACTCATCCACAACATTCTTCCTCGGACCAATCTCAACTCCATCCACCCAGTTAGATTGTACCTTTGCATTATCCATCTCCACGCCAACATCTCCAGCCTAACCCCTTCCAGCATTACATCGAGTTCCTCGGCGCATAGAGATATCTGCGTGCAATCCCGAATTCAGGTTACCACACAGAAATCAAGGTTATTAAATTATTTAGTTATGTTTCGTTTACCAAGAAGGATCCACAAGAAAATGATAGTGCGGGACGGGAGTGAATGGGGAACAATATTAATGGTATGCGAGGTCTAAATTAAAACGGAATTTGCTACTCATTACATCAATGGTAGATTAAAAAAAAATGTTTCATTATTTTCCGATAATATCCGAATATCGCTCATTGTAGACACGCTTTTAAGAAGCATGTAAGGCCATACATTTTGAGGAATGAAGAATGCAAGGTATTTTTCTGCTACACAATTTAATTTCAAGTATTTTTCATTACTGCTCTTTCCTAATGTTTTACTCCTTATGATACTTCTATTTATTTGCTATACACATTAGTGCTTTAATTTCAGGTAGTCTATCTGAAATAAAAATGTTTGGAAAAATTCCTTAAAATTCTTCATATTTAAAGATTAATTTCCATGTAGTCAACCGTGACACGACCGAGCGAAACATTTGAAAATATCTGTTGGCCTTTTACGTTCAGATTGCTACGGCTTCCCGTTTCACTTTGCTGCGCATTATTAATTATAATTTATCCATAAAGACCATGCTAGTAATGTCTTAAAGGTGAGGTTTTTAAGCTTTAGTTTTGAATTGGAATTATGACTGTGAGATAGTAAGAAAGGGTTTGGACATTGAAGCAAAACAAGTTGATAACAAAATCCTAAACGCTTTCACACAAATGGTCAAGTATTAGAATGGTTTCAGGGGTCGCTTCGTGGAGGCGATTCAGATAGGAAAAGGAAAAACTTTGTTCTTCCACATATAGTTTATTTTCACGACACTGGTCTCAACTTACAAATTCATAATCAGATCTATTTCTTCTCAAAATGTAGAGTCCCAGAAACAAATTCACTAGCGTGACTATTGTCCATAAGGTGCTTGGCAAAATGTGAAGAAGGACTTCTGTTTTTGAAACAGGCGTAATGTTCTTTCACACGATCACTGAATTTTCTTCTGGTTTGTCCAATGTAAATGGAAGAGCACTGGCAAAGCAATGTACACACTCCACTCCTTTCTATGAGGAGAATTTTATCTTTGCTGTTAGATGATGACGACTTTTTAGGTCGAAACCTAGATCGTGAATAATAAAATGTATGTGGAAAAATAAAGTATTTTCTTCTCCGATGGTCAAGTAATTTGAGCCCGAAGAGAAATCGCATGTCCCTAATCTAACAATTATTTATTTTAAATTACTCTTTCGCTAAATTTATTGTTAATTTCATTTCATTCTGCCAGTCACAAAGACGCAGTGATATTAAGAAAAATTAAATAAAGTGATCTCTTGAAAATGTGAAACTTTTCTCATGGACGTTCTTGGGCCTAGTGTGCAAATACAGCATTAGCATTTGGGATGGCGTAGTCATCCGGAGATCTTAATGGGCAGGCACCGTTGAGAAGAGGGGGGAACCTGGGATGCATTCTTCTAAAGAGATCGGCGAGGAATTTTTATCCGATTTCATAACTAATTAGACTAAAGTAATGAGGAATATTTCATTTGCATTCATTCGGATAAACATTGAAAAAGCTTAGCTACTTAAAACTTCGAGTTGGTTGTAGTAATATTATTTGGTATCATTATGATTATGGAAGTATTATGAACCATGATTATGGAAGTTAAAAAAATATTATTCCCCTGAGATTTATTATGACCTGATTTCAGAAAAACTAGAATATTTTTGAAATTTGGCCTGGATTTTGTTAAAATTAATAAGTTGAATATTTACATTTTGATTTGAAAATGTTGTATTCATAAACACTCCTAAAGAGCATATCAAATTTTAATGAGAAATTATTTTCATTAGGAGAG
This sequence comes from Hetaerina titia, assembly GCA_037158775.1. Classification (NCBI taxonomy): domain Eukaryota; kingdom Metazoa; phylum Arthropoda; class Insecta; order Odonata; family Calopterygidae; genus Hetaerina; species Hetaerina titia. The sequence goes on along the minus strand of CM073770.1, from coordinate 104,998,221 downwards.
CAATTATCTCATATTTTAACGTTTTCACCATGAAAATATTTGGATAAAAGTTATGTTACTTTCAATAGAAAATTTTACTATTAATGGGCTTAAATGTAATGTGTAAATAAGTAATGCAGCAAATAATTTTCATAGAACCATGGAGAGGATTTATGCATTAGCGGGTGCCTTAAAAATGAGGTTTCCATTTTTCTTTAGAGTCCATAGATATTTCAGAATATTTAAATTTCAATTAGTAAAAAAATACCGAAATGTTTGGCTTTGTTTTGCGTAATGAAAATATGCCAGGCTAATGGTCAGGCCAAACTTTCAAATCTTTTGATTAATCAAGGTAATTGTAAATGAGGTTGTAATTCTGATTTATTTTGTGTACCCTATAGTTTGATATCCAATGGGAGACAAATATTGCATAAGTCAAAAGTTTGTGACTGAACAAAGTGATTTGTATGCTTAAAATTAATTTTAAAATGACTGAGAATGCTTTTAAAATGAGAAGTGAGCTCGCTTTGCTGAATCAGGGGGAGCTTTTTGCGCAATGATATTATAAAAATCAGATTGACACCGTGACTTGTTTACTTTCTTCATGCTACGAGATCTTACATCTGTATTCTGATTCCCGCGGATTTTAAAAAATACCATTTGGATTCCTACTTTTACGTCATAAGTGTTTAAGTAGACCCTCATCGATTAATCAGTCGTAAATATCGAAAATGAACCTGTTGATGAAAAGGACAATTCATATTGGGGATCCATGCGTGAAAAAATTCCAGCCCATGCAAATCATACACATTTCTCTAAAGATAAAATTACAAATGATATTTATGCTTCAGGTAAGTTCTACTTGCTATGTTAAATAGAAACGTACGTCTAAGCGTATTCTCACATGTGTACCTGTACTACATCCTCCTACATTGGTGTGTGGCATAGAGTGCCGGGATAACGTCCTTCAATGACGCATCTGTAAGTGATTATGAATTAGTTCCATCAAGTTTTAGAAATAGATGGTGAATGTAGAAAGGTGGGCAACATTATCCCTACACATTATTATTCGCACACATTCCTGGGACCTTTGAACGCACAGTTCGTGTGAAAGAGTGATAGGCTGAGAGAGATAGATAGATAGATGTCTTTATTTGTGAGAAATTGAGACCAAATGGTCTCTCCTTCAATTTAGCCCGTCGTCGTATATTATCGTCTGTCGTATGCTCAGCTGATCTGTGGATGACGCCTATGCGTCGAAAATAGTTGTACGGAATAACATTAAGTGGAAAGATACATTGGTATTTTTACTTCGGTGCACTACTATTTACTGGCAGCATACTTTTTGCGTTCGGTTCGACTCAGTACAATTTCACCTAGACATTTTTTTTCGTTTGATCGATCTAGTTTGAGAGTAAGAACAGTCATTTCACTGAAATTGGGATTGGCGACGTCCAAGATAGTTTCATCATGCACTGGTGGGATATCAACGAAAAAGTACGGCCATTTATGAAGCCGAAAGTAGGTTAGAAATGAGTAGCACGACTTGAGCCATTTCCGGTTGAGTTAGCACGGAGATTCTGAAGGTGAATGAGATTGTATGGGGCACACTCAATGAAATTTAGAAGGCTGCGTTCTTCTTCCCCCGTGGACATTCCCGGACGGAAGACCCGCCGTGCTTTTGTCGGGAAGGAGTACTCCCGTCGGAGGCGGAAGAAGGAAGGAAGCAGTGAATGCAGGTTGGCCGCGGAAGATTGATCGCTATGCCCACGACGCTGTGGGTGAGCAGTGCGCGGAAGCAGTGATGAATCATTCCGATGAATAAACTGCTACTTGATTCAATCATGGAGTAGGTGCTTCGTATTCTACGATGAATCCGATGCCATCACAAGACGGCCAAAATTCCTAGACGATCATGAATAGGTGGATTACAGGCCAAGGTACTTCTTACTATAGGAGTTAATTTTTATTTATTGAGGGACTCTGCAAGCCACCGCTAGAATATGTGGCAGGGGGTGAATACCCAACCAGAATAATTTTTATCTGAACATGACTCTACCGCGGTCGGACAATTTATTGATCCTTTATCGTTCGTGGAAAAATGATATCTTAAATTAATGTGTTTTACATTTAATATCTCTAATTTTATTGACATGATCTCTCTCACCGTAATGCGATGGTGGTAATAATACATTTTCAACATCACCGCTAAAGAGATGCCCTTCCAATTTGGGCAAGATTTTCAATCTGTAATTTAATCATCACTCCCATCGTTAGTGATTACCAGCCTAGCTGCTCTAATATTTTGGATACTCTACCAAGTCTATCATAACGTTTTACAAATCTAGCTCCTCTACACTGCACGCGATCGAATCGGGAAATCAATCCAACTTCGTGAGGAACCTTTATACTTTCAGCATATTCTAAATGAGGCCTACGACATAACATTTCTCTTTGACTTTTTCCATCACATTTCCCCAGTACCCTTCTAAAAAATCCCAATTTTTTTTAGATTGTCCAAATATTCCCCGTGTGTGTGTGTTTCAACCAGGAGGGATCGTGAGTGAGGATAATGCCTAGGTATTTGAGTTCACACATTCCATTTCGGTATTCCAAATACAATAGGCGTTCTGGAGGTAATTGCTCTTTTTCCAAAATTTATTATAAATCACTTTTTAAAATTTAATTGCCATAGACAAGTGTCGCACCAGCGTTTTACAGCATTGAGGTCATCTTGATGGAAAGGAATGTGCGAGACTAGGAAAACGTCATCCGGGTTACATAGTTTTGAAATTATTAGGAGAAGCGGAGTGGAAGAAGACATTTGAATTTAAAACCAGCAAAAGGTAGAGACAGGCGACTTGGAGAGAAAAGATACATTCAAAGAAATGTGGGTGATGTCGCTACAGTAATTTTAAGCGGAGTCATCTGCTAATATCCCCCAACATGTGAAAGTGTAAGAGGAGACGCCTCGGCAGCGTAAAAGGCTGATTCGCTCGGCTGGACATCAAGAAATCGGGTTTCGAAACCCGGTCAACACTTTGAAAATTCTGATTTCATTGAGAGAAAAAGTTAGTCTCAACTTTGTTGTTGTAACCAAGGAAATGGAAAATATTTTAAAATAATTGCAAATGGGTAAATTAATGAATTCAGGAACTAATATTTAACTTTAAACCAGTTAAAATCTGTTAAACGGAAATATTTTAACCGTGAGAGCTGAGCTCTAGTGATTTAGACAGAATGTCCTTTTTTGAACCTGTTTGATTTTATTTCATAAAACGGCTGCGATGGGTTAGAGCAAAAATTCATGTCCACCGATCTTTACCCATTATTTATCTATTGAAATAAGTTTTAGAATACTTAGTGTCAACAACATACTATTTATAGCGGATAATGGTACAAGTGTATCATCGAACATCTGGATATATGGGTAGTAAATACGGATTACTACTTTGAAGCAAATCATTTCCATTTCGTCTAAATATACCATAATGTTTTTCGTGCCACATTGAATTTAGAGTAAACGCTGGCATGAGTATCGATTAAATGAAGGACAGTAGTAAATATATTCTATTTACATAATTGGCTTGTAATGAGTTCTGGGTAAATATGATAGGAACTTCATTATACGAGGTCTGTCCCATAAATATGCCAGCTGAGGCCATTAAAACTTCAGATGTTTTCTTCAAAGCATTATCACCGTAAACAGCTGTCAACATTTCAGTAATTTATTGATAACTTTTACCGCACTTCGCCAAAAAACTTTGTTGATTCGTTGCTCCATGACTTCGTCAATTTCCATTTTTAATAAAAACAGTAAAAACAAGGACAACAGGAACAAACATTACTGTCACCATGCGTATAGCTCGACGATCCGCCAGACACAAACGGCTTCTTGGGTCTCACACAACTAGCTCCGCTAGTGTGCGGGGTTATAGTGCGCGTCATGGCCGCTAGAATGCACCATATCGCGCATTTATGGTATAGACAACGTATAGCTTGAAAGTATATTTTGACTGTGGAACTTAATTTAGTTTTACCTACTGCTCAGATTTTTCCGTTTACGTTCATCAGAATGAAATCCGTAATTTCATGATTGATTATTTCTTTGAAATGATTTTTGTTTATGTAGGATTGAGTAAACCGAGCGACTTCTCTCCTTATCCGACTACCTCTATTTCGGCGTGTGTGGCGGCGGGAAAGGGAGGTAGTTGACAGAGAGCCATTTCCGGCAATCCGGCAGTCGCGAAGAGCGTCGGCCGAGGTAATAGCGCGTGCCAGCGTCATTCGAGTCTGGGGCGACGACGTGTCCCCACGGCCGTGCCATTCGGGAATGATATTTGGAAGCAAAACAAAGGAAGGCCGATTCATGGTCTCGTGTATCCCTTCGTCTCACATTTTTCATCCCCTTTGTGTGGACGTGGGGTCAGCTAGAGTTCTCTCGATAAACTCTATCTCTCGAATGACGATTTACTCCAAATACAAATCGAACCTTAAGTGCTTAAGTCTTTAATTAAATTGGAATACTCAAGAAATTAGATGACACTAGTATGCGTCGTGTTTTCTTTCACTGGAGTCGTGTGATCACCAATTATTTCAGCCCTTGTAGTCCGTATAATTCCATAATTTTGTAATTTTATATATAACATACCTAAAATATCAATTTTTTTATTAAACTAATTGGCTAAAAATTAGGTTTTCAATTACCTCATATAGAGATGTATTAAATGAAAATTTTCCCTTCCCTTTCATTTTCGTCTCAAGCATTTCATATATTTAAAATATTGTAGTTGATATGAATTATTCATTCTGCACCTATTAAAATTGTTTACAGAGGAAAAATAAATGGTTCAGCTTATAAATATGCCTTTCAAAATATTTCCCTTTGCTCAAGTTTTTAATACTCGGTGACTGTTACAAAAGTTTCATGGATAAAATAAACTTAGCATTACTGATTGAGTACGTTTCAACTTGCTCAAAATGGTAAATGATAAATGGTTGATTATATTTCCTGGTTGTGGGAGGAAAGTACGAATATTTGTACCTATCAACACAGGATTTTATCTCACTTTTCATTTCTTTGTGGTCTAACTTGCTCAGATAATATGGGGCCATAATAATGCCCTTTGGGACAGAGTTAAACTAATTCCTTCAACCGATGACCAGACGGGAAAACTGTAAATGCCAAGGTTTGGTTTATTAACGATTGGTTGGTACACTGCTAAAAGAATATTTTGGGTATCAATGAATTGCGTCCAAATGGATAATAATATAGTGCTAACTACAGCCTGGCATGTTACGCCGGTTTCTTTGGGTCAATGGAATTTGCAGAGATGAGGTCCCATGACAGCTCCAAATCTGGAGGTCATTAGATGGTTTCGGCTCGCTGAAAATGTAAAAATGTAAAGGAAAAGGTGAAAAAAATGGAAAAAGCAAATTGTGTTTGCGCTAGTTGGCCAAAATATAGATACTATGAGTTAATAAGATAGCAGTAGAATGGGTCTCTTTAGATCATTGGGATAGATTATGACGTTGTATTTACTAATAAGCTGTTGGTATTCGCAGCAATTTTCCGAGTCTAACATAACAAAGAGCTGATCATAAAATATAAGAGTATACCCTTGGAATATTTCCCGTTTTAATAAAGATATTAAGGCGCTCTCGTATTTATATCAAAGGGTTAAAAATGATTGAAACCCGATCATTACTGTGAAGTTTATCGCAATGCAAGGAGCTATAGTTTCTCCGCAGCTTTTCAGCTTGCAAATTATGCCAAAAGAGACCGGAAAAAACGGTGTTGAGTAACGTGATTGGCGATGGAATGTTAGCTGCTGTGATAGAGGGGAGAATGTTCGGCAAATGAGGAAGGAGCAGGAATAGGGAATAGGGATGCTGGAAGGAATTGAGGGAGGAAGGAAGTATGCAAGTTGAAGAGGGGCTTGTTTTAATGCCAAATATCAGGTTAGTATTTGTTAGGAGAGGCAAGGAAATGTATCGTTGTACAGTTGTATCTTAACTGGTAGGACACCAATAATGTTAAATTGAGCCGCGAAGATACGAAATCCTTAAAAAACTACGCCAATATTCACTGAGAGGTTTTAAAGGAAGTTCTTATCACCACTTTTATTTAGGAAAAAGTCACTATTAAAAGAGAATCTATTTAGACCCGAGAGGAACTTGCTGTTAATATGCGATGCCTAACTACTGTTAATTATAAACACATTTAATAACCCCTCAAGTTCTACAAGGTTTTCAAAAAGCACTTCGTTGAAGATGATACCGAATACTTTAAATGCAGTTGTCTCATCTTTCCAGCGCTAAATTCACTCTTCATTAAGTTTATTTGAGAGGAAAGCTATATTTAAAAAATTGTATACTGTTTTTCAATACCTTTATTTCATCGTTGCTCAAATTATGACAGCGAATTGCGCAGTGACTGGAGTTCTCCCTGGATAATTTATTCAGTGTGGTAATTTCTCTCCTTCTACTGATTTCCACTAACATTTCAATAACTCTCCTCAAAAAAAAACAAAATTGTAAAATGAAGGGACCACGTGATGTGCAACTGCTTAATAGTAATTGGCCGACACCGACATCCAGTTGCAAAACACGAAGGAAATAATGCACCGGACCTTTCACAAAATCCACCAAAGTATTACAAGGGATTTTGAAGTTCGCTCAAATAATAGATAGGAAAACGTCTTAATTCGAGCGAAATTGGGGCCACAAGGTCCCTTATTCCATTTAACCCTTGATTAATCATTGTTTTTTGATAACTGAAAAAACTATAAGGTGAAATGTTTCTCCACTCACTTTAGCCTTCGACATAATAATACATATTATACCAGTGTGGATTAATTATTGTCAGCGTGGTTTGACGAGTAAATTTAAACGTGAAATATTTATTTAACGCGAATTTTTCCGATTCATGCATTAGAAAATTCGGTGCAATAAGAAAGGAGGCGGCGTAAGGGTTAATATATCAAACCAATGTTTGCGCATAACCGCATTCGAATGCCATTAAATGATGTAGTGCTCTTCACAGTATTGCTTACTGACTTCTATTTTTTAAGATTCCCCTTCCACCTCTCGTCTCTCTCCGTGGGAGGATCCTCCCGCTACGTACGGCGTTGGGTCACAAAATCCCCACCTGTGTCCTTGGGGAGGAGACCGTTGTATGTTGCATGCCTATGTGGTGGTGGAATTTCACCTTCTTACTTTTCAAATTCTAGCTTGCACGTCATTGGATAAATTTCTTACATCTTAAGGAGCAATTATTTGTTAGATGATATTATATTTATTTGCATGCGTTTAACATAAAAGGATTTTTGATGAATGTATGCGCCACTATGGGTATAGGTTTGAATGTATGTGTTGATTTTGAATGTGGTTATTTTCCCTTTTGCAGGGGGTGACCTAACACCCCTCGCCACGCTCCCTTGCGGGGACTTGCGAGGTATTATGTAAATGTTTAAAATGCAATTTCATGGTTTAAATTATTGCCTTTAAGAATAGATCTCTCATTCAATCAGTGACTCAGCAAGGCTGCCATTACTCGCATGCCAAATCGTTAATTGACGCCTCTTGAATTAGATATCTAATAGGCTTCATACATTTGCAACTCTTCATAAAACTGACTCATCGTTCAGAGTGCGTAAATATATTTTACCGCAGTAATCCTAGCTCATTGTTGGAGCGTTCCCATTTCGCGAATGGTTACAATGCACCGTCGCGGACACTTACGCTCCCTGTATTACGGTTTATAGAGACGTAACGTAAAATTTATGGCCTGCTGGGAAGATTACTTCCACGAACTGTGCTCGTCTCGAAACCGATGAAATTAAGTCTATCAAAGCTCATCTTTAATGGCACTCATTTATAAGCAAGATCCCACTTAAACCCGCTCCGCGAGCGACAAAAGATAACGAGGGAGTGATGTAAAAATGCTCTTTTCGGAGCAGGAGAAAAACGGTAAGGTTCTACTATGCTCAGAGATCCCGAGTGCAGCAAGAGGAGGGAAAAAACAAATTGAAGAACAGAAGTTCATTGCCCCAATATCGGTGGCAGAAGGGAAACCTTTTAAACCAAACACCCTCAAAGGACAGGCGAATTTTATTGATTGAAAATTTGTGCGAAAAATTCATATGCGTAGTTAGATAGATAGAGGTCTTCATTTGGGAGAAATTGAGAACTAATGGTCCCTTCTTCCATTTAACCCATCGTCGTATTGGGTATAAAATTTATTATTACACGCATATAATATTATATAAATACATACACACACATATATATATGTATGCATCTATATATATATAATATTATATGCGCGCAATTGTAAATTTTATGCCCAATACGACGATGGGTTAAATGGAAGAAGGGATCATTACTTCTCCATTTCTCCCAAATATATATATATATATATATAAATATATACACCATAAACACGGTGCTTTCTATTGTTCTAAGGTCAACTTTGTGGAAGTTCATGCTCAATATTTTTTTAAAAATTAAATAAACATAAATACAGTATTCAACCCGAAGTTCGGTTTATCCGTTAACGAATAAATCCATTTTTAAATTAAGGATACATCTAAATATATTACTCAAAGAAAGTTACCGTGATGAAAGAGAACGATAAATTAGGGAAAGTCTAAGCAAAAATGAGGTTTGTGGGAAAAGCTAGGGAGAGCGTGGCATTACTCACCTAGTAAAAACCCAAGCACGAAAACACCCGCAAAGAGAAGGGGGGTATGCGTAGGGGATATGTAGTCCCTACATCTCCAGTATTTAATGTACATTATCAAACTTCTTCTCCCAGAGTTTAGTTTTAAGTAACTTAATTTTCCCCATTTTTCACACCAATGGAAATGTGGGAACCACGCTCTTTCTGGACATCTTGGGCATTTATCAACTTGGGGCGTGGTTGCACGACTACGACCGTCGCGTTAAAGTTTTGTTAAAATTCCAAATTTTTAGGTCCACTTTCCTGTCGTATAATCTCAACGTGCAACCTGTTTTGCTTTTATTGCTCGAATAATGTTTTTTTAATATTTTCATAACGTTATGGGAAATTTAATTTTGATATGCCGTCCTACAGATAAGTCATATCATGTGTTCAGATGTCGTTCCATTTGGTGGGGTGAATACATTATCCTAAAGGTTTTTGTCTAGGTAAATGGAAAAGTGGTAAGACCTTCGTTTGACATTTAAGTTTTTAAATGCAAGGAATTTCAGACAACTCTGCCCTGCATTTCTCGCTCCTCTCTTGAGTTTAACAGGAGGCGGCAGCATTATCAACCCATGAATTTTCGTATCAGAATTGCCCTGCGATAATTAAACGTCGAGTGATCACTGCACGTGCTATAATTAAAATTTTGAAATGCGCGCATGTAATGCTAATTGGTTCTTTGTTCACACACTCAGATATTCAGCGCTGGTAAACATAGCGGGACACAGTCTCTGCAGCGCGCGACTCGGCGAAATCTGAGGCTTTAAGTTACTCGAAACCTTCGACAAGTACTGAGAATGCAACCATCGCAACCACTCACTACCTTTTGGCCTCCTCTACGGCGGTCGGTGCAGGGCAGGGTCGTGTATTGGCAGAAGATTACGAAGGGAGAGGGTCACCGGAGGGAGTGGGCTCTAATAGATACGGATTAGTCATTATAAGTCGCACCTAGCCTCGGCTAACTAATTGAATATACGCTTCTACTTACACACAAGGATCCAACTCCCCAATATTCTAAGGCATTTATTTTCACGCCTTGTCTTTCGATCAAGATGATTATCACCCAAGAATTATTCAATGCAATCAATTTTGGACTTTATTTAACCAAAACCCTGCTCAATGCAATTGTACGAGGCTTTTTTTTAATATATTTTCCAAATTTGACCAAATTCTGGTTCCTTTAAAAAAAAGTAATTGTTTAAAAAAATTAGGTACATTTAAGTATAGAATTTTGGATGGTAAAGAAAATGCAAAAGGTTCTACTCATATCTCATTTTTTGGGCCTATTTTTCCCCGAGTTTTACAATACTGCATATATATATTTTACAAGTAAACTTAAAAAAAATGTTTATAAATTTTGTTCAATGTAACATTTCTAATTTTCAGCGGAATAATTTATGCAAAAAAAAGATTATAAACTTGCAGACCTTTCCCCACCAATTTGAATGATGGACTTCTTATCTTATGTTATCGCTCTTTTTATTGTGATTATATCGCGAAATTTCGGTTAATTTTTTAATGCAATATCAGTGACCATGAAGGATTTAGAGGGTTCGACCATCAAGTGATAACTCTTTTGCCCTTTTCCTTCTTCATCCATTGGCTAATGTTGAACACGATCAAAGGAGAAACCAAGCACAGTGCAGTCTAATGATATTGGATTGCATTGCAGGAACCCTGAAGGCGAACCGATGTGGGCCAGGGTTTCACATGCCATGTTGTTGAGGTTCGTTTAATCAGTGATTAGTAATTACTCTCTAGGTCGCTCCAAATTTCACTTCATTTTCGTGCCAGCAATATTGCTCACGCTTCATGCAACCAATTCGCACAGCGAAAAGCGTGACGTCGAATACTACTGCTCCAGTGGCGAATCCGCGCGTTGCTGCCACCAGCAAAGTTATTTAATCCACGCACGCGTAAAATGGAGTCCTCTATAGTGTGCGGAGGAGAGCACGAGCGAGGAAAATGACGGCGAGGACGCGGGCCAAGGGAATTGCGGAGGGGGGACGAGGCGCGTAGGCAACGGTGCGCGACCCACCATCCCTCTCCCCCGCTAAAATCCACAAAGCCGAACGAGGGGGTGGGATCGCTTGCACCCCGGGCAGCTATCCCCTTGCTGCAAACGCCTGGAAACCATATTCATTCCACCATGTCTTCCCATCTCTTTCTTTCCTCTGCCGCTCTGCCTCCTCCGATGAGCCCCAGTCACACCATTGAGATGAGAGGCTTCATTACCAATTTGTGCCCTTCGGGGTCGAAAGGCCATACGACTACCCCCTCAGTGAACCGCTTCTGCAATCCTGGCGTCCGTGCCGCTGCGCGGGGTTCCGCCGGGAGTGTCGTGAGTATTCGGAGGGAGGGGATGAAAGATTAGAATGGAGGGTGGTGGGAAAGGGGCAAGCGGCTGGGAAGGTCAAATGCGAACACGCAATGGTTGCATCTGCGGGGAAGCAGTGAACGATGGCGAGGGTGAGGCAGGTTATGGTTTTTGGGGAGAGGGGGAGAAAGATATTTGGGGGGGGGAGAAACGAGGTGGAGAGGGAGGTTAAGAAAGGCGTGCGCCTTGTCCTGAGAAGGGAGGGGGGTGGTAGAGGGGCGAGAACATCGTGAAGGACGGCAGACGGGAGAAGACTTTTAAGTGGGATGACCGCGGTTATGATTAAGTGAAACCGTGTTGATCGATGCGTTAAGGTGAACCTTTGGAGGTTCATCATGGGGATTACTCAATCGCGAGAAAGGTAATCAAGGAAATGTAGGCCGATGAATAAAAAATCATGCGATGTCCTTGACACTGAATAAATTAATGTCAAGAACATTAAGGAAAACCCAAAAGGGCAATACGATTAAACCCACTAACCTAGAGCATACGTGATGGCATTCTGTCGCCTATGACTTATGGAACGATGTGAATGGATTGACTTGAAATCGGAAAGTAATCCTTTCTCATTTTTTGCAAGATATACTTAAAGGGAATTCGCAAATAATTTTTCACCATAATTGATTGAGTGAAATTGCAAATAAATTATGGAATCGATTATTTTTAAAATATGATTTCATATATTTTTTTACCAATACTGCACGTATGTAAACGCTTCTGCTCGTGCTTATTATGGCTTGGTTCATCTTAAAATCGATAATGTTTGTTTTGTTCATTGGTGCATTCTGAAATTTGCGATTAAAGCGTCTATATCTGTTTGACCAAATCCATTGATGGTAGCTGGTGCTCTTATCAGAACTCCGCAGCACGTTCCTGTTTGATTAGTTCACCAAAACGTCTTAAGAGTCGATACAATACGATCCCGTTTTGAAATTCGTCCAGAGATGCAGAACACGGATAAATATGTCCATTCTTCAGAGGTAAATAAAATTAATAATCAGTTTAGAAACTGTTGTAGCAGTACACTGAGGCTAATAAATATTATTTCAATATTCCACTTTAACTAAATTGAATTTTCGACGCCAAAAATTGATTTAACGAATTGATTAAAGATGTGAATAGTATTTTATCTTTTACATAAAAGAGGAGTGGAAGATGCTAAGCGTACTATTTATAATAACAATTATTATTTGTTTGTTATTTTTTAACAAAATTATATTGAGAAAAAATAAATATCGCAAGTGGCAAGATCGGAGGAATAAGGAGAGTGTGGAATCGGTTCAAATTTCAGGTTTCGCAGAGCCTCTCCAATTGCGCACCAGGTGTGTGGACGAGTGTTGTCATGTTGCATGATTATTGGCGCCAGGCTGCCTTTTTCACGAAAAACTAGACGTCGGATGTATTTTAGACTGTAATAAACTCGGTGAGCACCCAAAAACACATTCAAAAAAGTTGCATAAAACATTATGGTTTTTCCAGGCTCGCAACCAAGAAATTTTACGACGAATCTCTGCAAGAGTCACTTATTTAGCAGTTAAAGGTCGACAACAGCACGCTGTTTAACTTGCATTGACATAGCACTAGAACACGCCTCCATATTTCCGCGTCACAAAATACACTGGATGAATGAAATGACCTCAAAACTGCGCATGCATTTTGAGGGGGAATGTTACTTCCACATGACAACAGGAGTGCTTCTGAAGGTCATTTTATTTAAGGTATACAAGTATTCGTGCATTAGTTTTCAGGTTTCCCATGAATACTAATTCGGCAGGTTCGACTCTTTGCTTCTGAGGGTTTTAGCTAATTAAAGCACCTTATAAGAATATTTTTACATAGCTTTCATTGAATTAATTTTGATGAATTTGTATATTCGAGTTAACATGTATTGATATTTTTTATTTATTAGATTATCTACCGGTTAAGGTAGGCTTTTGGATGGACACAACTATCAAATAAACATTTTGTAACTCCAAACAAAACCCAATCCAGCAAACTACTCTACATCAGGTCCCTCTTCATCTCTGTGTACTTCTTTCCTCCCTTCATCCCATCCAACATCCCTATCCTGTTCCTGCCCTTACCTCGCTTGCCCAACATTCTCCCCTCTATTACCTTCTTCAACATTCCACTACCGCTCACTACGTCTTTCATCCATTTTTTCTGCCTCTATAGGATTTCTCTCAACAAACCCCTCTCCTCACCCACCATTTCCAGTACTTCCTCATTTGTTTTCCTTTCGGTCCATTTCACCTTTCCCATTCTTCTCCACACCCACATTTCTAAAGCCTCCAATCTACGTCTATCCTCCTGCTTCAGCGACCACGTTTGCGCGCCGTACATAGCTACGCTCCATATCAGAGTTTTTACGAGTCTTGTCTTAACATCCCTACTCAACGTCCCCGTCATCAGCTCCCTCCTCCTTGAGAAAGCCTCCTTGCCTAGCGCAATTCTTCTTCTTGCGTCCCTACCACTTTGACCGTATTGGTCCAAAATACTTCCGAGATACTTAAACTGTTCTACCTGCTCTATTTTTTCCCCGCCTATTTTAATATTTAGCTTAGCCTTTTTCTTTCTGGAAAATCGCATAACCTTTGTTTTATTAATATTCATTCTCATCCCCTATTTATCGCACTGAACCTCCAATTCACTCAGCAATGCTTACAACCCCTTGGCTGACTGAGCAACTAATGCTTGGTCATCAGCAAGCCTAACCGATTTTACAAATTCCTCTCCGACTTTCATTCCTACCTCCAGTTCTTCCCATGCCTCTTTAATCATTTCCTCTACATACACGTTGAGCAGCACCGGTGACAATGGGCAACCCTGCCTTACACCTCTTCCCAACACTGACCATCCGGAATCTGCGTTCCCCACTCGAACCTGAGCAGTCTGAGACATGTACAGATTTCGGATCAGTCTCTTGTCCCTCCAATCCATTCCTATTTCCTGCAATACACGCATTAATTTTTCCCAATTCACTCTATCAAAAGCTTTTTCGAAATCTACAAAACGGGCAAAAACGTCCTGATTGTATTCTATATTCCTCTCAATTAGTGATCTCAATGCTGCAATGGCATCACGCGTACCTCTTCCTTTCCTAAATCCAAACTGATCATCCCCTATGTAATCATTTGCCTTACTCTCTTTCCTTTTGTTGATGATCCTGAGAATAACTTCTGCTGCGTGGGATATTAAACTTATTGTTCTGTAATCCTCACATGATGTAGCCTTTGCCTTTTTTGGAATAGGAACTAACACCGATCTCACAAAATCTTCCGGCCAGGTTTCTTCCTAATAGATACTACGAATCAGTCCATGTAGGGCCTTCTTTCCATATTTTCCTAAACATTTCAACAGTTCCACAGGAATATTGTCTACCCCCACGGCCTTATTTGCTTTCATCTTCTTAAATGCCCTTTCTATTTCTTCGTCGAGTATGCCTGGACCTAAGCTATCTTCTTCTACGTCATGTTCTTTTTCTATGTCTAACCCAGTCGGTCTCAGTTCTCTACCATACGGTGTTTCTATATATTCCTTCCATCTCTCTTATATCGGAAATAATTATTTTGTATATGATTTTTTTTCTAAATTTTTATGACAATTTTTCGCATTCATTATGAGGAATTAACTAGAAGTTGCTTTTAAAATGTGAATTTTTCAAAATTTAGGTTTGGAGAAAACTTAGCACTTCTTTATTTCTGAAATCCAATTTCTGATCCATTTTTCCCTCAGTAGGAGTACATGTGCTAATTGTAAAAATCACCTCCTCATGCGTTGTTTCATTTCTCTTTTTCGTCATGCCAGTATACAAATTCTCCGTTTATTGAATTTTAATATTGATAATGGAAATGATAAAAATTTCCCCAAAAAACCGAATTTGCAAATAATGTCGTGTTACAGCAGCACTAGGAAGTCCATGTGAAAATCTTGAGACAATGAGAATAATGGAAACACTGTGACTCAATGTCCTGAGAGGACTGCCCCATGGGAATTTCGTTTCCATATTCGTGCGCTGAACTAAAGCAAACTGTAAGTCCTAATTTAAGATACTGCATTTGTAAAGGAGGATTTATTTGGCGGATCAATTATTTTACGCCGGGCTCCAAAAGCCATCAAATTTGAGCGAGCGCGTGTGGTATGAAACCAAACTTAAGTTGGGTTGATTATTTCCGTAAACGGTGGACGTCTCAGATATTAAAATCAAGAATACGTCAATATATCGTGTTTGAATGATTATGCGATTTTGTTTTGAAGTAGGCTCGAATTATTGAACCTACTCGGAGATTAATTTTCATTGTTGTAATTACGGTATCCGGTTTGTATCAGTTTTTTTCTAAATATAGAGATCTTACTACTTGCGATTCAATATTTCTCTAGTTTATAAAAACTAAAAAATGGCTTGAATAAACAAGACACGATAAATGGAAGCAGTTTAAATTTCGAGAGTTAAAATTGTAAGAATATTTTCTATCAACATTCAAGGTGTTTCTGTCATTAACATTCATGTAATTAAATTCGACTCTTCGTCTGAAATTCAATAAGATTGAGCAATGTGAGTAGTTATTGGTTGATGTCGGTTGAGTGGTTGAATATAAGTCCGTTCGAGGGGCCTCACATTAACAGCTACCGCTTATTCTAGGCGTTTAAATGAAATTATCTTCTTCCATCTCTCGATGCCGATAGTTCATTTCGGAGATGGTAAGTACTTAAGCGATTGTAATAATCCCTAGGATAATATCCGTATTTAAGGAACCAATGCTATGCTAGACTGTATCAAGTATTGTGTTGCACTTGCCGCCATATCGTTATTTCACATCGGAAGAACACCAATCAAAGAGGAATGATGAACGTACAAATTCAGAGCAAAGATATAAAACATCTATCCTCTCCTCTTTCATTGCAATAATTTTATGACGGAAGTCGTGCAAGAGTAAATTTAACGGATTTTATTAGCTGAATATTTTACTTTGGATCGGAAATCCACAAATTGACGGTTAAATTGATGAAATCACTTTTACTCAAATCGTACGTATGCACGATCGGAATTCATTGATACAAAAATAACTTAAATGGATCTACTCACTCTGATTTAGCCTCACTTGTTTCATCATAACTGCCAAAATTATCGCCCAAATGAATTGAAATTGTTAATCCACACGTATGCTACATTAAATGTGAGAATCTACACCAGTAAAGAAGGCAATGCAATCGAGATTGTCTCCTTAGTATTTATAAGAAAAAAATGGAGCCAAGCGTAAATAATGGATTTACAGAGTAAAAGGAAACGGGATTTCTTCTACTCTGGTGGAGGAAAGCCAAAATCCTGTAGTTGACGCAAATACAACGAGCTGAAAAGAGGACCGTCGCGGCGAGGTCATTGGGTGGGGGGGAGGAGGGGAGGGCCGGGGGTGATTTGTTATGGTCGCCGTGAATGGGCCGCTAGAAGCAGTAGTAACCATGTGGTAGATGTGGTGTTAAAGGCGTTGGCGAGAGAGAGAGAAGGCCATGTTGGTTTGTCCTGAGATGTGGGTCCATGTTGGTGCGAAGGCGAAAACAATAGTAGTTCGTCGGTATTTAGCATCGACCCGTTGAACGCCGACAATGGCTTGCACCTTGCTCCAATAGCAAATACTCCCGTGGCCATGTCTCCCGCTAACCCTTTGTGCTTCTCCTACATTTCCTTCCGTGGTCGAATTATACCGTATGTAATCACTGTTGCATATCAAAACCAACTGCTCACTGGCGCAAGAGCACTTCGGCAACATTATGAACAAAGCAAATCTTTCATTAGGAAGGTATCTAATTGATTGACTATTAAGGAATTAAGTCTTCCAACATAAACTAATTCGTTCATGCCACATTTTATTAGTTACATAAAGTTGCTTTGTTAGAATTTTGTAGGAAGCCATATGTTTGAGCATGGTCGTTCATGTTATTAATGATAAAGAATTCGAAAGAAAATTCGAGAAGGGACATTTTTAATTAACGTTGAGTTCAATTTGCTGGATGCAATATCCTTCGCCAATATAATTATGATTAAAAACTATTTCCTACACCGGAATTAGGGTCGGTATGGTGGCAATCTTCAGGGAGACTTTAGCTTTGCGTCTTGCTTTCAAACCCTCGTAACCAATAGTCTGCATCTTAAATTTCAATGAATTTAATACCTTGCATGCGCACCTAATATATATATATATATATATATATATATATATATATATATATATATATATATATATATATATATATATATATATATATATATATATATGAGTCATATCTTATCTTCCGAAGAAGACGGAGCTCGAGTCCGTCGAAATTATCAAGATATTATTGTGAGTGTTCTTTTTGCGTTCTCGTGCTGTGTGTTACTGTCTAAGTTTTTTATTCAACACTTCCGTGTTACTTCGAAGAAATCATCATATATATATATATATATATATATATATATATATAACTTTTAAAATCCCATAATAATAGCTCTCTCTATCCACTTTTTGGAACCCTGTTTTACAATTTTCTGCTTAGTCTGTCTTTGTACCCTTTTTTTTAACGACATGTATTCTTACCCCAGGGGACTATTTAGGAGGATGGCAATTTTTTCAACGGAACTCTAAATACTAATCTTTATTGACATAAAAGGCACTAATCTACACATTTTGCTCTGAATGAAAATTTTAAATTCAATCTCAGATGTTTGTAGTTAGTGCTTTTCTTTGTGTAGGGTAATTCTTTTGGCAATGAAGTTTTTCTTGGAAAATGATTTTTATCATTGTATTCATTGGAAACGTTCGGCTGATTTGATTAATTATCATAGCCTATCTATTTGTCTTTGGTCTGTCTGATTACGTTACTATTATATCACTG